>CM023948.1:40472367-40485253 GCA_013407115.1 Glycine latifolia
TATATATATATATATATATATATATATATATATATATAAAATACGGATAAAGTGCTTGTTTGGGACAGCTTAAATTCTAGGAAATTATTATTTATTTTTCAAAAGATCTCCTGAAAAGCAGGAAAAATAAGATTATTTGTTCAAAATAAGTTTAACCAAACACACACTTAGAATTTATAAGTGAAATAGTTGCCTGTACTTCACTAATTAGCTATAACAAATGGAAAGATAAATTACAATCAGTGAGATGAATGGCAATCTTAATGAGAATACCTGAGCTCTTCCAAGTGCAAATGTTGGAATAAGCACCTTTCCTCCACAAGATACACATTTATGAACCTAAATCATTTAATTTGAAACTTAGTACCCAACATAAGAATAACTGAAGATCAGGTTCATTTTGAGAAACAAAAAAAGAAAAAATAATATAACTTGATGCTGACCCAAGCTAACACAGCATGTAACTATCCTGTTTTTTTTCTTTCTTTCTTTCAAATAAAGACAAGAACTCCTTATTAAAAACAAAAGTAACATTACACCTATCAACACATCTAACATAGAAATTAATGATAATAAAATTTATTGCATAAAATATTTTAGATTTGTAAAATATTAGTTTTATCAAATGTCTATATCTGTATTATTTGATTAAAATTAGCATTATTAGGGATATCATTTGCAGTTATTGTTGTCAGTATAAATATACATGCTTGGGGTCAACATTTGACACAGAATTACCATACATAATATGGTATCAATAGTTTAGGGTTTGATTCACACAGAAAATCACTAGCACTTACTCTTCAAGCCAATATAGGTCGGTCAACAAGCCCAATCCAATAACACTATAAAAAAATTCCTAAAACTGTAAGAGTCTTAATATTCTATTCCAACCAAATGTTAATGCACCAAATAGGAGCATAAATAGTACTCATCCACAAGACCTTGCCTTTTTTCACTTCAGTCAAAACCTCTTAATCTAATAAACAAAAATTGGTCCACACTGAGTACAAACCAAGGATTCTCAAAAAACACTAAATAGCCCAATTCGAATATAACCAATGACAGGTCAATGTAAACAGAAAAAGTATGACAAGATTAGCTGCAAAGAAAGGACTGAGAAAGTGAGATCAACAATTTTTTTTTCTTAAATAGATATCTGAAAGAAAACAAGACACCAAATTACATAAGCAGCATTGAATCAGTTCTACAGAGTAAGTGTTGCAAATACATACAGCTTTAAGGAATTCTCTCTCTCGAGCATATCTTGAATCACGTATTGTAGTTGCATATGTGGATCTGAAATGAATTTTCTCAAAATCATATAAAAATGTATCCAAGAAAATCTGACTTATAACTTCAAGCAGTAAATCCAAAAATAGGATTCATGCATTTAAAACCTGATTGAACCATTAATCAATAGGAGGCAAAAAAACTATGATAACATAGATGAATGTTACTGTGCCATGTTATCATGACACAAATGTAGAATGTATATTCAAAACTATGCACTGTACCAATCTATCAAATTGTATGTGAGATAGGCAGTTAGCCACAAAATCCTTCATCCGAACTATTAGCAATTAACAGAGAGCTGTTTATGTGGGGAGTACACTCTCAAGACATCAGCTTAAAGATTAAAAAATTTCATTAATTTGGTTTACATTTGATATTGGACCTGCAACTCATTCCTGTACAATTTAAATGGTACCTCTCAAGCACGAAGGAAAATTTTACCAAATAGCCATAAGATCAATGTTGCTTTATAATGGTACCTTTTGAAAATTATATCATGCAACTAATGCAGTATTGGAAATTATAATAATAAATTGCTTTTGGCCTCAAAACAGTAATAATGTAAAAAGGAAATAATAATTGATCACATGACCTCTGGCTCACATATGGTTTGTGTTGAGATTAAAGGACATAACTGAAAATCTATGAGCTAGCTTTTGGGGTTGAGTTAGGACCAAACCCACATTCTAAGAGTTTGATACTATTCAAGGACCAACAACCCAAAAGTTTAGGCTATTAGGTGCTAGCCAAGGAATGAGATTAATGGTAATATATGCAGGTAAATAGTCCATGAAAAGTAAGTTCAAAATTCAAAAATATTGTAGAAAATTAACAATAAACAAGCAAGAAAAGATCATTTATCACCCTCACTACAATACTGATAACTGTTATAAGGTACATTTATACAACCAACGATGTTCTTACTCAGTTATAAGAAGGTCAAGTCGTAGTCGATTAATTTGAGCTGCTCCAAGGTGTCTATCTGGTGTCATATTGTAGTCTCCTGTATAAACCATTTCGGCGTCTCCCACTTTTGCATAAAACATTGCAGCTCCAATAACCTTAGCATAAAATATGATTAATGGAAAGCTTAAGTACTAAAACATTAATCTAAGGCATTGAGAGAAAAAAAAAAATACTCTAACGATACAGATTACATAGGGAAAGTGTGTGAACCTAAAAGTGGAAAAAAAAAGGTCAAATACATGATGAAATAAAATGATAAATTATGTTACAAAAAACATTACATCACCTCGCATAACTGATAAAGCTAAGGTAGGGCTATCATGAATGATATATTACAGAATCAGTTTTGGTATGGCTAGAAGAAAGGACAAGCTTCAATTTGATGCTTAACTATAAGATTTGGAATCATGTATACGATAGAACTGGAATAGTCACTCATAGAAGGATAACTTTAGAGACCATTCCACAATATTGAAGGATAACTTAAGAGTGGATTATGTAATTAATATCTTTTCAGGAATTATAGCCTTGTAGCATACTGTGTCAGTCTCCCATTAAGGTATACCATAGGAGGAATAGAGTAAAGGCCAAATTGTCGTTAACCTGTCTCTGTTAATGAGGCTTTGTAAGAGATGGAGAGAGAGATACTTCATACTAGTTGGTTAGGCAGTTATACTTGCATAAATAGGAAATAGGAAGGAAAGGCAATCAATTTATATATTAAGGCTTCTATTTTAGTTTTCACCATAGCAAATTAGTAAAATGTTAACTTAGTCCTTAAGCCCTAAGCCCTAATATTGAATGCTACCAGACATTCAACCTTTGCTAGTCCTTAAGCCCTAAAATTGAATGCTACCATAAAATGTTAACGTAGTCCTTAAGCCCTAAGCCCTAATATTGAATGCTACCAGACATTCAACCTTTGCTAGTCCTTACGCCCTAAAATTGAATGCTACCAGACACATCCATCTAGATTCTAGAACTTTGAGAAGGCTACCTCTTGCAGATGTTCAAATGGATTACCATACACTTGCATTTTATTCTGATTGTTGTATAATAAATATATGATTTTCCAATTTTTCAGCATCTTATTTTCTTTCATCTTATAACCAAAAAATGAAATAAAAACTTTAAGGGTGAAAATTTTCACCAAGACACTAACACATCTGAAGTTATACTTTTTGCTGGAAATGAAATATGGCTTCAGATATGAATCATAAGCCTTACATGTCCTGCATAATAGGCACGTATCTGCAGGTCTTTATCTACTTGTACAGTCTGCCTCAGATCAACAGCAATAACTGCACAGGGAATCAAATTAAATTACAATTTTTATAATAGTGATACAAAATTGAGATGTAATGTCAGAAGCATGGTGGTTTTTGATGGAAACCTGCTGTGTTCAAAATTCCAAAACAAACATTAAAATACTGATAAGTATAGCAGAACCTTTTTAATGAATCAGTGTTAAAATGCTCACAGAAAATGTAAATCATGTAATTGAAATCTACCAACATTTATCAATTAAAAAAAACTTAAATGAAACATTTATATAGCCCAAAAAAAGAATACTTTTTCTTCATTTAAAATCCCTGACACAACAGCTGCACACAATTTCAACTTAATCCCTGACACAAAAAAAAGGATCCAACATTACCTTTCTTCATGCACTCAGCAATTTGATCAGAAGAGAATAGCTCTTCCTCCCCCCGACGATCAACCATAACTTTCCGATAGTCTTCCAACATTAAAGGAGCCAAAGCTTTTGTCGGGTACTGCTTAAAATAAAATAAAACTCAAGTTAAATTTACTGGTGTAAAATTATGACCTGGAAGCCTATGCTTAAGGACCTGTTTAAGAAAACAAAATGACACCATCTTTCCTTCCTATTTTCAACATTTAAAATATATTTTAAAAAATTTGTTTTCTGATTTTTGGTTAAATTATAATTTTGGTCCCTACACTTGCTTTTTTGTGGAACTCCACAAACCATTGCATATGTTCAGGCAAACATTTCATCAAACACGTAGCAGGATAGGGACTCACCGTCATGTAAACCGGTCCGTTATACCCCAAAACTTCAGTGAAATAAGCTAAAGCACCAACATGATCCAAGTGACTGCCCCATTTTGCAAACAACAACGCAACATTAAATAGTAACAACAACAACGACAACATTAAATACTAACAACAACAACGACAACAATAATAATAATAGACACATACAAGTGAGTGATAATGATGCAAGAGAGGGCAGAGTTGAAATCTCTATTGGGGGAGATGCGGGTGAAATCAGGGTAACGACGGTGATCCAAGTAGCCCATGTGCATTCCGCAATCGAACATGATTCGCTTGCCATTGATGGTTACCACCACGCAGCTCTTCCCAACTTCTTGACCAGCGCCTGCAAACAAACCAAGTAAGTGTGAGATTGCTGAATGCGCTAGCACCATAGGGAGAGGAAAACAGAAAAGGAATGAGGGAATACCCAGCACGAGCGTTTCAATCGCCATGGATGCTGGTGAAATATCAGCGGCAACAACAACGTACACCAGCTGCGTTCAATTTATAGGCTCAGAAAGAAGGGGGCGCGAACACACCAGTTGTTTGTTGATGCATAATTTATACTTTCCTCTAAAGAAAATCAATTTTATATTATTTTGACCCAAATTTATTTTTAGTTTTCGTTACCCACCATTAAAAGTTAAAACCACATTTCATGACAACCCAACAAGTTCTCATTTTTTATATAAAAAATAAATTTTTTTATTCACGAATACAAATCATTAATTATCTTGTTAGTGTGACATTAAATCTATGATATTTTTTCCTTTCCTTTTCTTTTTATCATTGAGTCATCTTTGTAACTCTTGAAGAAAAAAATTATTCCTACGTCCAGTGGCAGACCCACGTTTAAGTGAGGGAGTCAAGCGACCCTGATTTCTTTTGTAAGTTTTGAGTTCAATAGGATATTAGAGTTTCAGTTGCAAAGTTTCAAATGGCAGCCTGCCCTTAAATTAGTCAAATTCAATTCTTCAAATATTATCAAAGGCACGTATAAGCATGATTCTATTGGTCTCATACTTTTTATTTTACAGGATATACTCTTATTTTATTATTATTTATTATATTTATATAATGATAGAATTACAGTGGAGCAGCCTTAGCGTGAGATCATTGAAGGTGGCCTTCAATTTTCCTATAAAAATAGATTTTTTTTAAAAGAAATTTGATAAAAAAAAGTATATTTAACTATATTCTATTTTATCTCTTGACCATTTCTCTCTCTCTAAACTATCAAATCAATAATAATATTAGATTTCTTTTTAGAAATCTCATTTAAATATTATATATTTTATTGAATTTTAGTCACTATAAGGTAAGTTCTTATTCCTGACTTTTTTAAATTATAAATTCAATATTAATTTTATATTTTTTTTAAGAGAAATCATATTTGAAGATTTTATTTTATTCATACTCCAAAAAATCAAAATAACAATTGAAATATTAAAATTGATAATACAAGTCCACAAATAATAATTGAATAACAGAATTACATAAGTTTATGAATAAGTTTTAAAATAAAAACACATATAAGTTTTGAAATAAAAACACATGTAGAATTAATATAACAACATCTATAATTTATATCCAATGAATTAATGTCGGATCAACTTTTCAGATACTCATTCTCCATAAAAAAGAATGAGACTCTTTACAAATATCATATCATAGAAAGATTGATTTCTAAATGAGTGTAACCTATGGAACAAACGATTACTTTAGCCAATTTCATATGAAACCTGAAAAGGGTATGAAGATATCATAGGAAACTAAAAAAAATACAGATGGTACTGGTGAATGAATCCCCATTGTTGGATACTGCATTGGATGGTACTGTTTGGACAACTTTGTTGAGTGTACAGCTCATTCCTATAAAATGACGCAAGAGAGGGAAATAATTTCCCTCATATTCAAGTTATGAGCTATATTTTTTCCAGTGTAGTCTTCTTTGAAATAATAATTCAGGTAAGGTAAGGAGAGAAAAAGAATCAAAGAAAAAGGGAAGAGTCAGATGGTGATGCATTCAAACCTTAAATTATCAAGCTTCCGGTGAATTGGAATATCCGCATGTTTTCATTAGAATTTATTAGAAAGTGAAAGAATTAATTCTCCTTTGCTTATACGCCCCTACCTACACCTTTGCTCATACGCTAAACCTAGCTTGCTGCAGTATTGCAACAAGGCACCATCTCCAAAAATGTCCATTGAGCCTGAGACAAAAGGAGGTGATGGGGACGGCGTCAAAAAAAGGTGTGAGTAGGAGGTAGAGTGACGATAGTCGTGCCTTGGACGAGGACCAACAGTGTTGGCTTCATCTTCAAACAACTCTGACAAGTGCAAAAAAATAGTCTCTCCATTTTTGCAAACCCTGATAGAGCACTCATTAACTGTAGGGGACTTCTAAAGTTTGAGTCCAAGGTTAAGTGCAAAGGGTTTTTTCAATCTTACACTGTGAGTTAAGTAAATGATTTTTGCATAGGAGTGTAAAAATAATGTTGTTTAAGTCTAACGAATAACTAAATTTTAACTTGTAGTGTTAACTTGTAGAAGACAAATGTAATTTTCTCTTAAATATTTAAAATTATTATAAATAAAGTCTATAGGAGTAATGGTGTAAGATCCAAAGGAGAGAAAAAGTAAAATTGTCCATAAATAGTTAAAAACTTAAAGTTATAGAGTATGCTCTTTTTTAAATATTAATATTTTATGTTATTTTTTATAAATGGATTGAAATCAATTTCTTGTTTCATGTCTCCTTTTCTTAAAAGTTAAATAAAAATAAAATATTTTTAACATATATATTTTTATTTATAATTAAGGCTTTTCAAAAGAAATTTGTAAATGTGTCCTATACATACGATGATGGTCATAACAGGAATGGAAATTTGTTAATATGAATATGAATACAAAAACAAGGGATAGTATTTCAGATCATAATTAACTGATCATGAAAGCAATTTTCCTACAAGTACAACTGGCATTGAATTTATTATGGAATTCACAACTACAAAAATCACATCTTAGCTAGCAACCAAAACTACTTACTTTCGAACCTTTCTCAAGCTAATAGGAGAGTTTGAGTAGAAGATTATAAATGTACTATTGAGATAAGTGTATGTTTGAGTAGAAGATTGTAAATGTACATTTGAGATAAGTGTATGTTTGTATAAACATTATCACTTTTATTTTTTTTTTTAATTTATTTTTATCTGTTAAATTTACATAGAACTGTGTGTATTGTATTTCCAACTTAAATCCAAACACACACTTAAATGTGCAATTAAGCCATTATACACGTGGGGTTGGGTAGTTTGTCCGCACACGTTAAACCAGCTAAGTTCTCAGCCCACTAACCTACGCCGCGACGCGCACTATCACCCAAAAAATAAGCCCCCACTTCCCTCGCACGGGGTGCGCACGACGCTTCAAGCTCACGTTAAGTCCAAATCATTAATTAAGATTATATTACTAACATCAAAGAGTTAAATCGCAGTGAAGTTTCACCCTCACGCATTCTCTCACTCACACTATTTAACTTAAAAATCCGCAAACAAAGCCAAAAAGCGTAAAACAAATTAACAAACCTCACTCACTCACTCACTCATCACTAACGCACTGTTTTCTTTAACTGATTTGTTAAATCTCGCTTTAAGACGCGAAAACGGATTTAAATCGCAGATATAGATAGAAACAAACAAGACAAAAGAGACATAAGGAGAAAGAATGCAAGAACCAAAAGCATCTATTTCTCTCTCTCTTGTTTTCTCACACACTCACACTTTCTCTCTCTAAAAACCACCATTTTCGAGGTCGAGTTTTCTGGCTCTATTTATATGGTGTGTAATCCGTGTTTCGTTATTGCGTGCGCGTGCGATTTGGAATCTGGTGGTGCGAGGAGCATTTGAATGTGAGAGAGGATTTTTTTATTTTTTTTGGATTCGCGGTAGTTAGATCGGCGATGGCGGAGGTTTCCGGAGACGGAGGCGGCGCCACTCTGTCGGTGTCGGGATCGTTCAAGGAGGGGAGAGGCTCGGCAAGGCGGCGCGGCGGCGGAGGAGGAGTGAGGCCGCCGAGCATGGACGCCGACGAGTTCATGAATTTGTTGCACGGTTCGGATCCGGTGAAGGTGGAGCTCAATCGCCTCGAGAATGAAGTTCGAGGTGCGAAAATGCAGCTCGATCCGAAGTGTTCTTCGCCGTGATTTTTTGTGTTTTTTGAGTTTTGAGTTTTGAATATTGATTTTTGATTTTTTTTTGTGTTTGTGTTTGCAGACAAGGACAGGGAATTATCGGAAGCGCAGGCTGAGATCAAAGCCTTGAGGCTGTCTGAACGGCTCAGAGAAAAAGCCGTTGAAGAGGTTACCACTAATTTTTCAATTATTGTTAATTATTGCTGTTCTTTGTTTGCATTGATTGATGGTGTCTTTTTTTGAAGATTGTCATGAATTATCCGTTTTTGTATTTATGTTATTATGCTAGTAGTTACTAATTACCAATTAATTAGATGTTGGTGTTAAATAAGGTCTTGTATTATTTCCTTGTGTGAGTGAACACGTTGTTAGCATATTTGGAAATGTTTCAGTGCGGTTACTAATTTTGGACGTTGAAGTTATAGCAGAGAAAAATGGATTCAATTCTTTCAGTTTATTTGTCATTTGCATTGATACTACCTTTCTCATTTTAGCTATGGGTAGCAATTTCTCTTGCATTTTTTTTTCTAATACTTTTGATTTTTGAAGGAAAGTGTCTTGGTTAAATTTAACACTCACTCTGAAGTCATTATACTAATCTCTTTTTTTTTTTGAAGTGTACTAAACTCTTTCTTGTGTTGACCACATGTGGAAATAACTAATATCTTTAGTTATTGTGCACTATCTTAAATGAAAGCTAAAACTGAACAATGATACTACTACTAATCAAAGGAAACGTCTCCCTCTCTTTTTTTTTTTCTCTTGGTTACATGGTATGTTATTTTGTACTTTTGCTCTTAACTCTAGCTTTGTGTTGACTTCTGAATAATATTGATTTGGCTTTTAATATTTTTGTTCTCTACTATAAATGAAATCATGAGAATGAATAGTTTTGTTGTCTAATGTTGTTAATTCATATTTGATTCATTAGTAGTTTATTATGTCATAAATCTTAATGCATCAATTATATTTTGCCCTACTGAATTGCTTGATACCTTAATTTTATCCTTGTCTTATTGTACTTACTTTCTTTCCTTAATAATATTTCTTTTATAAAATAGTACTTATGTTTTGATTGCAGGTGGTTTCTTTGAGGGGGGTTTTGTATTTAACCCAATTGTCATGATTCGCTTTTTTTTTCTTCCTTCCTTTTGCAGTTTAATAATTCTTTACATTATTTTTCATGAGGCTACTGAGCACATTGAAGCTTTACCCTTTACCATGCTTTCACATGTTCATGTTTTTTAAGCTGTTTTGCATTTTCCTCCTATTGTTTGTATGCTTTAGGTCAACTTGAAATGTAACTTTTCTGTCTTTTGTTTGTGTTTAGCTGACAGAAGAACTGTCAAAGGTTGACGGGAAGCTAAAACTAACGGAATCTCTTCTAGAAAGCAAGGTATTTCTTGAAGCCTTTATCAACTTTAGTAAATAGTCATTTTCCCAGGTTTGGTGGTATGTTTTCTGAATTGAATATTTCTGGCAGAATCTTGAAATAAAAAAAATCAACGATGAAAAGAAAGCATCAATGGCAGCTCAGTTTGCAGCTGAAGCCACTCTTCGAAGGGTCCATGCTGCCCAGAAAGATGATGACATGCCTCCAATAGAAGCAATTCTTGCTCCTTTGGAAGCTGAACTCAAGGTTGCTCGGCAAGAGGTATTACCTTGTTTTTGGAGTTCATATTGTAATCCCCTGGAGAAAGAGCTGATGGAAGGACTTAAACTGGCTTAAAATGAGTAATTTTTTGATTTGTACTTCCATTTATTCCTTGCAGATTGCTAAACTACAAGATGATAACAAAGCTTTAGATCGTCTTACCAAATCTAAAGAAGCTGCACTACTTGAAGCTGAGAGGACTGTCCAAGTTGCCTTGGCTAAGGCCTCCATGGTGGATGATCTGCAGAACAAAAATCAAGAGCTAATTAAACAGATTGAGATTTGCCAGGTATTACAATCTTGTATGATTATTCTCTCTCCTGGTGTGTGAGAACCATAATATGTAACTTCTATCTTCTGACTTTGCCATCAACTTCCTCAGGAAGAAAATAAAATTTTGGACAAAATGCATAGACAGAAGGTGGCAGAGGTTGAAAAACTCACCCAAACTGTTAGAGAACTAGAAGAGGCTGTCCTTGCAGGTGGTGCAGCCGCAAATGCAGTGAGGGATTATCAGCGGAAAGTTCAAGAAATGAATGTAATGTGTTAAAAGTCTTCAGCATGTTCAAACTCCCATTTGCTTTATTCTTCATTATATTGACTCTAGTTAAGATCATATTTATTTTTGCATGGTTTATTTGACATTCTTTAGGAAGAAAGAAAAACTCTAGACAGGGAGTTGGCCCGTGCCAAGGTAACAGCAAACAGAGTAGCTGTTGTGGTTGCAAATGAATGGAAAGATGCTAATGATAAAGTGATGCCTGTCAAACAATGGCTTGAAGAACGTCGATTCTTGCAGGTAATATTTTTTTGTTTTGCTCTGCCAAGATGCATCTGAATTTATTGGTTGAGTTTTTGACTTCCATTACTCTTTCTGCTTATATTTCTTTTTTATATTAATTTCCCACATTTGGCTTTGCTTGCCACTTATTATTAAATTGAATTCTTATAGGGAGAAATGCAGCAACTTCGTGACAAGCTTGCTATAGTTGAGCGTGCTGCAAAATCTGAAGCACAGTTGAAAGTAATAATCTGGTTCTTATCTATTGACTTAGGGTGATTAGTTCTCCCCTTATTCAAAGTGAACTTTTAAAATTTTTCAGGAAAAATATCATTTACGACTTAAAGTACTAGAGGAGAGTTTGAGAGGAAATTCTAACAGTAGTAATCGCGGTACCCCAGAGGGAAGGAGTATGAGCAATGGCCCTTCTCGTCGTCAATCCCTAGGTGGAGCTGATAATTTCTCAAAACTAACCCCAAATGGGTTTTTATCTAAAAGATCACCATCCTCTCAACTGAGGTCATCCCTATCCTCTAGCACAGTTTTGAAGCATGCTAAAGGAACATCTAAATCTTTTGATGGTGGTACAAGATCACTGGAAAGGAGTAAAATGCTGTTTAATGGAACACCTCCAAGTTACTCATTTAACCAATCTATGGAAGAAACCAAAGAGAGAGAGGGGCAAGTGATAATTGGAAAGGAAATTCAGATGATAAGCCAAATGATTTCCCAACTGTGGATTCAGTGGATAGTGTTCCCAGTGTTTTATATGACTTGCTGCAAAAAGAGGTCGTAGCCTTGAGGAAAGCTGGTCACGAGAAAGATCAAAGCCTAAAAGATAAAGACGATGCTATTGAGGTAAGTGTTTGGTCTATTTATTGTGTTTGGATATAACCCTTGACTTCTTATTTATAAATGATAGTCCTTGCTAATTGTTTCCAATGGTCATCATCTATCAGATGTTAGCAAAGAAGGTAGATACATTGACCAAAGCCATGGAAGTTGAGGCAAAGAAGATGAGAAGGGAAGTAGCTGCTATGGAGAAGGAGGTAGCTGCTATGCGTGTGGAGAAAGAACAAGAGAACAGAGCAAAGCGGTTCAGCAATATAAAGGGCCCTGTAAACAGTGCTCAGCAACAGTTAATTTCTGGAAGGTAATTGTAATTTTTGGGGCTTCCTTCTTGCCTTAATATGCAGTTACTGACTTGTGACTGTGAGTTTTCAACACTCATAGTTGAAACTAATTTTGAAATTTGGAACGCTCAAATTTTTTAAAGAAGGGGAATGTTGGGTTCAGAATGTGAAATATTTGTTATTTGGACTTTTTTTGAATATAGACAAATTCTTCCAGTATGATACACTCTTTTGCTATCTTTTGTCTGTTGGCTTTTTTTTTCCTTTTTTCTGATTTCTCCCTCTTAATTTGGAATGACTAACGGAGTCTCTCATTTGCACAGAAACGTGACACGGGGTGGATTAACACGCAGCACCCAATGACAGTTAGTCTGACAGTGGCGCTTGGGAGTAATCTTTCATAGGCATCATTCTTCTGCCCTTCTCTGTTTTTCCCCTTGTGTTTTTGTCCAATGGATTGTAAGATTATGTAACCGGCATGCCGAGGACCAGTGTTACTGCTGATATTAGCCATGGATTGGGGATAAGAAAAACAATTGCATGATTCGGTATGCATCTTCTGACCTAGTGTTATGTTCTCTGCTTAGAGAGAGATCGGCTATGAAGGCAGGCAATGGAAGACAATTTAACTTGGACTAACCTTTGACTCTTTCAGCATTTCTGAGTGGTGTGGTTGTATAGGTAGCTTTATCCCCCCCTTTACTCCTTTTTTTGCAGTTTATAATTTGTAATACGCAAATAGTGTGATTGTGATGCTTCAGGCTTGTTCATATGTACCAGCGGTTGATCCGTGACTGTCATGC
>CM023948.1:40485353-40532683 GCA_013407115.1 Glycine latifolia
TTTTTCTTCTGCTGATTTTAGAGTTGACATTTCTAGACCAGAGGTGTTAATAGAAACTAATTTTCTCATCTTAGTACACACTGGTTTTATTGAAAGACAATTTGGAGTATTTTAACAAATTTAAGATGTAATATGCTTCTTATAAACCCTTACGCACACATGTTTGGAAAACTTATCCATGGTTAATTTGTCTTTTTATTTATTACAATTTCATTTTTTTTTTCAATTTTAAAGGTTTCAATACATTTTTAATTAGACTCTCATTTTTAAGCCATCTTGAAGTCCAATAATCAATGAACATGTAAAGAAAGGTGTCACTAAAGATTGATTTGAATTAATTTGTAAAAGAAAAAATATCAAGTATTTGAATGAAAATGTAAAAAATAAAATGGATTCATTTATATTCTTATTCGAATATTATATATATATATATATATTCCTACGATAATCTATACAAATCAATCATCCGTCACATTTGATTAAAAAAAATGCATTTCAATCAATTGGACAAAATGTGCACTGTGAAGTGAGAAGCTTAATTTTAATATTTGAAAAAGTATAAAGGCTAAAATTGAGTAATCCACAAATAATGTAAATATGTGTTGTGATCATAATAGCGATTTGTTAAATCAAATCTATAATAATGATTTAAAACATTAGGATGTAAGAGTTTGTTGTGGGCATAATATAATTAGAATAAATAACTAATTTAATTTCTAAATTTGTTCGAATATCTCTAATTTTTTTTAGAGTTTTATTTATGTCCTTAAAATAGTATTTTTTTTCTCATTTAATTTTGTTTCCTTTAGTACTCTTTAGAGGTAGGCTTTTTAGGGCTTTTTCACCAAAAAGGGGTAAAAAATTATTGTTACTATCGTTTGGGGGCAAAAAATTGAAACATTTTCATTTAAGGGTAAGTCGTGTCAAGTGGCACGACTTTAAAACCAGAAGTCGTGTCATGTGTCACTACTTTTATTTTATTTTATTTTATTTAAAGTCATAAAATAATTAGTGATTTTACACTGTTTTTAATTTAGAAGTTGTAAATATATTTACGACTTCAAAGTTGTAAAATATATTTACGATTCTTACAATTAATTTAATTTTTAATTTGGAATTTTTTTTATAAACTGTTATGGAAAGTCATAATTGTATTTAGGACTTTAAAGTAGTAAATACAAATTTCATTGCAGCAATAACGAGCACAGACTTGGAGCCAGTAAATGAAAAAATCAAAAACCAAATCAAAATTTTAACTGCACCACACCACCACGTAAACTTTTTATGACCAACATTTAGTAATTAAAAAAGCACCACCACGTAAACTTCATGTATCCAACATTTACTAATTAAAAAGGCCAAAGTAGAGGAGTGCAGTACGACTTTAAAGTCGTAAATACAATTACGACTTCTCATAACATTTTATAAAAAAAATTCCAAATTAAAAATTAAATTAATTATAAAAGTCGTAAATATATTTACAACTTCTGAATTAAAGACACATTAAAATCGCTAATTATTTTATGACTTTAAATAAAAATAAATAAATAAAGTTATGACACATGACATAATTTCTGGTTTTAAAGTCGTGTCACGTGACACGATTTATCCCTAAATGGGAATTATTCAATTTTTTGCCCCCAAATGGTAATAACAATAATTTTTTTGCCCCTTTTTGGTGAAAAAGCTGGCTTTTTAGACCATATATATATATATATATATATATATATATATATATATATATATATATATATATATATATATATATATATATATATATATATATGGCCAATTTGCGACAACTTAGATTTTCTATTAAGTAAGGGATTGTGCACTCCCACTATTGCTTCCTACACTTTTGATTGTATTTCGAAAAATCTATCTAATATACCTTTATAAAAAGAGACTACCAACACAATTACCAAATTGGACATCATATATTATTGACACTTGGCAAAAACAGGGACAAAATGGTAATTGGACTTAAATTTGCTAATTACATTACCTCCTTTTTAATAAGTGCACTCCAATATTTCTAAATTAAAACTTACTAATTGCACACCCTTTTTTTTATAAGTGTATTCCAATATTTATAAATTAAAACTTGCTAATTGTACCCCTTTTTGATAAGTAAATTAATATTTTCTTTTAAATCTTAAATACTCATTATATCATTTCTTTCCTCCCTCTCACACATTATCTCTTTAACACGTAGCCAATCGTACTAGCCAGTTACAAAAATACAAAATCCCAATATTATTTTAATTTTTCCTTTCGAAAAGACTCTAAACCACTGGTGATATAATGATTCATCTCTTATTTACTTAACAACTATCTAGAAAATGCAGTGATTTCCTTTCATTTTATGTTATGATTTTCATAATCTTCTACATTTGGTCATTCATATTTCTCAATATTGTTGGTTCTCATCTCAATTGACTTAGTCTAATTATTGACAAGTTTGCACAGGCGTAACAAAAGATGGAGTCTTAAATGGATCCATTGTTTAAGGCATGATTTCAAGTGTATTATCACAAGAAAAAGAAATTATTATTGAACTCCACTTTTTTTTTTCTCTTATTAATTTACTTGACAATTGTCTAAAGTGCAGTGGTCTCTTTTCATTTTATGTTATGATTTTCACAATTTTCTTCTTTGGGCCCTTCATATGTCTCAATGTTGTTGATTCTCACCCCTATTTGCTGAATCTAATTATTGGCAGATTTGTCTAGACATGACAAAAGATAAAACCTTAAATGGATCAATTGCTTATGACCTGATTTTAACAGAGATATATTATCACAAGAAGAAAAAATTATTATTGAACTTCACTTCTTTCTTTCTCTTATTTTTGTTGCACATCCATTTTGTTATTAATAAACTATACTAGATCTTGCAATTTTTTAAATATCTTTCTAGTCTAGATGATATGTTGTCTTAACTACATTTTTAAGAGTTATGTGTGTTCAAATATCTTCCTTATCATCTTCTCTTTTTTCTTAACTCTGAAACGTTTTTCTTCTCTAATGTTTTTTGTCTTCTCACCATTTTTCTCTCTTCTCTTACCCTCTTCATTCACTCAATTTGTTTTCTCTCTTCTAAAAATAAATCAGTGAAATATCTTTTTATTTCTCCGTTAACCATTCAACATCGCAACCCTCGTTGAAGATGCCTTTATCAACCATTGTGACTATAACTTCTTCATAATTTTTTTATGATTTATAGTGACCTGTAGCAACAAAGGTGAACAATTTTCTTAGTTTATATTTTCTTGGTTGATTTTGGTTTGACCTAATTATTTTCTTTGATTTTTCTCCTTCATCAAAATTTCTTTAATATTGTGAATATGAACTAAATTTGTTAAAAATATTTATTTGATATGGACTATGAGTTAAAGTATTTTGTGGAAAAAAATATTAAATGGGTCTTTATAAGAATAGATGAGAATTGGAGAATTTTTTAAATATTTAATTTTGTTCTAGACTGATTTATTGGTTGCAAATTATGTGTTTGATCAAATGTCAAAATGACATTTTTGGATATGTTTCCTTATTTCTCAATTTACTTCTAAATTTATGACACTTTTGAGATGACTTTTCACATGAGAACTTTTCAGTTGATTACATAAGTTTGGTATTATCTTATAGAGTAGAAATTTTTTTACATACAATCTTTGGTTGTTGTTGCTTATCTTTTGTTAATATTACTTCTATTTATAATCTTAGTTCAGTTATATTTGTTTTAAAAAAAGTTAGTAAATGGAAACTGATGTTTATTGCAGAAATTTAGATGAACGAGTAAAGAATCAATAAAATGTTCAATTGTGAAATTTAATGCAGGACTTCTATAAAAGTGAACATTGACAAAACAAAAGTGAATAAAAGTAAAGTGAATAAAAGTAACTCAGTTGATGATTAAGTAGAAGATGAATGTTTAAAGTGAAGAAAAGATGTAGGACAAATGGAGAGAAATGAAGGTATTACTTGGATAAATTGAAAGAGAAGACCTAATTAATAAGTGGGAAGTTTACTAGCAGAGCATTAATTTTGTATAAAGTTTTCAGTTATTTTCTTTAATTTAAGCTCATAACTTAAAGTTACTTTCTATATATTACAATTATTGCTTAGATTGAAAATTAGTATTTTTGTTCCAAGCTAATTTTTTCATTTTTTATAGCCATCTTATATCATTATCTTATAGTGATTATATGAATTGAAATTATAATAGGTTCTTAATCAGTCATACATTAGTCATATTCCACTCAAATTATTTAAGTTTTTAATCTTTTTGAAATTGTTTTGATCCATCAATTACATTTATAAACAATATTCTATTTCTAGACTGAAATTTTGTAAGATATTAACAAAATTGTTAAGAAGTATTATATTACAAATTGATTGTCAGGTGCCTACAATTATATTATACTACATCTATATACCTATTGTTATTAAATAATATTTCTTTATTACACATGCAAAATGAATGCTAACAAACGCAATCGAAGACAAAAGATACACATAAATAAGTATTAGAATTTTCATTCGTGTGTTTACTTATAATTGTCATATATTTATATTACACACAATAAACATAATTTCTTATTTCTATTATAAATTCATCATTTTCTTTATTTTTAAAATATTTATATATTTATTTATTATAAAAATTATTTTCCAATTTGAAGCAGAACAAAGTACAACAAATCAATACATCCCGTGCAAATGCACGATTACCGATTAGTTATATATGAAATGTAATGGTAAGTATAAAAAGTAATATTGAGAGAGTAGAAGTACCTACCTAAGTATTAACCTATATATATTTAACAATTTTAGACGATTTATAGTTATTGACAGTTGAAACACCTGATATGAATAAATGACCAGTATCAGTCAAGCCTATATCTATATAAAAAAAAAAGAAAAAAGTTGAGCCTATATATATAGTGCCCCGCATAAGCAGGACATAGACATTAATAATGTAAATTTAATGCATTATCCCAACTTAACCTACGGCTTTTACGTAGATATATATATATTAAACACAATAGTTAATTACTTTATACAATTTGAACGTGACGTACTATATATGTCTCCTGGTTGGATATAATCATAGGAAAAATATCATTTAAAATATACATAAGAAGGATAAATTTAAACGACAAGAAGTTGAAACATGCGTTTGCCGTTCATATATATATATATATATATAAAAGAAACTACAGGAAATAACCGGATTTTTTCTGAGCAATGAAGCAGAAGATTTTAGAATCATATCGCAACCACATTTTCTATGAAATGGGGACGTATCGAGAAAGACACAAAGTCATATTCCAATTAGTCGAGGACACATTTGTTGTAAATGTTTGGAAAGATAACGATATTAACAGATTTTCTGCGCAAATTAATGCATGAATTGATGTCTGACTATATATATATATATATATATAATCAAGACTAAATATTAAAATACTACTGTACAAGACAAAAGTTACAAATTATTATTTGCTGAAAGAAAAGTGCATGTAAGAAAGATTAATGATGTCATCTCATAAAATAGAATGCATGAAAATGTAGCTGAAGTTTCCCGTAAGTCGTCATCGATCGCTGTACAAGTTAAATGCAATTTTTAAGCCAATTCAACTATCCTCACATGCAACGCAGTTGCATTATTTGTACATCGAACAATTATCAATTAATTAATATTATATTTCCAATATTACGTATAATTTTATCTCATTCTTTTTTATCTTCTCCATATACATTCATATAAAAAATTCAATCTTAATATATATTGAAAAGAATATTGTCTGTCACTTTAACGGTAAAAAAAAAAAAGAAAAGAATTTTTTACTGCCATGTGATTGCGATAGTTTTATATACATTACGTCTGACCAAGTTTTAACTTATAGATAACCACCAAAATTACATAATTTCTGTAATTCAATACGACCACTTCTAATTCGTCTATATAGAGATGTCAATTTTAAGTTTATCGTTGTAATTAGGTAAAAACTAACCACAACATCATATACCCATGCATGCTTGCAAGTCCAATTAAAAGGGAAAATCACCTTCTAAAATCTAAAATAATAAATGAAAAAAGGGTTACTTAGAAGGATCAGAAGCACCTATAAAAAAAAAAGAAAAGGATCAGAAGCAATAACAAGTTGAGTTACGCGTTTTCTGTCGTATCAAACAAGATAAGGAAACAATATTCACCGACCTACCTTACTTTCCAAGTATCTAATAGTATTATTTTAAAACAAATAAACCCATTACTTGAAGGTTTTGCCTAGTTATAAATAGTAACATTATCAATGTTTAAGAACAAAAAGGTATTTATAGACGTTTTTCCTATATAACAGTAGTGGTGTTTCTGGTACGTATTTCCTTTTCTTATTATCTTCACAATAATCGTAGAATTTACTTCTTTTATTCTTTCACATCTTTATGAATTGAACCGTATCTATTGAATCTCCTGTTATCTCCAGTCAGAGTTGAACTATATAGTTTGTTAATTTAATTATAATCAGTTATGACATATATATCTTAAAATTTCCAATTTTGCATTTTGAATTTTGACCATTACATTGATTTTCTATTCTTGTTGTATTTCCTTTGTTTCAACAGAGTTTGTGTATATTCACACACACCTGTCCTTAATTTCATCACAATCAAAAGTTACAAGAGATACAGAAATGAGTACTAAGAAGGGTTGTCCAAGCCATGCAGAAGCAATGCAATTGAAGCAACCAGGGACACCATTCAAATGCAGTGGATGCAAACAAATGGGGTTCGGACCCAGCTACCACTGTGAAAGCAGCAACTGCAGTTACATCCTCCATGAAGAGTGTGCAAACGCTATTTCCATAGCCTTCCATCCCTTTTTCGCGAAGAGCAATTTCGAGTTTCATGAGAAAGCACCTGGGAACCGCACAAGGTACTGTGATGGCTGTGGAAAAGATGTGTTAGGGTTTGTGTACCACTGCTCCACCACAGGATTTGATCTTCATCCATGCTGCTTGAAGCTGAAACACAGCATTTCCGACCAAGAGGGGCGCGTGAAGCTTGAACTGTGCCAGAAGGTTCCATCCAAGTGTGTGAAGTGTAAGCATAGGAATGTTGTGGAGGGAGTTAAAGGGTGGTCTTATGTGTCTTCTGGGGGGGATTATTGCTACCATGTGTCTTGTGTGAAGGAACTGATTCTTGAGAATTGGAAGAAGGGTTATTTCTCTCAAGAAACCAATAATTCAATTGGGATGAGTAGTAATAGGGAGAACACTCAAGTTGCACTGAGAAGCATGGAGACTGTTCCAAGTGGAAGAAGGTCAAGGAGAATCAACAAGTACACCAAGATTGCTGTGTTGGTGTTCAAGCTAGTGGTTTCGGCTATTTTTGGAAACCCTATATCTGCCATTGCTGCTCTTGTGGAAGCCCTTGTTACTGATTGATCAGGATACCCTACGATTTTTGTTGTTGTTGGGACATAACTTAAATATAACTACTAATTAGCTATTTTAATTTAGTGTTATTCTTCGATTGAAATTAGAATTCATCTCGATAATTTAATTATGTTAACATTTAGTATAATTTTTTTTATTGAGATGAAACTCTAGTTTTGATTGTTAAACATCACTAAAATCATACTAAAGTAGTTGTATACAGGTTCTGTCTTTGTTTAATTGTTGTTGTTTGCTTTTTTAATAGTCATTGTTAATTAGAGATTTGCTGTTTGATATTAGATTGGTGTCATATTGAATAAAGCTTCTGTAATATGTTCGATTATGATATGTGTAAAAATATGATGTAGAGTGAGAGTGTCATATATCGCTATATATAGTGGTATTCAAGCTTATAATATTTTCAGCTGCATGTTTTTGGAAATCCTATATTCGGATTGATCAGGATATTCTACAATTATTGTTGCTTTTTCTTCTTCTTTCATTTCCGTCACTGTTGGGTGGAGTTAATTTGATATTAGAATAGTGGGAGTTGTTCATTTACCATATATATGTGTGTAGATATGATGTTGAGTGAGTGCCATACAGAGTTCAATTTATCTAAATTAGGTTTTGAGACTGTTTTGTATATTGTAAAATACTAGTATAAATTTAAGCTTTCGCAGTTATTGTTTTTATTTTTTATTTTTTAAATGAAAGTATATATGCTTGCATGACAATGTTGCAGGTCACGCAGACCAACTTCTTGGAAATTAATTTAATTGTCAAGAAGTATATAATTTTCTTTTCTTCTTTATTTTCCCTCCATTTCAGTCGTTTTCATTGTATAGCTCGAGCGGCAATTGTAAACTTATGTTCAATTATTAAATGAATGCATTTTACTTTTTAAAATAAGAATTATTTGAATTAAATAAAATATAAATATAGCTCACAGGTTTATAATTTGGTTGTTTTCGAAAATGAAAATGTGCCATGAAATTTTGTAGCTCATTGTAAAGAAAAACATAATGGAAGCTTATATATTAATTGTTATTATTATTATTATTATTATTATTATTATTATTATTATTATTATTAACTCATTTGCTATCGGTGACTAATGTAGTTCTAGCAGCAATTTTTGAAATGTATACAGAAATAAGATAATATGAGAATAGCACATAAATCTCCTTTTTTTCCTTTCTAGAAGGGCATTGAAAAAGTCTTAGCGTATAATTTCTTCAACGATTCAATCATTATCAATGTATCTCTGGTAGGTTGCAATTCTTAAATATTAGATTCCTTATCTTCATGAGAGAGTGATTTACATAGATTATTCTTTAATTTTTCATTAATTTAGTAGCAGTACTTTTTTTTGGTTTAGATGTAATATATATAAATTTAAGCTAATTCTTTTGGTTTCGTGAAATAAAATATGCATGAAAATGAAGCAGTTCATATGCATAGCAACTTCGTGGAAATTTGATGTTAATGCACATTTTTTCCCACCACCAATTCGACCATTCTCTAAGTAGCTACAGCGAAAGGGCTGTTGACGGTTGGTATATATATGATGTAAAATAAACAATAAGCCAACAAGCAGGCTATTCTATTTTTAATATTTGCGAGATATACATGTGGATACCAATTAAGGTTTTTCAAAAGTCTCAAAATCTTTATCCGTAGACCATGATTGAACTCTGTAATGTTTATATCCTCAGAAAGCAAAGAAGACAAAAATTAAGAGATACTTAAACTTTTCTATGTTTACGCTTTTTTCTTTCATATCTAAGAAATAAAATTATTCAACACTACAATTTCTTTTGACTACAAATTTCGTTATTATTATTCATTATTGACTAATTTTCAATATTTTATTATTAATTTTAAGACTTTAAAAATATGATAGAAAGTTCTAATATATACATACTCTTATTGTTAGCTTTGAAACTTCAGCGAGCCATTTTTTCCCTTAAGTTTTAAAGGTAATAATCTAGATGTTATAATGCCAAAATACACAATTGTCCCTACCCTAAGAATACGCTAAAGTGTACCATATATATATATATATATATGGTGTGATTTTTAAAATTCAGAAAAATAATATAATTTAGTTATCTCTAAAAAAAAAACATCTTTAAAATAATAAAATGGTGAGGTTTTTATATTTGGCTTGACAATCTTGTTGTAACTACTGTTGTTGTAGGGCAAGCAAAACTACGCACTCTACTTAATTTTATCTTGTCTAATCTTTCATTATACTTTTTGTATTTTTTTTTCAAGCTGCCTATGAGAGTGTTGTGAAGATCCTAACTCATATTCAAGGAACATTTTTAAGGGGGGACCGGGGGAGCAAAAGGAACACAAAAAAATAGCATGTGGATAAACTGGATCATACATTCATATGCATGTAAGCTTAATTAAACGAGAAGGTGATCATGGTTTCAAGAAATGCGATGGTTCAATTTATGGCTTGCGGAACAGTACTGGAGGTGAATATTTTTGAAAGATAAAATCATAATGATGTTATTAGGTTCACTAAAATATATATTTTTATGTCTTATTGTAAATTTTCTGTTATTTGAATTCAATTCTTATCAATTAAAAAAAATACTTCAAAATTATTTGATTATTTCGCTCTACACTTTACACTTTATAAGACGAAACAATTCTTGACATTATGACATAAGATGAAGTAGTGGGACGAAACTTACTACTTGGTTTGTGGAAACATCTATCTATGCACTAGACACATGATTTAAAGCATTAACACGTAAAATATCTCTTCTTCAATTATTACTTATTTGTTATCAATAAAATTAAAGCATGATATATATACATACTTTATTAATAAAAGAAAAAAAATCTTAAAAGAATTCAAATAATAATTTATAATTAAATAATTGTGTATAGCTATTTTTTAATGTCAATATATAAATAATTATTAAACTCATAAAAAAATAATGACTTATATCCCATGTGTTTGCTCGATTTAAAGTTTAATAAAAATTATTTTTAAACTATTAAATGAAATGCAATCCATGCATCGTGTCACGTTCATTATATTCCACCTAATATTTATTTTAAAAAAAATCAAAATAATAATAAGTGAAGGCAAATTCGGTTACGTTGATCTCCTTAGTTGCTGCATTCACCCATGCAAAAACACACACACACACAAACACAACGCATAAGTTTTCGATATAGAAGCCTGTGAAAACTGAAAAAGTGACAATTTTTCATTACTCAGTGAGTCCCATTACGCAACCGTTTTTTGGGATCGGGTTCTGGTATTCGTCGTTGTTCCAAAATGGCGACCATGACGAGCTTGATTGGACTCATCAACAAGATCCAACGTGCGTGCACCGTGTTGGGTGACCACGGCGGTGAGGGAATGTCGCTGTGGGAGGCGCTTCCCACCGTCGCCGTGGTCGGAGGACAGGTGCTGTTACGTTCTCACGGCTTCTATTTCGTTGCGACTTTTTCTTTGTTTTTGGGATTGATCGATTGTGTTTGTGATGAACAACGAACCAGAGTTCAGGGAAATCCTCAGTGTTGGAAAGTGTCGTGGGAAGGGATTTTCTGCCACGTGGATCTGGTAATCTTCACTTTCTTTGCATTTATTTCTTATTAGCAATTTAATATTTACTGATATTGAAAACGTAAAATAACATCATCATAAATAATTCATATGATTTTGAATGTTAAAATAATTATTATAAAATTTAACAAACTTAACATATAATGATAGTTTATAATTAAATAATAATATAAAATTCACATTTTATAAATTTTTTAACAGTGGTATTTTACTAATCAGAAAATACTAGTATAAGAGAATAGTACTATAACATTATTTAATGAAAAATTATTGTCTCAATGAAGAAATTATTAGGTTGTTCGTGATTTTTACTTGTTTAAAGTGATGTCAAGCGTGACATGACATGGAAAGGCATTGATGCTTGAGCTCATCAAGAAAAAAACTGTAGCAATTTATTTTTTCTTTAGTAAGTTGAAGATCAAGAGATTTTGATCCACCATTTAATTGTTGTTGCGATAAGAGTTTCATTGAGTTTTGGAAGGTAAAGTTTGGCTTGCTGAGGTTACTTTGTCAACCTAGCCACATCTCATGAATGTATATGTTTGTTTCAGCTTTGAAAAAGAAAATGCTTTCATGATGTATTCAAAAAATACGTAACTTCATATCATTTGAACTTAATTTTATTTTTTTTAAACATCTTTTTTAATTTAAAATGATTTTTTAATATCTAAATAGTTATTTAAAAAGAAATAAGTTTACTTTTTCTTGCCTTGTCTTGTAAGCCGGAATTTTATTTTTTTTTGAGAAATTTTCAATGGCTAGAACGGGGTAATGGTCATTTTTCTTTTATTTGAAACAAATGTTGTTCATTATTCCATTGATGACAGTGAAGAGTGATTGTTTTTATTCATCTGAATGCCTTTATGACATTATCTTTCGTTATTAGGTATTGTTACACGGAGGCCACTAGTTCTTCAACTTCACAAGACAGATGATGGGAAGCAGGAATATGCTGAGTTTCTTCATGCATCAAGAAAGAGATTCACTGACTTTGGTAAATGATGTTTCTAAATATGAACATTTCTTTTCTAATTAAGTAAGATTTGCAGTAATTAATGATGAGCTGATATCAGGCCAATCAACTTGTGTAATCTTCAATTGAGTTAATGTTAATCATCCCATCTCAAATTTGTTGGATGTATTGGATCAAGGATTGAAGATTTATACTTAATTGAGCTTAATGGACCACAGCCTTACCCATAGAGGGTAGTAGATTTAATGAGCTACAGATGCATCACGAAACAGAACAAAACCCTATTGCACAACATAAGTGAAATAAGTCCCTCTAGAAAATGCTATAATGTGGTCCAGGTCCAACAGATGCATCACGAATAACTTATAATCAAATTGGGTGAGGGGAGGAATAGTTGAGGTTTGTGAATTTGCATCATGTCAGTGGTGTTAATCCTATCTTCCTATTGAGTACTGCTATCCAGAATAATTTTTTCATCTTAGATAGAGCATATTGACTCCCAAATTGCCTTGTCAAGATGGAGCATCTTCTGACTAGGAGAAAGAATCATAAACCAAAACTATGACTAATAAGATTATGTACTGGAATAATTGGGAGTTCAAAGAATCTTATCTCAGTCGGCAGAAATTTGTCTTGAATCAAGTAAATGCATAAGGGGTTCTGATTTATTACCATGTAAATCATTCTAGTTATGGTAAAAAAGTAAACTTCCCACAGAGATTAGGACCCTGAATATGAAAAAATGATCTTGGATGGGTGAATTTTGTCAAAAACAGTAGATATGGAGATGAGGAAATGTCTCTGAGAAAGGAATATTCCACAGAAAAAATTCATTTGACCTTATTTGAGATAAATAACCCAACCCCAAAGAAACATGGTGATTGTGGTCTAATAGATTTATTTTTTTATTGACAAATGTTAATTTGTTAGTTTTGTTAGAAATATTAGTTGGGGGATTCAAACCCGCAACCTCTTCCCCTCCCTTCTCCCTTCAACCTTCCCCAACCACTGGGCCAACCTTATACCTCCTTGTGGTCTAATAGATGCATATGTTTCTTAGTTCACAACGGCCATTTAGCAACCAGAGCAGTGATTTTGGACACCAAATTCCCTAGACTGAAGAAATCACTGCTCTTCTCTATCCCATGCACCCCTTCACAATAGGAAGGCCCTTATAATCTATGAGTCTTCTGAGCCCTATCAAACTGAAATGCAAAAGATGAAAAGGAATACTAGAAAGGAACATACGCATTGTTTTTGTCAATCTACTTTTGTTATTCAAGTGAGAAAATATACTGTGTTGGAGGGATTTGGGATACTTTAAATCCTACAGGTTTAGATTCCTCTAATTTCTGAATGGAAACATGTTTTCATTCCATTAAAACAAAAGGTTGAATCATGAACATAATAAATTTAAGAAGTGTCAGCTTTGTTTTATCATTTATCTATTGAAATTATGGATGTCAATAACATTAAATCTCATAACTGTAGAAACTGAGCTCTCATTTCCTTTTCTGTCCCATGCAGCTGCTGTGAGACAGGAAATTTCAGATGAAACAGATCGTATAACTGGGAAGACAAAGGCAATTTCAAACGTTCCAATTCAACTGAGCATATATTCTCCAAATGGTATTTATTTCCATTACCCCTTGATAACATCACAAGTAATTAACGTTGTAACGTTGTCCTGTGTGTTCCTTTTCCATATCCCTCCTTCTTATTGAACACTTTTTGTGGTAAATAATGGCAGCATGTGGTTTGAAGTAAAGATAAACTTTGTGTAGTTAAACTATTCTTCTCTTCTATATGGTTTCTTTCCCTTTGAACTAGTGTGCTGGATTATTTTTTTTCTTGTCTAAGACATTATAATTTAAGTTCTAAGTTTCATTTTGAACTGCTTGCATTATGGATATTGAACATTATTCATAGCATCGACCATCAAGAGTCAGCCAAACATGGTGAACACATGTCAGACTCACTTCAATATTGTAAAAAGAAATTGGATACTCTAAATTTTGCTGTTCCATGGTGTCACTTGAATCTGAATATTTCACTGCTAGAATATTCAGATTCAAGTTACCTTGTTGGAAAAATTAACTTGAACTTTTTCTTTTGGTTGCAATACAAAATGTTTCTAATACACACCTCCATTTTGAGAATATGAAACACAAAATTCTCCTTTACTTACATGGAAGACTTTGAATTTAGTTGCATAACAGTTTTGCATGGTTTTGTCTTGCAGTTGTGAACTTAACCCTCATAGACCTTCCTGGGTTGACAAAGGTTGCTGTAGGTAAAGTTTCACACATTTCATATTATTTTAAACAAATTGGATGTAATTTTGAGGGACTCATCTAAATGATTAAAGAATAACAGAGTTTGTGCTTCTTTCACAGAGGGACAATCGGACACCATTGTTCAAGATATTGAGAACATGGTCCGTTCCTATGTTGAGAAGGTAATTGTACTTCTAATATAAAAAGAAGAATCAAATCTGATTGAAAATTGTATTATTAAACAACTAAACAAGCATTCTGTATGACCTTCACTAAATCAGGGATATTAAGGATGGAAATTAAGTCCATATACTATAAACTCCCTCAAAGAAAGTACCATGTTCCGGTAACCAATCATTAAACTTCAACACTAGAAATGATAGATCAAAACTTATATTATTGGTTCCTAACAAGAAGTGTTTATTTCAATCACCTCTTTCAAAGTGGCCATCACCATTTACTCATAATTTATAAATTATAATCAACCATAAATTCATTATTAACCTGTTTTTAGCATAATCAAGTAGCTTTCATATGAATGCTGGAATTTGATACTAATGGTTAGAACATGAGTAGAATTTGGAAACTGTATAGCTACTCGTGTTTGAAGAAAGTGGACGATGTCATTGAAATAAGGTTTAATTAGTCATTTGATCCTTATAGTTAGCAAAAATTTTACCTTTTAAATCCTACTTTTAGTCCACATATAAGCATTTAGTTTCGTTTTGGTCCTTGCCGTTAAAAAAAACTTAATGTCATTAAGAGTGGATGACCTGGTGCTGATGTGGCATTGATGTGAGTTGTCCTTCAAACATTTTTTGGTGGAACTGCATTTCTGTTATGTTTTTTTTTTGTTTTTTTTATTACTGAGAATAATTTTTCTTGTGACAAATCAGCTTGAGGGGGATATATTGGAAAAAATCCAAGTCTATGAGTTTAGATCTAACTTAACCACAAAAGTATCATGGATGATGATTATCCTGACTTATATACTTTATTTTGACATTATCTCTAGTCGATGTAAGACTTGAGTTTTTCCCAATACTTATCAACACCTCTCTCCTTTCTTCTCCTCTCCCTTCTCAGTTTCCTTCTTTCCTTTTCCCTGATCAACACCTCTCTCCTCCTTTTATTTTGTGGGTTATCTTTCTTCTAAATTCTCTTACATCAACTAATTCTCATTGACCCTAAATTAGAGTCTTGAGGTTTTAGACACTTCTTGGACAAGACAAGATAGGCCACGAGTAACTATTTGTGTTGACATTTCTTGTAGTGGCTACAAGTAACTATTTGTGTTGATATTCCTTGCAGTGATGCATCATTTTAATCTTGCTACGTAAAATGTTTGAAAACATGGAAGTTGCCATTTAATTCATTTTCTAGATCATATAATGCTTCCACCATGCACAGTGGCCAAGAATCACCTCTGGCGATGGTGCGTAGTGGAGGCATTTTCATTTTCAAATTTCTGGCAGTTTAACAACCACAGAATTTTTCTGGTGGTTTTACGGGCCAGTTTTGATTTTGTGATAGTGATAGAGATACTAGAGCTAACAGAGTTACATGGCATGAATACCCAAGTGTTTAAATCCAACAAGATTAAAATGATGCAACAAGGATATGATGCATTGTTAATCTCTAAGCATTTGGTCCTTCAACATTGTATATATACGAGCATTTATGCATCAAGATTAAACGTATTTAGTCCTTCAACATTGTATATATCTGAGCATTTGGTCCTCAACAACATATTTAGTCCTCCAAAGTACAAATATTTTAATAACAATAGTAATAGTGTAATTTTGGTAAGTCATATTAAGCATATTGAACCAATAAATATGCTTTGTCCAAAGTCATTCTCTGTAACTATTACATCTTACCATTTTCCTTCTCTATGTCTATCCTAATCTATCTAATTGAGTTTTCTGACTGTGCAGCCCAATTGTATTATATTGGCCATCTCTCCTGCAAACCAAGATATTGCCACTTCAGATGCAATAAAAATTGCAAGAGAAGTTGATCCTTCTGGTCTGTCTTTTATATTTGAAGGAATTTCAAATTCTGACCCTGTTTCCTCTGATCCATTTTTTTTTATCTTTCTGTTTGAGCCAAGATTCATTTAGAAAGGCCTTTGTTATTTTATTCTATTTTCAGGAGAAAGGACATTTGGGGTGGTTACAAAACTTGATCTTATGGATAAAGGAACTAATGCCGTTGAGGTATAATTCTGTAACAACAGTATGGTTATCTTCGGTTTTGATGTTCTATACCAAATTGATTTCCTTGTACCAAGATTGAGTCTATTAACTGGTGAAAAGTTATGCATTTATGTGAAACTTAAAGGTTCTCGAAGGAAGGCAATACAGGTTGCAGCATCCTTGGGTTGGAATTGTCAATCGTTCACAAGCTGATATTAATAAAAATGTTGACATGATTGTCGCTCGCAAGAAGGAGCGCGAATATTTTGAGACTAGTCCTGAATATGGACATTTGGCACATAAAATGGGTGCAGAATATCTTGCCAAACTTCTATCCGAGGTATTCTCAATAATATTTTTTTTCAGATCATTGTCCTTAACGATGTGGTCGTGTTGCTTTTCTCTTTCTTGAAAGTGATTGTGAGTAATTTCCCTTCCCTTCCTTTACTGATTCATCCCTGCAGCATTTGGAGTATGTTATTAGGATGAAGATACCTAGTATCATTGCCTTAATAAATAAAGCCATTGACGAGCTTAATGCAGAGTTGGACCGAATTGGCAGGCCAATAGCTGTGGATTCAGGGGTCAGAACTTTGATCAATGCTGAAAACAATCTTCTTGCGTTTGAAACTTTTTGCTCATACTAAGTAGTGTTTCTTTTATATAGGCCAAATTATACACTATTTTACAGATGTGTCGAGCATTTGACAAAATATTTAAAGAACACCTGGATGGAGGGTAAGTTCCCTTATTCATTTACAATTTTAGTTGACTACTTTTATAAAGCTTCTCTTTTATTTAATGCCCGAGCCCTTGTTTTAGAATAACACATGATATTTAGCTTTGATATCCCATGCTTCTAGGTGATCTGGTTCATATGCTTATATGAAACTTTCAACAAAATTTCACTCAAACTTTCTTCTGAAACATATTATTTTCCTTGTGTGCATTTATTTCTTCATCCTCATACAGAAACTCTTTGCTACACCTACGGATATTGTTCTTAATAGCTAGTCGCCTTGCAATTCACTTTTATGCTATACCTATTTGATAATTGAGTATTTGAATATAGTTTTTCAAGGTATGAAAAAGGAAGAATGGACAATAGTTCTTTATACCATGCTGTGCCAATTGGAGTACACCACTTAAGTTTCCCAAACAAACAGTCTAAGCTTTGATTTAGTAGTGATCCTTATAGAAAGAGTTTGAGAACCAAATTAATCAATATGAAAGTAGAGGGTCCTTGACCACGTTTGACCAAAAGTATAGTGACTAAAAGCATATTTTTCCCTTTAAATTATAGTTTAACTACAAGGTAAAATAGGTCTGTGCATTGTCCATGCTTCAACCTAAAGGGGTCATGCTTGATCTGGTTTGTTAGATACATAAAACATTATCAATTAAATTAACTCGATCTTTTGGGTTGATTACTTGATTTGTTTCTTGACAATGTGTAAACTAAAAATGCTTGTCATTGTTGTTATTGATTCTGAAAATAAATTAAAAAGATGCTGCCTATTTTTGTTTCAAGACAATGAGGACAAAATCATGCAAGTACTTTTCAGGCATAAGTTCTACTAACTCACATTAGAAGCACAAAGTGATTAAAAAAATAAAAAATAATTGAGTTCCATTAGATACACCTTTATGGCATGCTATTTTTTTTGTCATGAAATAATTTTATGCAACTAATTTTCCTTATTGTCTTAATTTTTTGGAGAATTAACATATTTGATTAAGTAACCAACTTCTATTTCAGACGTCCTGGTGGGGATCGGATATATGGTGTTTTTGACCACCAATTTCCAGCTGCTTTAAAAAAGCTCCCGTTTAATCGCCATCTTTCCTCAAAGAATGTCGAAAAAGTTGTCATGGAAGCGGATGGTTATCAGCCACATCTAATTGCTCCAGAGCAAGGATATAGAAGACTTATTGAGGGATCTATTGGCTATTTCAAAGGCCCAGCTGAAGCCTCTGTGGATGCTGTAACTTTCTTGACTTTATTCCTTGATCTGTTTAAAATGTGATGGACATTGCAGATATTAACATGCTATAATAAACTTGTTTATGACTTTATGTACAATGTAATATACATGATTTCTGGACATCCTGCTCATACACTATTTATGTTTTAACCGAGTGGCTTATCTCCTTGCATGTAATGCACCTTGTCATCCTTGGACAGGAAGCTTCTGTTGAACTTTTACGAGCAGGTCCTGTCCAAGTCTTGCAATGTCAAATGAACTTTGGCATTGTCCGGTGTCTTTGCTCAGAGGGATTTTTTGGAATCAACACATATATTTCTTTAACCAGCATGCTGTTTTTCTCTAAACAAATTGCCTCATCATCTTATCTTCAACATCTTTAGTCATTTTTTGTGTTGCTTAGAAATTGTTTTCTGTCATCTACTTTCAGGTCCACCTCATTTTAAAGGAGCTTGTAAGGAAGTCAATTGCAGCAACTGAGGTAGGCAATGCCTTTTTATGTTGATATAATATAACTCTTTCACAGAGGCCCCAATTTTTTTTCCCAAATAACACATCTTAGTGTGATTAACTTGATCTTATTCAACATTCAATTCAACTTTGTGTTAGGAGTGATATTAGTGTTCCTTTGCTTGTGAGAAAAGTGAATGAATGCTCCTTCTGTGGCGTCCCCTTCAAATACTAAGATGTGTTCTGTTTTGCTGTTGGAACAAGGAAATGAGAAGTTGGAGTTATGAAATTGGAAGTAGGAGGAGAAAAAGGTTTAAGAAATAGTGTTTCATAATAAAATCACATAGCTCCTTTTTGGGGATGGATTTGGTTGAGCTCAAGTTGACATAGAATACCTCATACTTCCTGTGTAAAAGAATATCTTTGAATTTGTATATTTTTCATGTCAAAGTTTAAAACTCTTATAGTGGAAACACAAGTTATGTAAACTTGAGCTATGTAGTAATTCTCTATCCTCCATTATGACTCTAAACAAAAGTCTGGTGGAATGCACCCGTATTCCACTCAGGATTCAGAAATTAAAAAATGAAATAAATCTTACACTGTTATAAATTTATGGCATGTAGGAATTGAAGAGGTTTCCAACCCTTCAAGCTGATATAGCTGCTGCTGCAAATGATGCTTTGGAACGATTCCGAGATGAAAGTAGGAGGACTGTGACCCGGATGGTTGATATGGAGTCTGGCTATCTAACAGTAGAATTTTTTCGGAAGATGCATCTTGAACCAGAAAAGAATGCAGATCAAAAGAACCCCAGTCGGAGTAATCCTAATCCCCCTGTGGACAGTTACACAGATACTCACCTCAGTAAAATTGGTAAGCAATTTTCTACATGCATTCTCACTGCTCTCACAACACAAACAAGTCCACATTTTAAGGTTTCAGAATTTCACCCTTTTGCTTCTATATCAGTTGTGTAAATTCTTGGTTCTACAAAATTATGAATAGGGTGCTTGGATAATCATTTATTATAAGTATCATGTTGAATCCGTTTTTGATTTTTGAATTTAAATGATGTTGAATGCATGTTTGGGAGATTTGTGTAAATTCTAGGGTTTTATCTTCACAATTCTTTATTTTTTCCTTACAAAATTATAAGATATAGATTTGTGATTATTAAAATATTCTGTGACTCGTTATTTCAGGATCAAATATTAATGGCTATATCAACATGGTTTTGGATACACTAAAAAATTCAATACCAAAAGCCGTGGTTCATTGTCAAGTTAGAGAGGCAAAGAGATCATTGCTTAACCATTTTTATGTTCAAGTTGGGAAGAGAGAGGTATGATTCTATCTTTTAAATTTTTGCAAATAGATCCAATCCAATTTCCACCTCTTTCCCTTCAGGTGTTTTTTACATGGTTTAAATAATGATAAATTCTGATTTTGTTGGGTCTGCACAAGTTCACTTATGTTTCAACTTGTCTGTTGTGTCTGAAAAATTTGCTAAACAGTGTCATAATCTGAACAAACAAAAAATGATTTGAGCTTCTGTACATGTCATGGAGAATGTTTAACAAATGCTGGAAATACTGAATCTAATATCACAAATTCACAATGATGTTTGATGAACTCTTCAAAGTTTTCTGATAAAGACAGTAACTTGGAATGAAATGGTCTATAGTTTTTTTTTTTTTTTTTCAACAAGTCTAAATGTGATCGATAATGAAAAGTATCAATATCTCGTACTTTTATGGAATACCTACCTCCTCCATTGAGCTGCAATGGAAAACATCTTGGTGATGATCGTCAAGGACAAACATCTAAGAGTATTAAGTGGGTTGTCTTTGGCTGTTATCTGCATTGCCTAGGTTAAGCTAACCAACACCACGTAACCTGTCAAGCCTATACGACAGCAACAAAGCTTTATTATCCCACTAGGAGAGGCTATCAAGCTTATCTATCACCAAAATATATACAGAAAAGTTATATTCCAAAATATTTGGTTTTTTCTTATATCTTTAACATCCCAAAATAATAAATACATGCTGAAAATATTTTAACACCAACCAGAAATAATTAGGAAACAATGACTTTCGATTTTTAAAATTAGAATATTTAATACATCTCAAAATATTTCTGAATCAATCTTGTATAGCTACAAAATGCCAAAGTCAAATAAATAAATAAAAATGCACCCTATACAAAGGAAGCAGCATACCAAAATAATGCTGAGAAAGAACTTCGAATCGAAGCAGCCTACACAAGTAAAAAGTAAGGAAATTTATAATGTAATGTAATGATGAAATATACAACACATAGTAAAGTTATTGGTTTTAACGTTAGAGTCACGCATGTGAGAACCAAAATTTGAGGGCTCCATCTCGTTAATAGCCCTCTTTTCTCCTTGGATTAATTCTTTCCTAGGAGTGATTCCATCTTAAGGAAGCCCTTTCATCTATTGAATTAAATCACATATATCATTTCATCTCATAGAACTCTTGTGGTATTATAAAGTCTCACATTGTCTGTCTCAATTTTCAAGGTATAACTTATATATTTGTTGGATAATTTCATTTAATATCAATTGATTTTAAATTGAAATCTAAATGAGAGATGTGTGTTAAGAAGTCCCACATCGCCAGACTTCCATTTTGTTAGCCTTTTCCATCCATTAGAATTCCATCTAATAGATCTAAACACCAACAAATATACTGGATAAACTTCAGAAAATTATTTATCAATAAACCAACAAAGCTCTTAATAGTCAATACTAATTATGTTTCCAATTATTCATTCAGGCTAAAACTGATACTGTTTTAATTGATAAGACATTTGAGTATTCTCTGGAACTAAATCAGTTGTACTCTTTTTCCCATATCCTTCTTTTAACACCCCATATGTTGATAGTTCCTCATGTAAACATCACGAGAGATGATAAAAATCAACAAGGCCTTCACTGTTTTTATACATCAAAATTAAAGTCCGAATGGCAAATCCCAATTCATGTTCATCAAGCCATCGTAAGTATCTCTTAGCACTTGGTTTTTGGATATATTAACACGACACATGCATGTGTGTGAAGCTAATGAAATGAGAGCATGGATGGGGATAATATTTAACTTTCAATCATATGTGAATGGCCAACATTAGCTATAACAAAAATAAAATCAGCTATTCCTCACCCTCAACAACATTGCTACTGCATCGATCAACGATACTGTGAGCCACCCGTAAAACTGGTTTTCAACATTATTGGCAAGACCAAACATGTTCTTTTATTGAACTTACAACTTCATGCTCATTACACCTACTGCGTCTCCACTAGATCAATAGTAGTGACTTGAGTCTGGATAAGTATGATTGATGCCGCCATATTAATGTCGAGAAGGTTCTTTTAGCAGAATCCGCTATTAAATTATATTCAGTGATGGAATTATCTGTTTTAGTAGTCAAATTTGAGTTATAATATTTATATACAATACTTATTTGTTAGGATGTTATTTTTTAGAAGTTTTTTTCTTTTATGCTTCACTTTAATGGACTCTCAAGTGTTCTGTAGTGAAATACCACTTTTGACAACCTTGGTCACAAGTTTAAAGCAAAATTGTGCTGTGTATGCAGAAGGATCAATTGGGGGCTTTGTTGGATGAAGACCCTGCACTTATGGAAAAGAGAGCACAACTAGCTAAAAGGCTTGAATTGTACAAGCAAGCCATGGATGATATTGACTCTGTGGCTTGGAATAAATAATCAACATATATCCCATTCATTACACCGGATGCTATAGGTTCAATTTTGCACATCTACTTTAATCAAGATTTGTCAAAGATTAATTATTTCATTCTTTGATACTATTTTTTTTTATCAAACTGGAAAGCAAAAAAGCGTAGTTGCTGCAATAAGTTGTAATTGCACGCTAGCATGTAACTCTTTTGCCCTTAGGGTATAAAAATCGGACTTTATGTTTTGCATCTTATATAACAAACAAGTCTTATTATGATGTTGGTACAAGGTCTTCTTCATTTAACTGTATTAGTAACACACTATTAATTTGTTCCAACTTACCCTTAAATAATGAGAAGGACTATATAATTTTATGATTTTCAATAAATTTAGTCATGAGTAAAGAATTGGTTATAGAAAGAATGTGTTAAAAAGGGTTTGTTTCTAACATTTCTTGTTGCAGCTTCTCCCAAAACAAAGTCTGAGGTGACGATTTACTTAGCTTCGCAATAACATTGAGTAACACTACTGGTGTAGAATTTAAATGCATAATCACCTGTGACTAGTTTTGTATTTCCAAAATAGTGCCTCCCTATCATTAGTCAAAATTAAAGCATTCAGCGCAAAAAAAAAAAAAAACCATAAGTCAAACGCATTATTTTTATATTTTCAAAATAGTCCCTCTCTATAATTACACAAAACCATGCCGCCATTGCTGCCCTTTCTTGATCTCCACATTCACCAAGAAAAGCCAAAGAAAATAAAACAGCCACAAAACTATACTCACAGTAGCAGCAGTCTAGATCTGTGCTATGGAGGATCCATCCTTCCGGTCAATTTAACAAAGGAGTTCTAGCAACATTCTTTTAAACATGTTGGTCTAGACACTATTATTAGTTGAATCGATCTATTGAAAAACACTCAACTTAGTGAATCATACTACTCAATTTAGTGGATCATACTTCTTATTTAATGATCTTCACTCATTTTGTAGTTTTTTTTTGGAATAAATATAAAAGAAAAAGTAACACAATAATAACATTCTAAAATATATTATTAGGGGTGTAAAAGAAAATAATAATTAATATTACATTGAAAAACTAAAATAAAATAACATGAACTTATGAATCAAATTTAAAATTTAGGATAATAGTAAAGGGTGTTTTCCAAAATATTGGAAACTTTTGCATTGTCAAAGTACATAAGGAATCAAGTTACATTTTTTAATGACTCTTTGTTTATTAAATTTTATTAATCCAACTGTTAAGTTTTAAAAAATTATTAAGTAGATCAAGTCTATATTTTTTTATAAAATTTAAAAAATATTGACTATAATGAGTCGGATGGATTGGTCTGATTAATCCAATATATAAAACTTTGTTGACCTAAAATTCAAAAAAATAATAACTAATATATAACATACTAACATGGTGTATTTTTATGTGATCTTATATTTTTTGTGATAAATAATACATTTGTTATTTGATAATGAGTTTCTAATTTTTTTATTATACTAATTAAGTTTATGTTTATTCAGTTGTAGGCTTCATCAAGTTATGACATGACATGTAATTGTATTATTTGTTAAATAGTTTTATTTAAATCATTGGTTTAAAAGTGTGATATTGCATACAAAGAGAACAAAAAAACACTGGAGCAATTGCAAGTTAGCACAAGGTAAAATGAATAAAACAGAAATTAAATAAAAAACATATGAAAATTTTAAGTCTAAAAAGTATTCAATGTGTCAATTGTTAAATATGGGAGTGGTAGTGATTGATAAATTCATGCATTCACTGTGAGATTGAAAAGTTAGCACAAGGTAAAATGAATAAAAATAGAAATTAAATAACATGCACGCTGTAATACCCATCCACAGTGAGAACAAAATAGAACGCTCCTTAATTAGAGTGAAGATTTGTCTTGAATTCTTCCCATGTTACACCCTTTTGTATATATTCAATATTGGCAGGGTTAAAAGGTCCTTTGATTCTATCTATGGACACTATCACTGCCCTAGCTGGAAGAATGCTTCTTGTTGGGTCAGGGGAGGTACTGTAGCTCAAGCATGAAAGAACCCCTGAAAAGTGTTGCAACCAAATTTCTGTTAGGAAACATCTTTTAGAGTAATTCAACAAATTAACAATCAGCTAAACAGTTATTAGCACATTGGGGACCAACCAAAACTCTAATTAAATCAATTATTTTATTAGCATATAATATGTGAAACAAACTTACCTTGAAGATAAGCACATCAACTTCCTCCTGGTCCACAAGTGCATGCACAAGGATTACTTCTCCTTTTGCTGATTGACTATAAGACTCCAACTTAGCAATCTCCTCATTGTGCCCATACTCTTCATCACTATCTTCATCATCCCCGTCATCTTGGTATCTAATTTGCCTCCTTTGCTGAACACAAAAGCCTTGTACCTCTTTGGTTGCTCAAATTCACATATTTAAAGTCACAACATAAGATTGAATTGTGAGTGGAAATATTATTCATTAGAGAATATGGTAATGGTATATGTAGCATAGGTGATGGCATCATCATTGTCCATGATTTGGCCACACTTTTCATGGGATATGTGGTATGATACATATTTGCATAGTATGGTGGCTCTTGTATTTGTCAAATTACCTTGTTTGCTCTAACAACCAAAAGGACTTGGAGATGTCGTGAAGATAAGGGTGGGAATTGGTGTGTTTGGCAATTGTAGAAAGAAAGCCTTATGGGACCTCTAGAGGTTGAGAAATTACCTTTTTGGGCTCAGAAACAAGCTAGTTTGAGAACACTCCTATATGACTGAAACAACACAAGGCTAGCTGAGTCGATGGGACCGTTTATGCATGTTGTGTCATGTCACTCTGTGTGTAGTGAATACTTTGGGGAAAGGCATAATGGAGATTGGAGGTTATGTAAATGTTTTTTTTAATGATTAATATAACAAGGTTTTTCTTTCATGCATTAACAATATAAAATTTGTTAATCAATTAAAATTATCTTCATTATAATTTTTAAAGTAGTTATTATATTATATATAAAAATTTATAATTGAATGATAGAATAAAAAAAAATTATACTATGAATGTATTATAACTAATTAAATTTATAAAATAGACCACTTCAATTCCTTTGAGGTACGACATTTTTAATTGATTTTTATTTAATTATGAGATAAATAACTTTTTTTTTCTGTTTTTGCAAAATCATAGATGTAAAATTTTTGGAATTTGCATCCATATTTTAATGATATGATTTTTTTTACGATAATTAAATGATATGAATTATAACATACCATTTTTTATTTTCAATGTATAAACGGGTTGGAACAAAAGGATATTTAGAACCTGTGGCAGATTCAAAAAAATTTCTTAGTGGGGACAAGAAATAATTGACCTAAATGATTTGGGCTTAATCCATGTATTTTTTTATTAAATGGACTTTGGATTAAAACAAATTCAATAAAGATAATATATAATTTTTTATGGAGGCAATTTTTTTTTATATACATTAACATGCAAATAAAAAAAAAAATTGGCAGAGACAATTGCTCACATAGCATATAACATGCATTCGCCAGTGTTTAGAACTGACGCGACAAATTGAAAGACAAAAGTAAAGATAAACATGTGTATGAGACTATGGGTAAAAGTAAACCCAATAAATTTAATCAAGGAAGACTTTATTTTTATCCATAATCAAGCAAGACCTTAAATAAGCTAGAGAGTAACTGCGTTTTAATTAAAAAAATTCTAAAAGAAACAAAATATAAAGATTAAACTCTTAGATCTCAACTTTAACTTACACCCTCAAATTAACCATATCTAAACATGGAGTAGAGGTCTTCTCCATTTATTTCGGTTGATTAAAGTGTATATATATTAATCAATAAAGATTAATCCAATTAATAAAACATTAACTCATATTAACTCATCTCAAAAGGATACAGGTTTACTTTTTATTGTTAATGTAAATTTTTTATTAATGGACAATCTATAAATATATGATAAATAATTTATAGATATCTTTTTGAATCTTGAGATTTCTTTGATGAATTCTGAAATTTAGCTTACTTTTTATGCATAAAAAAAGTCAATCTCTACTGGATTAAATTGGTTTTCCCGTAAATTTATCAAATTAATTACTAAACTTTCTTCTCCGATAATACTATTAGGTTGGCTCTTCCCTCAAATAATAAAAAAAAGTTGGCTCTTGTCATAACAATTTGTTAACCTAGATCTCATTAGATAAGACACCTTAACATAGAAGGAGACATAACTGCACTAGACACTTGTGTTATGTACTAATAAAACTACTTTTACGACACAAATAAAGTGACGTCGACAAGTGTCTTAAAATTAGTCTTATATATATATATATATATATATATATATAATAGATGGATATAGCATTTAATATTAATTAAAGAAAAATAAGCATATAGCATATAGCATTTAATCACATAAGCATATAGCATATAGCATTTAATCATTTAATATTTAATTTGATTGGCGTGATGTATGTATTTATTAAATTAAATATCTTTGCCACCATTAGGATTTAATTTCCATCCCATGAAAATTTTCCCATTGGCACCTTTCCTTTTCCCTCCCCATTTTTTCTTCAACCCTTCCAAATCTTCCTTCTGAGTCACTCACTCTAACCTCAAACTCCCTCACTCTTTCCTCTAGGGTTGTGTTTTTGTTTTGATTCTTCGGCCATGCACACTCTCCCACATTGTGTTGCGCTTCTCCGACTCTGAATTTTCGCCAAAACGTCGTCGTTTCATGGCTCCCGGTGCGGCTGCGGCGGAGTTTCCGGTGGGTCTCCGGGTTCTTGTGGTCGACGACGACGCCACCACGTTGAAGATTATCGAGCAAATGTCCATTCGTTGCCATTACCGCGGTTAGTTAACTTTTCACGGATCTTCCATTTTTTCAAACATATTCCTTCTTTTCTTACAAGATTAAGAAGAAAGGTGTTGTGTAGATAAACTTCTTCAGAAGCAACACTTACAAAAGAAGAAGAAAGTAAGAATTGGGAAATGAAATAAGCTTCTTCATAAACTAAAATTAGCTTATCCATAAGCTAAAAATTTAGTTTTTAGACTGACTTTCTACTCATTAGCTTTTGCATAACCTAATTTAGTTTATGGACAAATTTATTTCATCTTTTCTTCTTATTTTTCTCTCTTGTAAGTGCTTTTAGAGAATTTTATCCAAACAGACTTCTCTTCTAATTGGTCTCTCGAGTGAAAAAAAAAGAGTCTTTGAAGTAATAGAAATCTTGTTAAGTAGTTTTTGAACATTATAAAAACTCTTCGTTACTTTAGGAAATACTTTTTTTTAGGAATACTTAGGAAAGAGATAAATATTCCGAGTATGAAATTGGTGGTATATTCAAACAATTAATTAACCTTCAGTTTTTTTTTTTTTTCCAACTCGTATACGAAAGTCACTTTGAGAAAATAATCACTTTTTTTTTTCTAGTTCACTGACTTATGACTTTTGAAAAATAATCCCTTTTTTTTCTGAAAAAATAATACTTTGACTTTGTTTTAGGGGAACTGAGCTTAATATCACTTAAACGATGACAATTTTGGTTATGTTAGGGTCATGACTCATGAGTGACCATGCACCAGTCTTTCGGGATTTGCCTAGTTTGACTTTGATTTGTACAATGCAAAATAGTTATCGTGTGTTAAGTTAGACCTTTAAATATTCTGCTATTATGGAGTTTTATGTATTTCATTTCTAAATCGTTTAATAGATTTGTACCTATGGAAAGAAGGATGTCCTACGAAGATTTGCATGATATTCTTGCTTTCACAGTTGTTATAGCCAAAGGGTTTGTGCCTTTTATACTTCCCCTTTCTAGTTTCTATAAGGCTCGACCTGTTGTTATATAGTGTGTTCAGTTAACAGTTGACGGCAATTTTTCCTTTCTGCGAATCCCCACACTGTTTGAGACTCTGATGAAGATAATTGTAAACAAACCAGCAAATAGGATTTGTGATTTTTTCTTTTAATTTTTGGTGTTCTTATTTAGTGGGTTCAGATATGTGTAATGAATGTGAAAAGGGTTTGGTTTTTTTGCATGTCTTAAGGAGCTGAACAAAGTTTTATTTGAATCTAATGGAGAATATTTATGCTTGCAGTCTATTCACTATGACCTGAAATTTCTATTAAAAATAATGTCGTGAAAATTTGGAAATGATTTCGATAGATATTGTAGATCTAGTAAATGTATGACATGGGTTGCTTCTGATTTGCAACTCGTCTTAATTTGAACAATGTTTTTCTTCTTAATTCTTATTATGCTTTATCTTCCAGTTACCACATGCACTGAGGCTACTGTGGCTTTGAATCTTCTGCGGGAAAGGAAAGGTTGCTTTGATGTGGTCCTGAGTGATGTTCATATGCCAGACATGGATGGCTATAAACTCCTTGAACATGTTGGGCTGGAAATGGACCTTCCTGTAATTAGTAAGTGTTGTTTCTCTTGTCCATAGTATTACAAGTGTGTTAATAATGCTTAACTTTTGATATATTTTCTGCATGGTGCAGTGATGTCTGGTGATAGTACTACAAGTGCGGTCATGAAGGGAATCAGACACGGGGCATGTGATTATTTGATTAAGCCTGTACGTGAGGAAGAACTAAGGAATATATGGCAGCATGTTGTTCGGAAATTCTGGAATGGCAATAAAGAACAGAATAATTCTGGCAGCATGGAAGACAGTGATCGAAATAAATGGGGGAATGATGATGCTGAATATACTTCTCCTGTTGCTGACGCAGCAGAAATAGTTAAAGCACCAAAAAGGAGGAGCAGTTTAAAAGAAGAAGATATTGAATTGGAGAGTGATGATCCAGCTACATCTAAGAAGCCCCGTGTAGTGTGGTCAGTAGAACTGCATCAACAATTTGTCAGTGCTGTGAATCAACTTGGGCTTGACAGTATGAATCTCCTACAATATTTTTCTTTCTATTGCTTTTATTTTTTTCATTCAGTAACTAGACTTCATTAGATTACAATATGCATAAAACATACATAGCCTTACAAGTATAATATTTTCATTTTGAGTATTTAAGCGTTTATTGCAATTTAGCTTACAGGTTTTTCTTATTCTTGCATTTCAGAGGCTGTGCCAAAGAGAATACTTGAATTGATGAATGTCCCTGGTTTGACAAGAGAAAATGTTGCAAGTCATTTGCAGGTTAGTTTTTAGTTCAAAATGTGAAGTGATACTCCACCATTTTCCCTCAGAATTTACATATTTTAATTTACAAAAGTTGGATACACAGCTAATCTCCTCAGTTAAACTGTATTTATGTTCTTCCAGTTTCCTTTCTTCTTTTTAAAAGGACATGTAATCATTTGCAGAAATTTAGACTTTACTTGAAGCGATTAAGTGGAGTGGCACAGCAACAGAATGGGATGCTAAATGCAGTTCCAGGGATTATAGAATCCAAGCTGGGTGCTACTGGAAGATTTGACATACAAGCTTTGGCTGCTGCTGGCCATGTTCCCCCTGAAACACTTGCAGCCCTTCATGCTGAGCTCTTAGGTCACCCGGCAACTCACATGATGTCTACAGATGACCAGACTACCCTACTGCAAGCATCGATACAGGGGCTAAAACATTCCCATGCTGAACATGCTGTGGCGTATGGTCAGCCTCTTGTAAAGTGTCCTTCCAACATTGGCAAGAATTTCTCTCCATCTATCTTAACTGTAAATGATACATCATCAGGATATGGTGCATGGCCGTCATCTAATAATACAATTGATCAAAGGGTGGGTATTCAGAATAACAACATGCTGATGGATATATTAGAGCACCAACAAAGCCAGCAGCCCCAGCAAACACAACAGCAACAGCTGCAGCAGCAGTCACTGATACATGATCAAAGTTGTTCAATCAATGTTCAACCATCTTGCATGGTGGTTCCCTCTCAATCCTCTAACACTTTCCAGGCAGTAAATAGTCCTGCTTCTGTCAATCAGGATTGCAGTTTTGCCAGGAATGCCATTATTGATTATAGTCTATTGTCACAAAAATCAAATAATTCAGTGTCTGCATCTCAATTTCCTGGTGGGGACACAAAAGCTCGAGGTGTTCTCTATGGGTATACTACACCTGCCACTTGTTCAACGAGCTCCAGCAATGGCAATAGACAACAGCTTCAAAACTCCACTTTAATATTTGGTGCTGCAAGACCTTTGCCTAGCCTTTTGCCCATGTCTGACAGAAAAGATCCCTATGGTTTTAAATCAGGTGATTTACTTGATCAAGTATGCTTTAGGAATCTTGGGTTTGTTGGCAAAGGTACCTGCATTCCAAGTAGGTTTGTAGAAAATGAAATTGAGTCATCTATAAGTGATTTTAGCCAAATGAAAGTCAATATAGATAGCAGTGGCAACACGCGGAATCAGGAGCCAAAGTTTATAAATATTCCAAAAGTGAGTCACCCTATCATAGAAAGATATCCATCTCGTGATCATTCAAGCGTGTTCACTGAATAGGTAAGTTGATGACTATTTTGAGTGTTATGTTTTATAAGATTGTGAATATTAGTTTAACTACATGGTTTGTGATTTGAACATTATATATTATTAGAGTTTATTATAAGTATCATCATCAACAGTACCTTTAACCCAAGTTAATTGGGGTTGGTGATAAATGAATCCAATGATAGATATGAGGAGGTTGAAAAAAAAATGAAAGAAAATAAAATAAGATAAAATAAAAGAAGGGGGAATGAAGGAGGGGGAGATGAAGAGGAAAAAGACTAAAAATGGACCATCTGGAACATAAAGATAACAATGGGTCTAATCCTCCACTAAGATTATAATTTTTCTCCATTCCATTCTAAGACACACCGTCCACCAATCTATATCTCATTTTATTAAGTCTTGTTTAACTACATTTTTTCAGGTAAGTTTTGGTTTACCTCTACTCCTCTTTGAGTCGAGCTCTTGGTAATAAACTTTTGTTATTACGGGAACATCTAAAGGCTGTCTCATTACGTGTCAAAATCACCTTAATCTATATTTCCTTATCTTTTTACTCATTGGTACTATTGCTACTTTTCATCGAATATCTTTATTTATTATCTTATCCATCTTCGTATAACCGCACATCAACCTTAATATCATGATTTCTATTACTCCTTTTTTATGTTCATGTTGCTTATGTGCTGGTCAACATTCAGTTTCATATAATATTGCAGATTTTACAATTATAGAATAACTGAAGATATAAGTATAATGAAGATTATATTTAACTTAAAAATTCTTAATAAATTTCTTCTTTAATAAATGTTGAAGAGTTATTTAGCTATTTTTCCAACCATTGTATATGTTATTTCTCTGCATAAGTTGTCTACTCTTTAATAATCTAAACATCTAAATTAGCGTTCCTGTCAATTAGTGCCTGGATATATGCATTTGTATTGTCTTTGATACTTTCCATATATAGATATATAATAAATAACTACTGCAGAATATAACGAGTTCGAAGTTTAATAAAACCATGATTAGGATGTTTGGCAAGTACCATACTTATTTTTCTTCCAAAATATGCTAATAATTAAATACCAACTGGGAGTGTTCCTAAAAAAAGGTTAGGAGTTCAAGATATTGTAGCAACTTGCAAGCTATGGGCTCACACAAGTTAATTATTATAATTTATCACTCTTTCTTTCAACTGTTGATGTTCCTTGTTTATCTTCATCTGCATTTTGCATTTTGCATAAAATTTAATAGAGGAAGGAAAAAAAAAAAAGTTGAATGGGCTTGCTCCTTTTCTCCTCCTCCCTTGTGCTTCCGATTATTTTGCTTGCATTGGTCATTGGTATGCCTCAATTCTGCAATTCCCTGCTATAAGTTCACATATTTTAATTTATATTTGTACTTGTTATATTTACGTTGGTTGTGAATGCCTGAATCTTGTTTGCAACAGGTTCAAATATTTGTTGAGAAGGCCTTTCTATACAGGTACAGAGTCAGTAGTAGTAGTAATCCTTTAGAGTCTGTCTTCATTGGGCTCTCCAATGCACCGAAGAATCGATGGGAAGGCCTTTCCATAAAGGTACAGATTGTTTCCTCGCTTCATTTTCTTAGACAGTAATTGTAGTTAGTTTTTGTCTTCATGGGGTTCTACAAGACCTGTGTATAGATCCCCATGAAAACCTACTCTGTAGTCTGTATTACTTCTAAAAACTGAAGAGGAAACAATGTGTAAAATTATGGAAGACCTCACCAATTATTTGGTGCATTGTAGTGCCCAGGGAAGACTGTCTCTGTATAAAGGATTAGTATCTGTAGGTGTTCATTTGCTCGTTAGTAGCTGCACATGTATCTAGGGATGTTCTATAATCTATCAACTAGTTTGTAGGGAAATAAAACCTTCTGCTAACTTCAACTGTTTGAATTGATGGCTTGTTGCCATCAAAATTTTATCTAGGGATTCTTTGTTTGTAATGTTAAACACTCGGTAGTTATCCATTATGAAAGTTGTCCAAGTTGTATGGTGTCTAATCTTACCTTTGTATGTCGTATTAACTGCTTATAGCTGTTAGTTGAGACTTGGGACTCATCATATGTAGGGACAATTACAATGTTTACCCATATTTGTTTCCCTTAGAAAGTTCCATTGTATTTTCCATTCTTTATATTTGTGGTCAAAGTATTTTCATTTCCAATTCACTATTTTGAGTGTATTGGCCGATTATTGAAAATTAAAATTTTTGATGGATTTATTTCTCATTTAATGATTGTTTCTCCTAATTAATTTTGTAGCTCGATAAATTTCAACTAATGATAAAATGTGTTAAGAGAATATGTTGCTAACACTCTTCAATCAATAAAAAGAGCAAACATAATCGCTGGACTAGAGAAATTATGCACTGCTTGTAGTCACTGCTGCATGCTTCCACTTTCACCGGAGCACAGCACAGCATTGTTGTTTGTTGTCTCTTATCACCTATAACTAATAGCCACTCTCTGTTTACACTTAACTAGAATTAGTGGTTGAAGGATGAATAGTTCAGCAGCACCAGATAGAAAAAGATTATAAAGAAGGCACAATAACTTAGAAAATGACATTGCATTTGAGAAAAATAACCCCAGTTGTATATCGAAAAAAAAAAAAAAAATAACCCCAGTTGATGTCCAAATCGTGTCGAATCATCTTATTCACACCATAACAGTACACAAGCTGTGAACACCTTAATGTGCAATTACTCGTATGCCCTTAATGTCACCCTGCAATTGAATTGACATTTTTAATTCATCCTATTCTAATCCTTTTCCCAATGTTCAACAACAAAAAAAAGTGGTTAGTCTGATACAGTACTGCAAATATAATTAAGGAATTTTTTTATATTTAATTATTCTGTGAATTTTCATATTTTTACAAAAGATTTAATTTGAATTTTGAATTTTTGAATTGATTTTTTCAACTTTTATCTTTTAATTAAAGATACAGAAACTGGACTAATGTTTCTGGAGTATGTTGCAAATAACTATATTATTTTTAGAAATCTCTAACAACTTACAATTGTTTGTCTGAGGGTGTGTTTGGATTTTTGGTAGGAGGATTCTAAAAACACATTTGAGAATAAAATCAATTTGAAATTATGTTTGGTTACTCATTAAAAGTATGTTTAAAAGTGAATTTTGTTTTGAAATTCTGTTCGAGAAAAGTAAGATTTGAAATAATTTTGTAAATTCAGTTTGCAAATTTAAGTTTAGTCCAAAACTTCATTTTGCAAATTTTAATTTAAATGTGCACTAAGTTGTACTTACAACATATTTCATAAGTATCAGTTAGTTGTCTGCATCTTTAATTAAATTAGGTGTCTGTGATTAATTTTTTCATAACACAATTAGATGGAAGAATTCATTTTATTTTTTAAAAGTTCAAGAACCCAAATAAAAAAAACCAAGAACCTAATTAAAAATTTAATAAAAGTATGAGGACCCATTGAATAATTAAGTATTTTTATTTGATTTAGGCTCTTATATTTTTGACTTATAATTATGAAAACAGTCAATTGTCCAAATTTGGAAAAAAATATAAAATACTTTTATTTTTAACGCTTCTTTTATACAATCATAGATGAAAAATAAACTAAAATGCTTTATTTATTTTAATGTAGTCAACAACTCTCATAAACACTAATAAATGGTTTAGTAAACATGTTTGGTTTTGACTATTCTTAGTTTGAAAGAAAATAATCTCTTTGATAAAAATGTCTTATATATAATTACCGTTTCTCTCGCTTTCGACAATAATTTTTTCCCCCACATACATTCTTTTCATCTTGAGTGTGAAGAACTAGTACTGAATTTCAAACCACAACTCATGGGTAAATGTAGTTTTTAAAAGTTAAGATTTAATGTATTCAGGGAGACATTTAAATAACTTCTTTTAAAAAATAATTTTCTCACATAATTTTTAATTATTTTTAAAAAAGAGAAAAAACACACTATTTGACACGTTGGACACAAGCTAACATAGTTAGAACACAAGTTAACATTGTTGGTAAAGATTCCGTGAAAAAGAACTAAAAATAAGTTTTTTTTTTATTTATAAAAAATTAGAGATTAAATTAGAGGATATAAAAATTTATGGATTGAAAACAAGATTCAAGAAAATATAGGGACTAAAAACATATTTTTTTCCAAATTATTCATATAAAATAAAATCATTTTGAATATGAAATAAGTTAACCTTGATAGAAAGAGCTTACTAACATTAGTCTTAACTAGATTTAAATATTTTAAATAAAATGCGAATGGCAGAGTTAAAAAACTTTTATAAACCATTCTAATTAAATTATGATGCAAATTATATGATGGGCTAAAACGATAGTTTTGTCTAGTCTTTAAACTATTTTCTATCTTCCATGAGTAAGAGTTATACATGGTATAAAATAGTTTGAAAAGTCATTTAATGATAAAATTAATTTTCTCAACCACCTAAAAAAATCTATCTTGTCAACAAACAAATATACAAATGTGGAGGCTGTGAAGCTTAAAGCAAGTAACAACCAAAATCAACGAGGCGTGTCCCAAGATTCATTTCTTTTTCTTTCGTTTTGTCTACGGAATTAACTCATTCTTCTGTTCCTCTACCATCCACCACTCACTCACGTTCTTCAACATATATGTTCATACCACTCTGAAAACCATAACCGGGTCACTTCCAAGTTCTTCTCTTTCCTCTGTTCTTAGTTTGGTCCAACCCCATCAATTTTTTTTCTTCACCCAAATAGCCCCAAATGGATCAAGGAGGAGATTCTGCACTTACCCAGATGAGGAAATCCGTTGAGAAGCTTGGTTCTTCTGCTGAGGTAACCCAATCTGTTATTTTCTTATGTAATCTACGAATACTAACATGTGTGTTCCAGGTTCTATTATTATCTTATGGTAAAATGTCATAGGTTCCTCCTCCATTTTTGGCAAAAAAATACCTTTAATTTTTATAAAATAATGATTTTAATTCTCGTATTTTTTTTAGTGAATTTCTTCCAATTTTTTTGGAACTTACTATAAGTGTTTTATAGGTTCCTCAATTTTAAATTAGAATTAGTCTTAATCTCTTTATTTTAAAAGTGATAAAGTATAGAAGCCAAAATAATTTGGACTTAAGAGTTAAGGCATATTTTATATTTTACTATTATTATTATTATTATTATTATTATTATTATTATTATTACTATTATTATTGAGGAAGGGTTTTAATTTATGTATGTTTTATAGGGGTATGGGGACCCTACGTTGATGAGGTTTTTGATAGCTCGATCGATGGAGGTGGATAAAGCAGCAAAGATGTTTCTGCAGTGGAAGAAGTGGAGGTCTGCCATGGTGCCAAATGGATTCATTTCAGAATCTGAAATTCCGGATGAATTGGAAGCAAGGAAGATCTTCTTGCAGGGGTTGTCTCAGAATAAATTCCCTGTCATGATTGTTCAAACCAACAGACATTTTGCTTCCAAGGATCAGATTCAATTCAAGAGTAATTGCCTCCTTTAAACTCTACTTAAATTGCAATTTTAAATTTATACGCCTTTGTGAATAAAAGTTAATTGAGTTGGCAAGGACCACTTGTCATATTAGAAGAATGAGTTTGAATTCTGATGCTGATATAAAAAAAGAAATGGTGAATAAGTATAATTGCTTTTGAAGTTAGAGGTGTGTCCTAACTTCAATGAATGAATGAACTCATCTAAACTTTTGTATAAAAAAAATTGTGTTTCTGATTTCTTGTTGGAATTGTGTTATCATATATGATGATAAAAAAATAAACACTTTTTTTAAGGATTAAAAACGGTCGTCATCTCATTTACAAATAATAAAAACGTTTTTAATTCAGGATTTTATTAGCATTGATCTTTGTAATTGATTTAAGACATTTAAAAGTAATAAACCTATATTGAAAAAAATTATTCACTATATAAAAAATATATAATATAAGAACTATATTTTTTTGTGAAAAATAAAAGAGTTCAATTAAAATATTCTGACAGTGTAAATTGTCATTCAATTATAAATGCTAGGTATAATAATTATTTTGAAAGTTATATATATAAAGTCTTTTTTAATTGCTAAACTCTAACTAAAATTCCGAAGTTAATGTCTTTTATTATTTGGAAGTGGAGAGTTTGATGCCATTACACTCAGTTCAAAGATGTCATTTTAATGTAATTTGTATCAGTGGCTAATGAGACCGCTAGGCGAATATTCCACAAGAGAAAAGCTCCTCAATTAATTAATGTGACCAATTGGTTTCAATTGGTTCTCGTTCTTTGACCTTTTCTTTTCACGTATGAAATTAATTAAACTACATTATTGGTCCCTCAAAATCCAATTTATTTGGATATGCCACTTAGATCAAGGTTATTTTAATGGTTTGCTTAGGGTTACCCCCTGTATGATCCACTTCTCGTGCCGGGGCCTCTGTTTGTCTTCTTCTCGCACGATCAAGTCATTATTAAATTTAATTAGAAGATTTTAGTTGGGATTTCTAGTGGAGGTCATGGGCATACACAAGCCTAAAATTTATATATATATATGGTTATTATTATTATTATAATAACTAGAGGCATGCACTTTAAGAGCAGTGTCCTTGTTTTTTGTTGTAATATGAAAAAGGGAACTTAAACTTGATTTTGATCCCTGTACTTTTAAATTGATGAATTTAGTTCTCTTTTAAAATTATGTCCCATCAATTTCTTTTTTAAATATATGAATTTAGTCTCTTTTTATGTTTAAATTTAACATCTACGGGCACTTTTGATTCCCACAAAGTTAGAGTAGAAACTAAATTCACATATTTTCTAAAATTGAATAAGTAAATTCATCAATTTAAAAGTAGAGGAATCAAAACCAAGTTTTGCTGAAAATACATCCAGTTAGACATGTGGTATTGTGGTTGAAGATTAATATAAGGTCGTGGAATGAATTAATTAGATATCTGGTTGTGGTAGTATAAACTAAACATTCTACTTAAAATCTTCAATTATTGAACCTAGTCCAATTGTCTCCTAATATTAATCTGTCTCTTGCTTTCAAATTATACGATTCGTGAAGCACGTTACTTTACATTTTTGCCCTCAATTAAGACACGCCTTTAAATTTGTTAAAATTGAATATGTCTTTATCCAAACATTTCCACATTTGTCCTGTTAATTAAAGAAGTTGGGAATATACAATGTGCATATGGTTAAAGATAGATAAGCTGGGAATATACAAGTTGATGTATGAATTAAGCCCTGAATAAAGGTTCTGCCACTATTGACTATGAAATTATGAATATAGAAAATTCATTAAATATAAACATGAAGCTAGGAATTTGCATATGACAAGGTCACTTAAATTGTTGGCCCTTGCCATAATAGAAATGTAAACAAAGAAACCATGATGATGGCTCTTGAGAGGGCGTAGACCTTCAAACATTTCCTAAAATAAATATTAAAATAAATCAGGTAAATGAAAAAGAAGAGGACGTCAAGTCATAGACATAACTTTAGATCATACTAGATTTTTCTTTTCAATTCTTCCTTTTTATTTTCCCATAAGTCCATATCTGATTATTAGTAGTATTAATTTATTGATTCTTAATTGTTTTTGATTTGGTTTTGGTACTGAACATGTGTAGCTCAATAAAATTATTTCACTAATTCCTTTTAATTTTGCCAATTTAGCTGACTATACTCTGTTTTGTTTATTGATTCAGAATTTGTTGTATATCTACTGGACAAGACAATTGCAAGGTAATATAATTTACCTATTGCCTATGCATCTGTTTTACTTAATGAGATTGATACTTTATCACTACTTTCCATAACCTAAGGCTAAATTGAGTTCCCAAACGCATGCTTTTAACCCTATTTGGTGTGATCTGTACATTTTTTCCATTTATTTTGTTTAACAGAAACAGCTTTGGAGAGGCACATATATTCACCGAAGTCTGTTTTAGGTGTTGAAACTTGAAACACATTAAAATGATTTAGTTTTATATTGTGTATGCTATTATGAATGTCTCATTGAGTAAAATAAGAAGCTTGATGTAGTACTCATGAGTCATGAGGTTCTCCCACTTAATAGACTAGTCTTTGTTGGTCATTTCCTTGTGTTTAAGTCATAAAAATTGGTACTTTTGCTAAGAGTTGGTACCTATGCTAGCTTAAGGAAGTTGAAGGAAGTGGCAATGGCTACCTATATAGGCTGGATTAAAGAAGTCGTTATGAACATCGGTTCTTGAAGGAAGTGACAATGTGACAGGTCCAACATTGAATAAAATAAAAAAAGCTTAATGTAATACTTAAGTCATGAGGGCTGAGGCTCTATAAGATGGTTATGATATAATGGAACAAACCAGAGGGCAATCTGCCTCATTCAAAATGAAGATTGACACGCTGAAATTTCACTTTGGGAAAGCAAGTGTATACTTGTTTTGTCACAATATCTTTGCTTCATTTTTAAAATAAAGCCAGTTCATTTTAACATCCTAACAACAATAAGGGTTTTATTATCAAATAATAAATTTTCATTTGTCTTCTGTCTTCTGTCTTCTATTCTCTTTATCTTATAGAAATTTCAGAAAATAACATTTAATCCTTTTTTATCTTCAGTGCTTTCAAAGGAAGGGAGATAGGAACTGAAAAGTTGATTGGAATTATTGATCTGCAGAATATTTCATATAAAAATATTGATGCACGTGGGTTAATCACAGGGTTTCAATTTTTACAGGTAACTTTCCTTGTGTTTTTCCTTGATATTTCCATCAATATCATAAATGCCAATTTATAAAAGAATAAATTACTTTCGCACCAGACAAAATTGTCGTAAATTACACTCGCACCTTCTGTATTTTTCTCAAATTGTACCCAATACCCCTCCCTTAAATCTGACGGATGCACCAAGACTCTTGATGTCACTGACCTCAACGACGCCAGTGTCCAGAGAACCAGACGCAGCGGTGATAGTGGCCGAAGCTACGACGGGGGACGAGGATGTGGTGGAGGTAGATATGGCGGTGGTGGCTACGGTGGTGGTGGTGGTTGCTCCAGCGGGAGTGAGTGCGTCCAGACGCATTGTTAGTGGACGAAGACGATTATGAGGAGGAACAAATGATGTTGCCGTGTGAGAGGGAGAAGGAGGAGAAGTAGGTGGTGGTGGTAAGTGAAGAGGGGTTGTTGAAGAAGATAAGAGTTTGTAAAACTCAAGATGTGATCTTGAGGAAGATGAAGATATTTTAGACATAAATTTTTATTAAAAGTCATTTGACCATGTGTATATTTTCTGTTAAATTATCAAACGGTTAGGAGAGAGAGGTTCTGAGTGTAATGTGAGTTAAACAATTAAGAGATGTTTTTGTAGGGTGCAAAAAAGGAGGGATATCAGGTACAATTTGAAAAAAACACATAGAATGCGAGTGTACTTTACTCTATAAAATTATGCTTCCACTTTATTTAATTTTTGGTCAAAATCCATCTTCATAACACGTCTGAATTAGCATCAATTTAGTGTGGCGTTTATCAACATTTATTGGAAAAGTAAATAGAGCATATATTGAACTTTTTGACGGTTATTGGTTGAACTTCAGGCTTACTACCCAGAACGTTTAGCAAAATGCTATATGTTACACATGCCATGGTTTTTTGTGAGTGTTTGGAAACTAGTTTCTCGCTTCCTAGAGAAGGCTACATTAGAAAAGGTACATATTAACTATCTTAAGTTGAAATTTTATGCTTGTGCACAGTTGTAATTAATTGGCTATATGCGTCATATCTTCTATAATCTCCAAGTCTTTAGTCTCATTGGGTAGGATTCTAGTCATTTTTATTCCTATTTATGAATCCATGAAATATAACCTGTTAGATTGTCAACAATAGATAGAGTGATTATAGTTACTCCTTTTCATGACTTACAGAGCAACAAAGCTAGATGTTTTCTTGTTCCCATTTTATAAACTTCCTCCTATGAATAAGCATGAAGAAAGGCATTCTTAACATCATGTCGATCCAAAAAGGCCAATGATGATAAGCTTCCAAAGAGATGAATAGGTGAACGCAGATAATGCAGCCATTAGAGGTTTCAAACTACTCGACATAAGTGTGAGCATAGTCCTTGGAAACCACTCAAAGCCTTGAGACAAAAGCAAGGTCCCTTTCTAGGTCCTTTACAATAATCATAAATAGCGGGTTCCCAAGAATAGAAACATAATTCTGTTGCTTTCATTTTTTTTGTGGATCCACATTTGTGAGGACAGTCACTATATCAGATGCTGGTAACTTCTCCTAGGAGGAAACAGAAAATTTCCCTGATCCTTGTTAGTCATCTTCAATTGAATGGTTCAGAATTATAGTCTATTTCGCAGTCCCCATCTCACATCTTGTGCATCACAAAAAAGTAATCATTTCATCAGCCTCAGACCATCATTATAGTCTATTTCTCCTTGGGTTTTGTATGTTGGTTTATACTTTGAGTAATTATTTGTTTATAATATGATTTTTAAAACATATTAGTTTATAAGCTACATTAGTCAACTTTTTATTCATATGAAGAGAAATACTTTCTAGCTTCATAGCTTAAAAATTTGTTTGACCACTTGGAAAATATTTAAAACCTATCAATTCCCCATTTTTAAGGCCCCAAATGCAACATGTTTAACTTTGATGAGGTTTGGATGGTGGATGCAGATTGTAATTGTAACCAATGAGGATGAGACAAGGGAGTTTGTAAGAGAGGTTGGTGAAGAAGTTCTCCCAGAAATGTATGGTGGAAGAGCTAAGCATGTAGCTATCCAAGATGTTGAATTGCCACCACTAGAAAATGGAACATCAAACTGATTAATATGATTGTGCATACAGTCATTGAGGAGTCTTGTAGGGGCATCTGATGCTTAAAGTCTAACCCTCTCATCTATCAGAACTTCCTTTCCCAGAAACACGTTTAATAAAAGTTAATCTTGTCAAAATAATAATTTCATAATTCATCTCATATCCATTCAATTTTACAGCCTTAGTTTTATTAAGATGCTTAGTTAACGTTATTTTAAGAGAAAAAGGATTCTATACTCACGGTATAAAACATTCTACCCTATCAATACATACCATTAAACTCTTATCTTATTCAAATTTTATATTAACTTTCAAACAATGGTCTTAAAGTGTTTTCACAAGGTTGGTTTTTCTAATTATAATGGTAATATTTTAAATCTTGCAAACATCATACACCTTTTATAATATTTATTAGATTATTTATTTTATTTCAATATTTTAATATATTACAAGTATAATATATTCTTACTAAATAGAATCTAAAATAGTTTTATTGATCAACTGCGTAACGTGCAGGTCTTTAAGTCAATTCTAGTTTTAAATATAAGAAAAAAAACATGGACTACTATATTGGTCTCGAATATAAGTGGCACTTAATATTTGGTCTATGGAATTTGTGTTGAATATGCATTTTTTTTTATTTGGTCTATGAGATTTGATTTGCGCTTGTTGTAAAAGGTGAGAGTTAATTTTTTACTGTTTAAACCGGAAAAAATTGCTTAATACAGTTTAATCATTCTAATCAAATGTAATTATATAATAATAAAATAAGCTATTTTAGCTTATTTTAGAGTAATGCACATAAACTGTCTTAGAAATTACAAAACATCAACATCAATCCTTCATCAAATTTATAAATTTTCTACATTCTTTCCTAATACACATCATCCATCAATCTATATCTCACTCTATTAAGTCTTATTTAATTATATTTTCACATATAAGTTTTAATCTACCTCTATCTCTCTTTGTGTCGAGTTCTTGATAACAAACTTTTATTTTTACTAGAACATCCAAGAGTCGTCTCATTATGTGTCTAGACTATCTCAATCTATGTTCATTCATCTTTTCACTCACTAACACTATTATTATCTTTCGTCGAATATCTTCATTTTTTATCTTATTCATCTTCATATAAACACACATCAACCTTAACATCCTCGTTTATGCTATCCTTATTTTATGCTCATGTTGCTTATATGTTGACCAACATTCAACTCCATATAACATTGTAGGTCTTACAATTGTTCTATAAAATTTTCCTTTTAGCTTAAGGGGTATTTTGTAATCACATAAAAATCCAGATGCACTCTGTCATTTCACTCACTCTGCTCTAATTCTATGACTTACATCTTCATCAATATTTCTACCTTTTTACAAAATTGATCTTAGGTACCAAACAAATGCACGGGACCTTCATCACCATCTCTTACCAGCAAAAACTCACACTTCATATACTCAGTCTTACTCTAGCTTAATGTGGATTCTTTAGACTCCAAAGTATTTCTCCACAATTTCAATTTTCTATTAACACTGTCTTTGGTCTCATCAGTAAGCATAATATTGTCTGCAAAAAGCATACATAACGACACTTCCTCTTGAATATCTTTTATTAGTTCATCCACCACCAAAGCAAAGAGATAAAGACTAGGAGTAGAATCTTAGTGTACAGCTGTCATGATAAGAAAATAACTTAAAGTTCTATTACAAACTTTTCACATGTGGTAGTCACATCATACATATCATTGATTGCATTTACATACTTTAATGATATTTTCTTCTTCTCAAGAGTCCACCATAAAACTTTTCTTGAAATTCTATTGTATATTTTCTCAAGATCTATGAACAGCATATGTAAGTCTTTCTTTTTTTCTTAATGTCTTTCCATTAATTGTGGCATAAAAAAAAGATTTCCATGATACATCTTCTTGATAAATCCAAATTGATTTATAGAAATCTTAGTCTCTCTCCTCAAACGATGTTCAATAACTTTTTCTCACAATTTCATAATATGATTCATAAACTTAATGTCTTTATAATTAGAACAATTCTAAATATCTCCCTTATTTTTGTAAATAGATACAAATATATTTTTTCTCTAAACATCATACATCTTATTTGTTTAAAGAATCTTAGAAATCACAAAAATCAATCTATTTTATATTTAAAAATTACAAAAATATCATTTAAGGATTACAATGTGAACGTTTAATAACATCAAGAATTAAAATGTCTCTCTTTAGTTATCTGAATGACTAAAAAATGTTGTACAATATAATGTGATTAGCAAAATAATCTTCTCTATTAAACATGTGATTTATGTTCAATCTTCACACCCGTGTGTACGAAAAAAAAATTGCTGGAAAAAAATCGACCCCACAAGTAAATCTTTGTGTAAGGAATGTCAACGGCAAAACAAATTGCTAATTAGCTATCACAATTCTCTCACAAAAGGCATTTGCGAGGGATATGTCCCCTAGCTAAAAATCAAGCTGCAAATTAGCTATGAAAGTGCTTCCTCGCAATTCCTTCGCTAATTTCGTACACTTCCCTTACAATTTCTTCGCAAAATTTCTCGCTAATCATGTAGTCAAATGCAGACAATGCTTTCACCAACTAGCGACAAGAGACCCTTACTAATTTACCCCAAGTTAAAAAAATGTCAATTTTATAATTTTAGAAATTAAATTGATAGGTAACTATAATTCCAAGGAGTAATGTAGTATATTATTTTTTACTTTAATAGGATAATTAAAAAAACTATGAAAACAAATTTCTATTTAACTTGTTCAAAAGAATTATAAATTTGTTGATAAACTCTTATTTAATAAGTATTATTTTTTTTTGCTTAATCAATAAGTATTATTATATAAATAAAATTATATAGTATTTAATTAAGCTATTTACACCTTTAATGAAAATTAAACTATCCTAAGAATAATGATCCATTTTGTTCAGTTTATTAATTTATTTTTAAATTATATTTTAATTTTTAATTAACTAATTATTATTTACATTTTATTTTATAGCCAAAATAAAATTTCGTTCACAGAAAAATGACATAACAATCTACAGTCTCATATCTAATTAAGAGTGTAGGTTCTATTAAAATTTAATTTTAATTTTGGTCCTTTTAATTTAGATAGAGAATAGTTTTAGTCATTTATTTTTTAAAATAATTAAATTACTCTATTTTTAAAATTAAACAAATTTAATCTGTCTATCAATTTTTTTTTCCTATCGAAAAAACTATGAAGTGAAACCACAATAAATCACATACAATTTAAATATAGGAAACTAAAAATACAACATAAATGTTTATTGTTTAAGTTAGGACACTAGTAGGTGTAAGAATCATTTCGCCTTTATAATTGAATAATCATTTGTATCAATCTCTTCAACTAATATATAGGGACATAGGACTGAATCATACTTTTCCTAGGTAGCAGAATGTAAAGAAAAGCATGAGCTTCCTAGTTTCTATACTTGCCCTCTCATAGAAGAAAAGGCAAAGCACATATTCCTCCGTACGTACACAAATTAAACTATGGATTGAAAATTAAAATTAAAACAAAAAGAAAATGAAAGTTATTAAAAAAAAAACAAGTTGTATATATAAAATAAAGTATAAGAAAACTAAGAAGAGGGTTTAGAAAAACAAAATTGAATAGCAAAAAAATAAAGTAGAAGAAATGTGAATAGTGATTAAGAGAAAATATCCTGAACTTTAAAATATATAAATTTATCGATGTAACAATAAATAGTATATTATTGCTCTTGGAATAAATCAAATATTAATTAGAAAAATAATAATTGTGATGAATAAATGATTATTTTGTAAACTTATAATTTAATAAAGACGTATATATATACATATATATAAAAGAAAGTTTCCATAATAGAAAGTAGTTGCCACCATTTCTTGTTATTCTGAACAGTAAAACTTATGTACGTACTCCAACAATCATATAAATTAAAGTTAAGCAGCCATTTCAAATTCCATGTCTTTGGAAAAGGTTCCATTGTCTAGTGCAATTCAGGGCCTCTTTCCTCTTGTTCCTTTGTGCATGTCCTGGGTTTCTCAAACTGCATTTGGCTAGAGTGTAATTAAAGGTTTCATTTGAGTATTTTCTCCTTACATGTTGGTTAATTATCCTTTTTATATTTCAATTTTTGTTGTTTTAATTACTTTGAAGCTATGAAAATGCATGTTATTGTAAATGCTAGCTGCTGCTGCCTCTTGCTATTCTTTGGTTCTCTTTTGTGTAAGACATTCTACAAACTGCCCATAAAGTAAGTGCTCTAATATGCATAGAATCTCTTAATGCTGCTAAGAATACAAGTGTTGAGAATTTGAAGTTTGAACATCTATTGGATAGTTTGATTGTAATAATATATTGTTTAAAATTATGAATAATTGATGTTTAAAATTATGTATAACTTTTGATGATGAAATTGTTTATAACCTCTAAACTTTGAAATTTCTTTACATGTTAAAAATTTAACTTCAAGTAGCAAACATTGTCAGTATACAATCTTTCACCACAATGCATTGCAATTGCATAAGACTCACTAAAAGCTTTAGTTATTAGGTGAAAACTTATTTAACATTTTGCATACACCCTCTCCCATAAAGGTCTTTGGACTTTTGTGTTATCTGCGTATAGCATAATTATGGTCCGCGTCCATATATGGTCTATACATGTTGAAATTGACAATGGGATTCAAAATCAAGACCCAACAATAGATATATAATTTGTCTCTATTTAGTATTTCTTAATCTTTGAAACCAAGAATACGTCATTTTTAAATTGACAATAGGATTGAAATTAAGACCCGAGAGTGGATTTTATATTTTAGCAATGGTTGTTTTTATTTTGAAGATAAGAAATATGATAACTCCCTCACCCCCAGCTAGAAGAAGTCAGTTCTTGTCTTCTTGATGAATAATGATATAATTTGTCTGTATTTTAGTATTTCTTGTTTTTCCAATCCAACATATTAGATTAGAGAATTCTAACACTATTCTGTATCTTCCCCACCAAGCAAGCAAAGCAAAGAATTCTTGTTAGCCTAGACTTATTAAATTCTTGAAACTAACATGTTAACTATAATATAATAGTCAATTAGTAATTACATGAAAATATTCTGTATAGAGATATAGTTGCATGCTAAATGGTTTCCTGAATTTCCAAATTTAAAACAGTCTTTCTGGCATGTTTACTGTTCATTGTAAGGATTCCTCTATGATCAACCTAATTAATTCTGTATGAATATGCCATAATTTTCAACCTTCTCCAACCTAAGGGAAGAAA
>CM023948.1:40570896-40599344 GCA_013407115.1 Glycine latifolia
TATGTGCAAGCCGTGTGTTTGTTTGGAATTAAGTGTATGATGAATTTGTTTGTCACTAAAGTGATCAAATTTATAAGATTACTTAATTTCAAATTAATGATTATTTCAATTACCCATAAAATAATGGATGCTAAATTATATGATTATTGATTTATGGATACATTGAAATTCATTGTTATAAGGCATTTATGGATCCCCAAAGATTGATTAGTTGTTCTTATTATCAATGAATATAATTCTAGGTAATTTGTTTGTATCATTAGTTTATTTATATACCTAAAGGTACTAGGTACTACTAATTTGTGCATATCTAATTGTCAAATAATGTTAAGAGTTTTATTACCATCATCATATTTATATGTTTTGCGTTGGTGTATCACCCAAAGGAGAGCATCAATATATGAATTATATGTATGACATGTGTTTTATGTCTCAAAATACTTATGTGAATTTTATTATACAGTACATGTTTCCAATTTACTGAATTTTCATGTATCATATGTGTCAATGTTTAATGGGCTTAACTTCTTTGGCTGGAATGAGCAAGTCTAATTTCACCTCGGTGTAATGGATCTTGATCTTGCAATATTGGAAGAGAAACTTGCTACTATTACTGATTATGGTAGCAATGAAGTGAAATCCCATTATAAAGCTAGGGAAAGATTTAAGAGAATCAACCTAATGTTCATGAGAATGACTGTTGCAGATAGTATGCTAGTTCAGGAATAAACAAGGCTTAAGAATCAAGGAAGTCCCTCAGTTCATTATGTAAGCCACCAAGGGAATCAAGGAGCTGGAAATAAATTTGTGAAGAAGCATGATAAAGGCAAAGGGCCATTAAAGATCAATGACAACTCTGTGCAAATCTAGAATAAGGCATCAAAGAGCAATAATTGTCTTTTGTGTGGGAAATCTAGACACTTCCAAAAGGATTTCCCAAAGTGTAAAAGTCTTGGTTCCAAAGAAAGATGAGTTTAATGTTTATTTATGTTTCAAATCAAATTTAATTGAAGTTTCCCATAACACATGGTGGATTGATTTTGGATGTACGACTCATGTTTCTAATACTATGCAGGGATTCCTTACAATCCAAACCATAAGCTCAAATGAGAAGTTTGTCTTCATGGGGAATAGAGTGAAAGCTCCAATGGAAGCAGTCGAGACTTATCATTTAAAACTCGACACTAGACGTCATTTAGATTTACTGGAAATTCTTTATGTACCTAGTTTATCTAGGAATTTAGTTTCATTATCTAAACTTGATGTTACTGGATACTTTTAATTTTGGTAATGGATGTTTCAATTTATTTAAACATATTCATCTCATTGATATTGGTGTTCTTTGTGATGGTTTATATAAATTGAAATTAGATGATTTGTATGTTGAAACTGTTTTAACTCTACATCATAATGTTGGCACTAAACATAGTTTAGTGAATGAACGATTTGTTTTCTTGTGGCATCAACGTTTAGGTCACATTTCTAGAGAAAGGCTGAAAAGATTAATAAAGAATGAAATTCATCCTGATCTAGATTTTACGGATCTAAATATTTGTGTGGATTGTATTAAGGAAAAACAAACAAAACATACAAAGAAAGAAGCTATAAGAATCACTCAACTTCTTGAAATTGTACATACTGATATTTATGGGTCTTTTGATGTTAATTCTTTCACAAAAGAAAGATACATTATTGCCTTTATTGATTACTATTCATGTACGATTATGGCTACTTACTGCATGAGAAATCTCAAGCAATGTATGCCTTAGAGATTTACTTGAATGAAGTAGAAAAACAATTAGACAGAAATGTGTGAGTTGTTAGGTCTAATAAAGGTGATGAGTATTACAGAAGATACGGTAAAATTGGGCAACACCTAGGTCCATTTACTAAACTCCTTGTGCTCAATACACAAGGTGTAGTACACCACAGCAAAATGGTGTATCAAAAAGGCATAATAGAACTTTAATGAATATGGTTATGAGTATGTTAAGCAATTCAACTTTACCCGTATGGGTCGTATCTTTGTGGATGTATGCCTTGAAAACTGTCATGTATTTGTTGAATAGGATTCCTAGTAAGGTAGTTCAAAGACACCTTTTGAACTCTAGATGAATAGAACACCTAGTAAAAGGCACCTAGATGTTTGGGGTTGCAAGATAGAAATAAGGATTTATAATCCACAAGAAAGAAAATTGGATGTAAGAACAATTTGTGGATATTTCATTGGTTATCCAGAAAAGTCAAAGGGATATATGTTTTATTGTCCTAATCATAGTATGAGAATTGTCAAAACTGAAAATGCAAAGTTAATTGAAAATGGTGTAATTGGTGGGAGTACAATTCCACGAGATGTAGAAATTAAAGAAGTTAGAGGTCAAATCCCTTTAACTTGTACCTCTAGCAGTAAGGTGATTGCTCCTTCAGTTGCTGTTCCAAACAACAATGAAGAAGAGCAACACAATAATGAACCCATGATACATAATAAATATATTGTGGAAGAACCACAAGAAGTAGAATTAAGGAGGACTCAAAGAGAAAATAGACCAACTATTTCGAATGACTACCTATATGAAATAGAAATAGACTCAAGCATTAATGATAACGATCCAGTTTCATTTTCACAAGTTGTAAGTTGTGATAATTCTGAGAAGTAGTTAGATGCCATGAAAGAAGAGCTAAATTCCATGGAACATAATGACGTTGGGACCTTGTACAATTGCCAAAGGGTTGTAAGAGAGTTGGTTGTAAGTGGGTCTTCAAGACTAAACATGACTCTCATGACAGCCTTAAACGTTACAAGGCTAGACTTGTTGCTAAGAGATTTACTTAGATAGATGGCATTGATTATAAAGAGACTTTTTCACCGATCTCACAAAAGGATTCTTTTAGGATTATCATGACATTAGTGACCCATTATGACTTGAAGCTACATCAGATGGATGTGAAAGCTGTCTTTCTTAATGGAGACTTAGAGGAGAATTTTTATATGGACCAACTAACGGGGTTCTCAGTTGAAAGAAAGGAACACATGGTGTGCAAATTAAAGAAATCAATATACGGTCTTAAGCAAGCTTCTCGCCAATGTATTTGAAGTTTAATGATACCATTGTTTCCTTTGGATTTAAGAAAAATATTGTTGATCGATGTATATATCTGAAGGTCAGTATGAGTAAGGTTATTTTTCTAATTATGTATGTTGATAGTATCTTGCTTGCAACTAATGATCTTGGTCTTCTCCATGAGACTAAAAAGTTTCTCTCTAACAACTTTGAAATGAAAGATATGGGTGAGGCAAGCTATGTGATAGGGATAGAAATATTTTGAAATAGATCATAAGGATTGTTAGGTTTGTCTCAGAAAGTATATATCAATAAATTACTAGAGATATTCAAGATGGAAAAGTGCTCAGCATCACCTGTTCCAATTCAGAAAGGAGACACTGATTTGGAATGAAAATAAATGGAAGCAATTATATGCATCAGTTGTTGAGAGTATTATGCATGCTCATATTTGTACTCGACCAGACATGAGCTTTTCAGCTGGAATGCTAGAAAGATATCAAATTAACTCAAAATGAAACATTGGAAAGCTGCAAAGAAAGTTCTGAAATACTTACAAGGAACAAAAGATCACATGCTTATATATAGGAGGTTTAATCACTTTGAGGTGATTAGGTATTCAGACTCAGACTTTGTTGGCTATGTGGATACACCACTCTTGGCTATGTATTTCTTTAAGCTGGAGGAGCAGTATCGTGGAAGAGTGCAAAACAATCATTTATTACTACATCTACCATGAAAGTTGAATTTGTAGCACGTTTTGAGGCTACAATTCAGGCTAATTGGCTAGGGAACTTTATTTAGGGCTTGAAATTGTCTACAGTATTGTTAGGCCGCTGAAAATGTATTGTGATAACTCTGCAACAATATTTTTCTCTAAGAACAATATGTACTTTAAGGATGCTAAACATATGGAATTGAAGTACGTTTTCGTGAAGGAAAAAGTTCAGAAACAAAGAGTGTCAATAAAACATATTAGCACAAACCTTATGATAGCAAACCCTTTGACAAAGGGATTACCGCCTAAGACATTTATAGAACATGTTGAAAATATGAGCATTAGTGTTATTGATGATCATTAAGTGTAATTTACCTTATGCATTTTACTGACACTCTGATATTATTTATGATATGTTTCTGATTACCTGTTCTTTATGTTTGCATGCATATTTTTATTAGAGTAATGTTAACAGGTTTTGTCTTGAATAAAGACATTATCTTGGACCAATTATGTACTCATAACTAATAGTTATATTAAAGAGAAGACTAATTTGTAGTACATGGAAGAGACTATGTTGATAAGTGATGTACAAGCGCTATGACTCGAATTGGTTCCTCTTAATCATGAAATTATGATGTGCCAAATGTATAAAACAATTTAGTCATTTTAATGTGCATTATGTTAGTTTAATCTATTTATTTATTTAGTTCATAATGTTTGGTAATGTCAAATAAATCAAGCGGGACCATGTAAGAATTAATGTCTCATGTGAGAGACATGTGACTTATATGAGGACTAATAAATAATTAATTAAGGATTAAGGATTAAATTGTAATTGGGTTAAGTTTAAGAAGTTTCTAGAAATAATTACTATTGGATACGAGTAGTAATTTAAAAATGGGTTAATCTCATTAACGTGAAACAAGATCATCTTCTTGACATAAAAGTATTATCTCAAAACCTATAACCATCATTGAATATAGAGAGATAGAAAAAATAGTCAAAGGAGTAAAATCTTACTTTTTTCATCTTTCAAGAAAATTAATATGTCGATAAAAATCTCACTATGAACAAATGTATGTTTTATTCTCTAATAACTATGTGAGAATAATAGATTTCAAGATCCTTTTGATTTCTTATAATTATTAATCTTAAAAACCCTTTAAGATTTACATCTTAATCTACATCCCTAGAAAGTGTTGCATATCCACATATGAATCAGGAAGTCCACTTCCATCCTCGTACTTTTAAAATAATTATATATAAATATTTTGAACGTGTATATTTTATCTATCCCTAATTTTTTTATATTTGAACACCTTATTCCTAGATTCCTCATTCCCTAAAACATAAAAGATAAAAATAAATTTTATTGAAAAGACAAGAAATAAAAAATATATTGTAACTTACATTTAACCTATATTAAACAGGATAATCAAGTATCCAAGTAATATAACGTCGATTTGTTTTTAATAAATAAACATATATACTTTTATGTTCATTTATCTTTCGATTTTTATAATAAATTCCAAACAAAAAAATTGATTTAAAAAACAAATTAAAACAATATTTAATAATTCCTAATGCTGACTACCTTGAGTAATTTATAAATTTGAAATGTTATTTTTCTAGTGAAATGAGCTTAAATTTATGAATGTTAAAATAAATGAATAAATATTATTAATTCGAGTGTTCGTTAATAGATCATGATATCCTTCACTGGTTAAGCTCTAACTGCACAGGAATGTTTGGGGGTCCTTCGACATATATTTTCGTGAAAAGATTTATTGTTAATGTCAATCTTCCTGAAAATTGAAGTAACATCAAAATAATACTTTTGTGAAGTTTCATATGACATTAATTAATTTAAACCATTTTTATGCCGTTTTTTTGTGACACAAGCCTTTAAATAACAAAATTTGTATTGAATTAAAAAAAATGTTATATTAAATGTTAGAGGACCAAATAAAATGTACGATTTCATGAAAAGGGCCTTGGAGCTTTGCCAACGAAAGCATCCTAACTTCCATTTAATAACGAAGTCACATTAAAATTTTCATAAATAAAAGTTAGTAAATTAAGTTAACTTATTTAAGAAAAAAATTCCATGTATATTATTTTAGTTCGCAAATCCTATACCTAATGTAATATGTTACCACAAAAATAAAATTATTGTCCCTTAAATTTATCAAAATATAATAGCCTACCATGTTTAGGGATTTTCTTCCAGATTGTATTTTCAACATTGTTTTAAAAATACGTTTTATAAAATAATTTAAAAATAATAATGTATGCATATATAAAACTTACTAAGTAATGTTCTAACTAACTGAACTAATAAGATAATTATGTTAAAAAATCATTAATACCACTATATATAATATTAAATTTCTAAGTATATTTAATATATATATAAATTTACATAATAAATTTTATAATAATTAATTTTTATTTAATAATATTTTTTTACATATATAAATGTTTATAAACTTATAATTTTTATTTAAAATTTATATATGTAAAATAATATTATTAAGTCAAAATTAATTATTGTAAAATTTATTATATAGACTTGTATGTGTATTAAATATACATTAAAAATTTTAATATTATATATAATAATATTAATTTTTTAATATAATTAGTCTATTAATTTAGTTATATTAATAACAAAACAAAAATGTGTTGAATGTAAAGAAGAAAATTCCCATGTTGAATGGGCGGTCCAACATAAGCACTAGATACAAATGAGACAAATACTTGTACCGAAAAATGAGACAACCAGAAAGAGAAGAAGGAGCCTATCATCTTTGAATCGTCTCAAATTTCCAGTATCTCCCCTCCATCGCACCACTCATGAATACTTACAAGAAAATTTGACAAAATTAGGTACATAAAAGGTGTATGGATCCTCTAAACGTCTCAAATTACCAGCAACTCAACTTGATCTAACCACTCATGAATACTTCGAGGAAATTTGAACAAAATTTGGCACATATAAGGAGTATGAATCCCCTAAATATGTACATAAACAGCTAACAAGAAAAAAAATGAACTAACTACCATGCCATGGTGTAATTTTAGCTCATTTAACAATTATAAGCTATTAAGTAAAAATTCATGTTACTATTATAACAAAACAAAATCATATAAACCATTAGATTTCATTTAAATACTCAAGATTAAAAAACTACGTATAACTTTTTTAAATTTATATGTAATTACTAACTTTTAATTTTAATCATTTATATGCAATTATATATCCCAAACTTATAATAATTATTTCTTAAAATAACAAACAATTCTTAAGCCCCCATTAAAAATTGTCCCATTTGACTATCTAAAATGAGATGAGCATTTCATATTAAAAATATATACAATTATAAATTTGTAACTAATAATTAAAAAATTAAAAGAATAATTTTTCACAACTTATTATATAAACAAGTATCTTATCACAAAGTGAAAGTCAAATTCGCTAGATTACTACCGTAAACAAAACTAATACATACCATTTCACAGCATCATGTTCACATCTAAACATCCATGGCTCAAAGGAGCTGGAAAGAAACCAACCAACTATAATACTATATGTACAAGTTTTCCTTATAGAAATGAAGCATTTTAAGGAGCAGAATCCGATACAGAACTTCTCTCAGTAACAACTAGGGATAATATACATGGAATATCAAGGAAACCAATAATATTAATTGTGTATTAAGATTTTAAGAGCAGCACAACTTAGCCTACATCCTCAGTGACAACGTAAAGCAAAGTACAATATATTTATAATACCTCTCACCACCACCACCACCACCACCACCTCTTTTCCCAAAGCTTAAAAAACTATTTTTGTTCTGAAGAAAATGAAACTATTTATCTATTAGTTCTGAAACACAGGCTAAGCCCTGAAGCAATCTCACAATTTCAGTTGTATCATCCAGGTAGTACTTAGCCTTACTGGGTTTTCGACAAACCGTGCACGCAAATACCTCAGCCTTTGGCGCAATTGGACTGCCCATCGAACTGATGATTACCTCAAACATGTCTTCATCAGACCTGTCATCACCTATACACAAAACAAAATCAGGACACATCCCCTTTTCTTCCATGGCAGAAAGTAGGCGTGTGGCCACTAGTCCCTTGCTCACACCCTGCATGTGTACACATACACATGTATTTATTAGATTTAGAGGCTATAAGTAGAAGCGAAGAACAATAAAATGGATACCATAAACATTTGACACTTCTTAAAAACATAACCACATCAAAAAGAAAAAAGAATATCTTTCAAAGAGTGGATCTACATGACTGTTCAACAACAATTCAGATGTTTCCTTTTATAGTTATTTTACAAACACAGGTTCAAATAAGAAAAAGAAATTGAACAGGTTAACTAGTATCCACAGTACATATGAATATTTCTAAATTATGATAAAAATTCACCAATTAAAAACTGACTAACTGACAAGCTTTCTTTAAATTCTTTGTCCTTTCTCTGATCTATGATGCCTACCTTTTTTTACATATATTAATATCAATTAAACCTGAAATTCACTGAACAAAAGACACTACCCTTGATTTTATGCTGAACAATCCTACTGTACCTTTATTGATCACTCCAACCACAGTAATTGATTTAGTTTTCAAATTATGCCTTAATGCAATGCAAAACAAATTTTGCAAGCTTACCCACCAGTTTTTGATTTGGAATTAGTTTATGCAAAAATTAAACTGATGATGTGGCAGCTAACATCAATATCCAAGATATAAAATGAATCTATGGTTATTGGTTACAACTAATTCCAAGATATAAAATGAATATATACCTCTATAGTTACAACTAATTCCTAGAAGTGGAATGTTGTACACACCTGTGGTTTAACCTCTACATTGCTCTGGCCACTCTTGACCGTTACTGGTTCATTTGCAAGCACACTCTCAAGATGATCGAGAAGTTCCTTAGCTTGGCATGATCCAAAGTCAGGATCTGCATCCTCATAGCACCAAACAAGTGCAGTCTCTTTGTCTTCAATGGTGGATCCATCAGTTGTTTCAGTATAAAGTTTCATTACAGGTTCTGCAATTTGTTTCCAACTAGTGTCTGTTGCTGCAACATGTGTTTCCCACTCTTCATCTCGCTTCATTCTGAAACCATACATCATATAAAAAGCAAAGTCAACCATTAATTATACCTCAGGAAAGCACTGATGCTGAAAAGGCAAGAAGCATACGTAACTTACCTTAGAAAGTAACCATGCTCAGCTGCAACTCCCAGATTCTCACAAGGAGAGAACCATTCAGAAAGCATCTTTCGGCTTCTAGCACTAACAAGGAAAACCATGTTGTTCTTATCTCTACACAAACTACTAAGAATTTCAATGGATTTACTGCTTGGACTCTTATCAATGGTGGATGATTGAGGCATCAGTGTACCATCGTAGTCAAGAAGGATTGCCCTAGTTGTCGTCCGCTTGTAAGCTGAAACTATGTGCTCCATTGAGAGCTTCTTGAAGTTTGGATCAAGCGCAACAACTCTAAAGCTTAATCCAAAACCAATCCCCCACCACCTTCGTCGCACATGATCACTACAGGTCCTTTCCAAATCTTGCAAGAAGCTTCGAGCCCAGTACCCCACATCATGAGTACTAACATATCTATAATGCTTTTCATGCCTGAGCTCCTTCTCCGAATCAGCCATTTCCAGCGCCGAGTCCATTGCATCAGCTACTGCATCAATATTCCAGGGGTTCACTCTGATTGCTCCACTTAAAGATGGGGAACAGCCAATAAATTCAGACACAACTAACATGCTTTTCTTCCTAGGGGAGGAAGCTAGACCCAAAACTTTATCCAACCTTTCATTTCCTTGACGACTGATGATATATTCATACGGTATGAGATTCATTCCATCCCTTACTGCAGTGACTAAACAACACTCTGCGACAACATAGTAAGCAACTCTCTCGTAAAACTTGAGAGGCTCCTCGATCAGAATGACAGGATCATACCCGGGTTTCCCAAATGTTTCATTAATCCGTTTCACCGTGGCCTTTGTCTCGGCTTGCACTTCTTTCACATCTTTCCCTCGCCCCCTCGCAGGATTAGCTATCTGGACCAGCACTACCTTTTCCCGATACTCAGGGTGCTGAATGAGAAGCTGTTCCATGGCCAACAACTTCAAACTTATTCCCTTGAAAATATCCATGTCATCCACCCCAAGTAACAATGTCCGGCCTTTATCAGAAAACTGTCTAATGAGCTCGCAAACTTTTTCTTCAGTCTGAGGCATCCTCAAAACCGATTGAAGCTGACCCAAGTGAATACCAACAGGAAGAATTTTGATACTAACAGTCCTACCATAGTACTCAATCCCAATATATCCCCGTTTGGATTCGTAGGTAAGGCCGAGCATCCGGCTACAACAGGAGAGGAAATGCCGTGCGTAATCGAAAGTGTGGAAGCCGATCAAGTCCGAATTAAGGAGGGCTCTCAGGATCTCTTCCCTAACAGGCAATGTTTTATATATTTCTGATGAAGGGAATGGACTGTGAAGGAAGAAGCCCAGTTTCACCCTGTTGAATCTCTTCCTCAAGAAAGTTGGCAACACCATCAGATGATAATCATGTATCCACACATAATCATCTTCAGGGTTAATAACTTCCATAATCCTATCTGCAAAAATTTTATTGACTGACACATAAGCCTGCCACAGTGACCTATTAAACCTGCCACCAAGCTCTGGTGACAAGGGCAACATGTAATGGAATAGTGGCCACAACTGCTGCTTGCAAAAACCATGATAATACTTAGTAAACTGGTCAGCGGGGAGAAAAGTCGGGATACACTTGAAGGTCTCAAGAAGTGTCTGTGAAACCTCATCTTGTTCACTTGGATGAACCTCCTCCTTAAGGCATCCAACATAAATGACCTCAATATCATCATCCCCTAACCCATCTTTCAACTGAAGAAGTGCATTCTCATCCCACTCAAAAGACCAACAACTCCTATTATTCCCATCTGGCCTCCTCTGAGCCCTTATGGGAAGCTGATTAGCCACCATGATTATCCTGTCTCGGTGGGCGGTCGAGGACGACGGATCAGAGCACACACTCTCCACTGGGTCATCATCAACATCAGATATTAACCCAGCCACAGTCATAATCCTTGGAATTCTCCTGTTCATGTACCCAAATGAAGGAGCCTCTCCAGAGGCCAACTCCAATAGGTTTGAATAGGATTTTGACACCATCCTTGTGACCTTGTAAACCTTGTAATCAATCAATCAATCACAAGCTAACTCACACCGATTTTGAGACACTATATACCCACATAACAAACAAGTTCCATCCAAGGCAGTCAATCCTCAACAATAACCACCAATATTCATCACACAAACAAGGTCCACACCACAAAGGGTCAACCAAATGGATGAAGAACAAGAGGGTGTGAGGTGAACCACTGAACTGGACAAAACAAAAGACTATGTTTTTTAGATAAGGGTCAACTTATACTTGTCCTGAATTGAGTGAAAGAGAAATTACAAAGCATGAAATGGCAAGAGGTGCAGGTGGTGAAGCTGTGGTGAGTAACAATGAAGACCATCAAAAGGGAGAGCAGCAGAACTTGTCTTAGGATAAGTTTTGAGAAAGGGATCAAAGCAAGGGACAGATGAAACGTGTAGTTGCCACCAGCAATCCAGAAGAGAGAGGAACAAAAGGAATGGAATACATTCAGATCACATAAACAGCTACAACAAGAAACAGCAACCAAACAACCCCCCGGAGATTGATGTCATAAATGGACTGAACTTGGGAAGTCAGAACCAGATGGCCTAAAAGACCAAAGGAGCTAAGGAAAAAAAAACAAGGAAACCCAAATGGAATTTAACTAACAGTTCAAGAAAATTACCAGTTTGGTTGAGAGACTTGAATTCCAATTTCACTTTCACTTAGTGAATGTAAAAAATAAAATAAAACAAATCAGAATCGATCCATATCAGATAAATCATTCAAGAATAAACCACCTCCTTATAGAATAAGAAAAAAATATAGTAACAATAGTAGTAGTAGTAGTAATATAAATGACTAAGAAAATAAAGAGAAAAAATGTTGAATTATCTTTATGAAGAGCTTTCTCACTGATCCACAATGGCCACCCAACACAACCCCATTATACCTCTTTTCCCACTGAGCCTAGACAGCATGCAACAGTGTCATACTTTTGGAAGCTCACTAGTTTTCGTGAGTCAACCACTAAAAAAATAACTTCTTTTATTTTTAATTTTTATTCATCGAAAATTGAAAGTTCCCCACCGTTGGATTTAGTCAGAAGGCTTAAAAGTAATCAAGATCAACAGTTCTCTGATGCGGCGTACATTGTTAGACAGATGCGTGGAAAGTAGCGTTCAATGTTCTCATGAGTTCGTTCTTATCCTTTGTCCTTCGGCAAGTCCGCCACCGAGGATTATGTTTTCGCTGTGGGACCCACATGCGAGGGGGTTGTCTGAAATTAGCTGCAAAGGCTCGTTGGTCGCGCCACGTTTCGCGCGCTCATTGGGTTACCTATCACCCCTCGGGACACGTGGCGTTTTTATGTCCGTTCATCGCCGCATTGAGATTCGTCACTGTTTTTGATGCTACTGCATGTCATCCTAATCTTGTGTCCCCGACACTGGGTGCGGTGCTCCGGTGCACCGGAAGAAGTGTGGGCCTGTGGCGTCGGCCAATCTAAATTGGCCACATGGAAAATGTCATCAAAGTGGCGACGTGGAAAAGGGTGATTGGTTGTGTGAGGCATGAGAGGATAACATTGAAAGTGTGAAAAAATGGAGCTCGATTTCGGAGCCCCGACTCAGTAGCGTGGACAGCTGGATGTCACATTGAACTCTGTGCCACGTCATTGATGGGACCCAGACACTGTGCTCAGTCCAAGAAGCCATTACTTTTTTAAAAAAAAATACTAGTATTACTATTGCCTAAATAATTTAAAATTATTAACAATAATAATTTGTGAGTATTTCATAAATATACCAAATTAACGTTTAAAACCATAAATTCATATGTTGACAAATTATTATGATGATATGTTAATATTTTATTACAAAAATCTGTTTATCTTTATAAAAATAAAATATACTGTATTTCTTATCTTATTTTTTTTGTAATGATTTCTTATCTTATTTTACAAGGCTAAAAATAGTGGAAAAAATATATTTTTTGAAACAAAAATTATTATTAGGATAGAAGATTATTTTTTGTGAGTTTATTTTAAAATATAAAGTATAAATTCAGAAATATACTTTTTATTTAAATTAAAATTATTTTCAATTTTTATTTGGTTTACAAGACATATATAAATATTTTTAAAAATAAGTATATAAATAAATCAAATAATTTAAAATTATAATAACTTTTATCTTAGATTTTAAAATACAAATAAGAAATAAATATACTTGTAAAATGAATAGATAAAAAAATAAAGGTAGTGACTCTTAAAAGTAATTAAAAAGTAAACAATTGCAGCTAGACTTTGTAACTAGTAATGATCCTTTTTTTTTAATTACCAACAATTTTCCCTTAATTATTTAATAGCTTTTTACACGATATTGGCAATTGATCACGGGTCACAGAAACCAATTATAACAAAACTCAAAATAAAGAGTGCATTTTCATTAGAAAATTTAGTTTCTTTTTAAATAGGGACTATTGTTTAATTCTAATGAATTCATAAGTATAGTCTTTAATTACTATTAAAAACCTAAAAATGTACAGAAAAAAAATTTAATGTTTACATATGACAGTCATTTAATTAAAAAAAGTTTATTTATTTTATAAATTAACAAATTTATTATATATAATAAATTATATTATGATTAAATGATTTTGTGAAAATTTTTCTATTATCAGACATAACTTTTTTTTTCTCAAATATAATTTATGAACAAAACTTTAAGAAACGTTAATGTTGGATGTCCTTAAATTGCTTCAATTAAAAGTGCAACATGGATTAGGACCAAACAAGGAGCAGCTATATGAACACGCGGTAGATTCCTAGAATACCACGTGGTATTCATTTTCTGAATTTGCTTTTATTGGAAAAAAAATGAAGAGAAAGGGACTAGAGGAACAGAACAGGACAGGGCGGCAATTTCACAAATTTTCAATTAGTCGTGGATAAGGCTTTCAACTTGTCTTCGCTCTTTCACACTTTTAATGTATAATTAAAAAACCTTTTTCGATGAAGATAAGGATCACAGTGCTTTGCTTCGGTGTGATGGCGATGCACCACAAATCATGCCCTCATCAGCAACTGAAACTCCCTGACTGTCGGATTGCAGATAAATCACAATACTGTTATAAGATTAAGATTATCAATAATTTCTTGGTTCAAATAATTAAAGTGGTAGATAACTGAATCTTCTTAAATAAGATTTTAAATTCAGTCTTATGCATAAAAGAAACATGTTTGAAAGGAAAAAATTCAACTAAATCTGATTAATCAAATTATCTAACAAAGATTATTCATAAAAAAATTATTCATCAAAAAATCATTAAAAATTTCATATCAATATTTTATTAAAAAAAATTATAATGTAATTTTTATTCTCTTATTTTTAAATTTTTAATTTTAATGTCTATTTATTAATTGAGATATTTTATCCTTAATTTTTAAAAAATTTACGAGTTCTGCTATTTTTTAATTGAAATGTTTTATATTTTACTTTTAATAAATATGTAGTTTTAGTTTTCTTGATATTTTTAGACTTGTTAATTGTGTATTTTTATTTTTTAATAAATTAAGTTTGTTAGCAATTAAATATTTTTTTAAAAAATATTTGTGATGTGCATAATAAATAAATAACTCTCAATTAATATTTATAGAATATATAAATTAACGTTTAAAATTAAACACAAAAATTAAAATTGTTGATTTTAAATAATAAAAAATAGGAGATAAAATGTCTTAATTAAAATGTGGGATACTAAAATTATGATAAGATGAAATGTCTATTGATTAAAAAATAAATAATCTAAAATTACGGATTTGAGAAACTAGAGAAATGAAATTTACATTTTAACCTAAAAAATACTCTTATAAGATAAGCATTTTCAGCAAGAATTTTTAGAATAAAATATAATAAATATTTTTTTTATAAATGATTAAACTGTCGCTATTTACAAAATTGATATAGTTTATCCAAAGAAAGATTAATATAAATTTTTTTAATTATTTAATTATTGTAATTTAAAATAACAAAAAAAACCTTGGATACTCCTCTAAACAATTTTGGTCCTGTGAAATCAATTTTTAGAATCTTAATTTAAAACACTACAAAATCCGCAGTAAAAAAAAACAGTTAAAATTTGATGTTTTAGTTTAGAAATTTCTAAAAATTAAAACCAGATATAGTTTTGACTTTTAAATTTCAATTTTTTTAAAAAATTTTAAAAGTTATTATAAATTAAAGATAGTTTAATGAGTCAAACATTTTATTTTATTTTATATGATAATGATATCAGTAATAATAATAATAATAGTAAAATAATGGTGTTAATAATGGTGTCTCGGAGGTAATGATGGAAATAGACCAGGTCAGACTTGATTAAGATTGACTTTACCTTATTTAAAAATATAAAGTTTGATCTGATCTATTTACCTGTCATAGACTTTTTTTTTTAGGCTTAGTCTGTCCTATTTAAAAGTCTGGTTTGTCCTATTAAAAAGTCTATTTTAATAAAAAATTTAATTTTACAAAATACTTTAAATCAATTTAGGAAAATTAAAGAAACAATTTTTAAACAAAAAATGTCTCACATCTTACTTATATTTCAAAATAAGTAATAATCATTTTATGATATTTTTAAGGTAATTTTTTGAAATGATTGATCATCCACCTTCATAATAAGAAAAAATATTTTTAGAAAATAAATATATTATTTTTAAGTTTTAATATATATATATATATATATATATATATATATATATATTAAATAGGTCAACTTGATAGGTCTAACAGACTCTTTTTTAAAGTTTAAGTCTAACATTTTTATTTAAACAAGTTTTCTAAAAAGTTTTAACCTAATCTTTATAATAAACAAGTGCTAAAAGCCCTTGATAGATAGCTTATCTCATTTCTATCCCCAACTGAAGGTGATGATAATAGTATGTTTTTTAAAATTAAAATATGTAAATGTATTTTATTCTAAAAATTATATTTAAAAATCAAAAATAAAATACTTACAACCACCCTTATACACGAATCATAATCGATTTTGATTTCGGGCAGCTATGAAGAGTTCAAGCTACCCACAATTTTATTTCCCCTCATTCAAAATTATGACATTTTCTTTATTTCTATCTTCTTTTTTTTAAGATTTACTTCGAATTTTTAAGAATGCCTAATAGGCTTTATTAAAATAATGCTACGGTCGGGCTAGGCCACCAATGCCCTAAACAATTCTCAGCTTTTTAGTCCATCATGCTTGGACACGACAAGATCACCAAAATTGACAACTCTATTAATTGGGCTTAGAATATGTAGCTAGTTTGGACTAGAATTTTTGTTTTCAAAAAATTAGAGTAAAATAATTTAATTAAAACGTACTCATAATTTTAGAGAATATAATAGAGAGATTTTACATTGAAAATTTATTAATTTTACAATTAAATAAAGATTTTAATTAAAGATAATTTAATCATTCTTTCACACACACACATATATATATTAATTTTTTGGACCTTGTATTGTACAGACTTTACAATTGTTAATGTTATGAAAGCCTTGGCCCCTTTCTTCTTCTCTAGCATATCGCTTATCTTCTATATGTTAACATGTATCAAAGAGCTTAGTTGGTGATTTAGAGTTATTGTAGTGTTATGTACAACTTTTGTGGGGGAAAATATAAATTTGTTGGATTCAGTTTGCAATTTAGTTTTGTTGTGCCTACCTACGTGATTTTGTAACTTCAAATTTGTCATTTTGATTCACGCATCTGTTACAATCTTTTTTATTTTGTTACGACTTTGATTATGTTTGACAAATTATTTTAGTCAATTTTTAGTTTTTTTTATTAGATGAAAAATTTATTTGACTGTTCGATAAACAAACATTATTTTATTAGTTTTTCAGTAGTTTCTAACATTTTTTAAACACTAATTGAAATAACAATTTTTAGAACGCTAACTTCTAACTTGTAGCTTTTATATTTTCTCTCACTTTTATTCTTAATATATTTATTCATTTTTTTTATCATTTATACTTTTCAGTTACTTCAACATCTAATTTTGTCAAATACTTCTAATTTAATAAGTGAATTTTCAACTTTTAACTAACTTTTGAAATAATTTTGTTGAACACATACTTTGTTTTTGTTTTGGCTCGGTAATATGTCTTGTTGTGTTATTTTTTTGTTGTTGCACTCTATTATTGTTTTGGTCTATCAAATATGATTGGCAAGATGGATGATTATCTTCAATCAACTAATGTACAGTTAAATGGATAAAATTATCCACATTGGAGCTATGTAATGAAAATTTTCTTAATTTTTTTTTTTAAAAAAAACTAAAGTTCCATAACATTAAAAATTACAAGATACAAAAGAGTAGTATATGTAAATGACAGAATGACTAAGTTATCTTTAATTAATATATCTAATATTATTTAATATAAAATTATATAAACTTTATAATTACTAATGTTATCAAATCCTAACTCTCTTTTTTAAGGTCCATTATGTCTCTTCTCTTCTCAACTTAGGTAAACATATATATATATAAAGACTAAAATTTATAATTTTTTTAATAGAGATTAAAATTTAAAACAGAATAATTATTGGAATCAAATCAATAATTTGTATATTAATTTCTATATCTTGGGGTGAGGCAAATTGCTTTGACCTATGACATAGGTCTATGACCAATTAACTTTTGTCGTGTCAATTTATGTTTTTCTGTATTATTTAAAGCACGCATTTGGGAATTGTGGCTCTTGGCTTCACAAAAGGTTCCACAAAAGCTGAGATAGACGACAAGAATATGTTAATTTGATTTCCATTCTACTATTTACTACTTTGGAACGGATAATTTCCATAACAAACCAATCATGTCACTGCAAGTGACCTATCTTGTTGGCCCTATCATAATTTGTTAATTCGATGTGTATCCCACAATAAGCTCCCTTTGCGTTTTCGTACCGCGGCGTGCAGATTAATAACACCAAAATCCAAAAGCCACAAATTAAACTAGTTAAAATATCTATCAATCTTCGTATCAAGTTGATAACCATTATTTGTAGCCTAAAAGGAAGCGCATTATTTTCGCATCTTTTTCACCAAGAAGTGGAGTGATTGGTGACCATTTAACATGTGATGAATGAAAGACTATTTAGGATTTAATTGTAATTTTGATTTCTTATAATTTTAAATATGATTTTTGTTTTTCTATTTTTAAATCAAGATATATGTAAATTATTATTGGTTTTGATGTGATCTTCATCTTTCTATTTTAAACTTTAAACTATATGTAAGTTGTTATTGATCGTTGACAAGACGTTAACTTAAAAAAAAATTAAACAAAATGAAATATAAAAAATATCTTAATAGAAATTAAACTCACCAATTTTATTCATAAGTATTAAATCACCAACTTATTCACTTTATTTAATTAATTATATTAACATTATTTTATATGTATCATTAATAATATTTTTAAAAAAATTATCAAAATTTAAAATTTTAAAATATTTAATATTTTTTATATCATTTTATAGGTTTTTATTTTGAATAATTTATATATTTTTATTTTATTTTACCAATTTTTAATTAAATTTCATAAATTAATATGTAACTGTTTGCATGAATTTTTTAAAATTTATTTTAATCTTACTCTAGTTATTTATATAAAATTAGTCATAGACAAGATAATAAAACAATTGTTTTGTTTAGTTAACTATATTAATATTATTTTTTATGTATCATCAGTAAAAAATTACTATTATTTTCAAAATTATCAAAATTTATAAATCAAAAAATATTTATTATATAAATATTTTTAATTTTACCTAAATAATTAGAGTTAAAATAATTTTTATATTAAAATCAAATTTTAAAAATATATAAATAATTTTGCATATTAATTTTTGAAATTTAATTAAAATTGATAAAATATAAATAAACATATGTAAATTATTCAAAATAAAAGCATATAAAATGATATAAAATAAAATTAAAAAGATTTATATTAAATATTATTTAATTTATAAATTTTGATAATTCGAAAAAAATATTAATAATTCTTAAATAATTAATGATACATATAAAACAATGTTAATATAATTAATGAAACAAACTAAGTGTATTAGTAATTTATTGTTTTGTTCATAAGTAAAAAGTCGTGAGTTCAATTTTTATTAAAAGATTTTTATTTTTTTATGTTATTTAATCTTTTTTCACATAAGAAAGAACTAAAATTACTTATTTTGGAAAATAGGACGACTAAATATCATGATTTAAAAATAGAAAGACAAAAATTGTGGATTCAAAAGTATAGTGAGACCAAAATTATAATTTAGCATAATATTTATCTTTCTTAATACATGTCATTGGTAAGCTATGTATATGATAAATTAAGTATCAAAAGTAAATTTTATAATTTTTTTCTTGATATTGATAAGAAATTTCTATAAATAAATCAGTCATTAATCTCCTATTTGATATTATAAACACATAATATAAATATTTTATTTTTAATATAATTTATTATATACCCAGAATCAGGATTTGATTAGAGGATAATTTGATTAAAAAATATGAATTATTATAGTTTGTGTCAAAGCTATATGTTGTTATTTTTAGTAGTAGATTTCAAATTAGAATCTTAAATCACTTCTTCGTAGAGCCTATAGTATCACATAAGATTGAAAATATCTTAATATCTTTTTCATTTTTTACTTTAGTTGTAAATCTTATTTTGAGATCTTAAGGGGAGAGAGGAAAAAAAGTTTATTCTTTTTTTAAAAATGTGCATATTTTAAAGATTTTCTATAAGAATTTATTGTCCGGGTTGAAAATCTCTTTGCATTTTTTATTGAGAGAACCAGTAAAAATCAGATCTTAAATTCAAAATAATAATTTATTCATTGTGTAACTTTTTATTTTTATATAGCTCCTTAACTTTTTTTTTTTGGTAGAGATTTCTTAACTTGCTAACAATCTTGTGTTAAAAGACAACTTAAAAATAAGAAAAATGGATGCCTGGAGGAGTTAATTATGGCTTGTTCCCTACTCGTTTTTTTTTTTTATTTCTTGGTCAGATTCCTTTTAGAGCTAGACATGTCGGTCAAGATCAGCGTGCATGATGCCGTGATCTTTCAAATAAATGATTAAGTGGGCACTATTAGCATATATTCATGTTAATATCAACCTTTTTACACTTTCCCATTCTATCGAGTCTCGATCTGCTGTGTGTGGAATATATTAGTTTATCTATACTCTAATTCACACACGCACTCGACCCTGTATTTTATTCAAAAAGTAAGGAAACCTTATTCTTATTTTCTTAAATGGTAGATTGGATCTTTATATTTTTTCAAAATGTGATAAATATAGTTCCTGGTTAGATGAAAATAATCAATAATAAGATTAGAGGTGAAATGCTTTAAATTTAGTTTGGAGACTTTTCCTATTTTAAATTGAGATGTAATTTCTTCATCTTAAAATTTTATAATAAAAAATTTAATGAATAATTTAATCTAATACAAATAGCTTTATATCTCGGTGAAGTTTTTTTGATAATAATTCTTTAAAAAACATAGAATTAAATATATTTTTAGTCGCTCAAATTTAAACTAAGTTTATTTTTGTCATCCAAATTTAAATTTGATATTTTTTCTTTGTAATTTGAAACAAAAAACTTGTTTTAGTCTTTATGCTCAAACATCATTAGAGATTTCGTTTACGAACTAAGGAATTACAAGTCACTTATAAGATAATTCACTTTAATTTTGCATTCTTCTTATCAAACATTCTTTGTTTCCTTTCAAAGTATTTGTTTTGATATCATTTAGTTGAGTACCTTTGGACAAATAAACTAAAACAAGTTTTTTCTTCCGATAACAAGGATTAAAAAAATCAATTTTAAATATGGAGAATCATAAATAAACTTACTCCAAATTTGAGAAACTTTTTTTTTTACCGAGAAACTTGATAACCTAAAAACATGTTTAACTGTAAATGTTGTTAACATATCCATTAAATTATAAGTTCTTTTTAAGTAGATTAAGTTTACAATTTTTTTAATAAAATATTAAAACTGTTTAATAATTCATTATGTTGAAAATCATAATATTATATTAATAATAATGATTTATAGGGACATTATTTTTTTATTTAAAGGAAACATAATATTCTCTATTTATACATAATTAATGTAATTAACTTATATAAACACACATATAATTATGTTCTAACATATGTTTTCAGTAATTATTCTTATGTTTTTTCTATATTTTAATATGGTATCAATGTTTTAATAGGGTTATTATGAAAATTGTATCTTAATAAGACCCATCATCTCTAATGTGTGAAGTTTTTTTCATTTATTATTGTTATCGTCGTCATTATCTTTGTCATCTTAGTTTAAATTAGTATATGCACATGAGCCTGGTAGGATGTGTCACCCCTGAGAGTATTGTTGATTGAGTTGGGAATTCAAGTCTATGATTAACTACCCTTATTGAAGGTAGGTTCGATTTCAAATCAAGTTCCGGGGCACTTCCAATTTTGTCACTCATGGTACTGCTTCTTCTTTTTGCCAAAGTTTGTTACCTGTTTTCACTCAAATTGATAGATAAAAGAAGCACATAAAATTTCAATTAAAAGAAAAGAGTAAGATGAGTATCTTTATATCTTTAAAGGCTCGAAAGAGCAAGGTTTAGCCAAAGGTAATTCAAAGTGTGAGGAGAAAAGGAGTGGGGTGGATGGTAATGGCAAAACAAGCTTCCAACCAACACTAATAAAGTAATTTGTGTTGAGGCATTGGACCTTATGAGGAAAATGCAGGGGGTGACTCGCACCCATTTATCCCCCCAAAATCGTCCCTGAATTGTATACTTTACTATATATAATCCACTATCTATTATGTACGATTATAGTTAATAACTAAAAGTTTTATACTTTACTATTTGTGATTGAAATAAATCAATTTTTGTAACAGCAAATAATTCTTGATGCGAGTTTAAGAAAAAAGTCATATATTAAAATATGATATAAAAATATTTAAAAATAATATTTATTACGTAAATAATATGAATTGTTGAAGATAAATTATGACACAATGATAAAATTGTATCTCGATAATTTATTAATTATGGATTCAAATTTGATACGTAATGTGAAGAAAAAACTTGAAATTTATAAGTTAAATTCATCATCAATGTGCCAATATACTTTTCTATACTGCAAATAAGTCAACATTTAAATTGCCAGTACATAAGAAATATTTAATTTGGTAATTAGATTATACTGAAAGGAGTATATATTAGCACAAACTAAAATGTAAATCCGCATTTCCCAATTCAAATGAATGCAAACCCATTGCAAAAGAAATAAATAGAATCATATAAACTGGTTTCCTCATTTTTCCATTTTCAGTTTGTTTTTCTTTTTAAAAAAGAAATCCAATGTGCATAAAACTGCATAATAGACAAATTAATCTTATCCATCTTTTAACTTTCTAATAACCAGGCATGACCACTGCACTGACAAGACAAGGTCTAATTAAATCCATCTGCACAATAACTAACCCATTATTTATGACAAGAGGGAGAAATCCAACCCAGAAATCTAAATTAACATATTACAAAAAAGATAAAGTGCATGAACCTATTTTGGGCCGGGCCATATTGATGACCCAAGACCCGTGGTAACTACTTTAATCGCTATTTACTGTTATATAAGGCATTTAATGCCTATAGATACATATCAAAGCCTCATTATTCATCTTATATATTTGCTTACTTGAGTGTTACAATGTCTATACGCGTGTTTGTTGATTTTGGTGCTTGCTAGAGATTGCTGAACAACCTCGCGTGTCCACTCCATTTGTAGGTACCAAAATTCTTCCACAAAAATTCATTAATTTATGTTTACAGGTCATTCAAGAGAGTTCAAAAAAAAAAAAAGAAAAAAGAAAAAAGGAAAGCAACAAAACCTTAAGTCTTCCTCATAAACAATGACTCACCCACAAATGGTACTTGAGAACTACCATATCCACCAACACTAAAATAACAAAATATTACTTTTATTTTTCATCAAACAAACGGTTTAAGGTGTGCTTGAATAAAAGTTACATTCAACGTAATTGACTTTCATTTTAATGAGACAAAGTACTTGTTTTTTAATTTAGTAGTTAGAATGACGTTTTTCTGTTTGATAATCATCTAAATGCAATTCAAACACACTAACACACTTAGTGCATGTTTATATCATTACTGGGTTAGCTCTCACCTATATTTTCAAAAGCACCCCCTTGTTACTTATGAGTTGAAAGGGCATGGGAATTCCTGCAATTACAACAGCAATACAAACTAAACTTGCTATTAAACCAATCTCGGAGCATGCACATGCGCTAGTACGAAGGCCTTCAAAATGAAACCGAAGTTATATAATATAATTGGCTCAAATATAAGTTAAAAATTAAAACAATGTAGTGGCTAATTAACTAAAATCGTGGATGAATATTTCGTAATAACCAGCAATTTCCTATTTACATACTTCTCAAAATGTCATTGAAACCGGTGATATATATTTTTTATTAGTGAAACCGGTTCTATATAAACTAACTTTAACTCATTTTATAGCATTTTTAACGAGGATATTTACATTAGTTGCTTAATTTTAAACAACTTTGTTTAAGTTTTTTCTTCTTCTTTTCACTAAAGCATATGACATGTAGTTGTTTATATAAGCACTATTGTTTAACAATATTATATCATAATTAATATATTTTCAAGCATCTTAAGACTCATAAAATTAATTTAAATACTTATTTTAACAATCTTAGCACTTGAGTGAATTTTTGTTTAAAATGCTTAAATCTATATGAAATTATAAGTCTTACTAAATTATGATGAACAATTCATATAAATAATTATGCATTTACATGCTCTTAATAATTCATTTAATTAATAATTTTATATTGAAAATGATCATATGTGTGTAGTTTATACACAAAACTATCCAAGTCCATGCCATGTTATACAATTGCCTAATTAAGAAGAGAAATGTTAATTACTTGTATAATATATTTGTGTAGTTTATACAAAAGATGGAAAAACCGAAATAAATAAATTTGATAAAAATGAGCAATGTGATGGAGAAGAATAAATAAATAAAAAATATCATATTCTAATATAATTTTCACTACTAGGCAGAAATAGTTAAATGAAATATAAAAAAATCTTGGGAGGGGAATTATAGAATAATGCCAAAAGCGGGGTTACAAGTTGCGAAGACCTGAAAGGTGCTTTAATCATAGCAAGAAAACCTTGACAAGTTCCTTTCAAGGCAAAAAAGGGAAACAGGGAACACAGAGTTTTTAACCCTTTATCTTTTTCCCATGCATCATGCACTTATGTTGTATATTTTTACCTCCAATGGTTAACAACATGAAGAACAGAAATACCCATACGGCAGGGTAACCCCATATGTACTTCTTGATAACTACGTTTCATCACTTTACTAGCTTTCACACCAGTTGGTCAATAACCATAATACAAACCCCTTTTATCCAAGATAAGTTGATATATATAATAGTGCTAGTTATTTTTTGTTAAGTTTGTGTCCAAGTTTTGTGATATTCAATTGGTGCAAGTGATAATAAAGCTAGCTAGAGATATGGAAGCTAGACAAATTGGAGAAAATGGATCAGGGAGAAAGGGGGTTGAGGGAAGTGATCATGTAGAGATCAAAGAAAATGAAGAGGTTCTAAAGAAGATTATTGCAAGTCATCCTTTGTATGAAGTTTTGATTCAATCCCACATCAGCTGCTTGAAGGTAATTAATTTCCCATTTTCTTTTCTTCTACCTTTTGCTATTTTTTCCCCACTTAAAACCATATATTAAAGATTAAGTAGTGTGGAATTATTATGATCAATTAATAGAAAAGGACACATTCCATTAAAAGTTTAAAACTCACTTTTAAATAAACATATAGTAACCTAGCAAAGAACCACTATAGGAATACCTACATGGCTACATTTTTCTCTAAAACAATTTATACAAAATACTTATGCGATAAATATGATTTAAAATTGGCTATAAAATTTCGGTGATGTAAGAGCTAGCGCAGTTTAAAACCTCAAGAGTAAACAAGACGAGCGTGGAGTAGAATAGCTCACAGTTCAGAAAAATGCAATTTCTTACTTTGGTCTAGCTGTAAATTGTATGACTTTTGCAAGGAAAAAGTTTTTTCCAATTTAAAAGTGGACCAACAGCGACTTTTGTTAGCTCTTTTAATTTTTTTGGAAAGTATTTTTCAAATGCATAGCATATTAAAAAGATAAAAATAAATAATTATTAATTATATATAGTAAACAAGGCTAGAGATTTTGCGTAAATACATGCATATATGAGAATTTTGTTAGATTAATGTCAACTATGGGTCTAGACTCTAGCTAGAGTCAGTGCTAGATGGGTCAAAAGTTGGAAAGGTAAGACAATTAAAGTTAAAAGCTTATGTATTTGACTGTTCGTGAATTTTACTCCATTAATTGATCAGGTGGGATTGATCGAAGCTGGAGAGTTTGATGCAACAAGTGATGCATGGAAGAAGCTGGTTAACTCGAAGTCCAAAGCAACTCCAAGCCCAAACACTTCAGAGTTAGATCACTTCATGGTATCACAATTAGTAAATTAATATACACACACGTGTGACTCTGATTTTTGAAAGTCTTCATCTATATATAAAATGATTTTACAAAAGAAATGAACTTCACAGAAAGTTGTCAGCTTGATAAGATAAACTTGTTGGTAAAATAATAAGTGTAAAGACTAAAACGTATATATATTAAGGCCAAATTTGTAATTAAACCATTTTCAATTACATATCAACAATGATAAGTTAATGACTAGTGGAATAACTATACCAAAATCTCCAGAACCCATACAAAATTTTACGTGCCTTAAGATAACTAAATAGACATAATTAGATATAAATATAGAGATGGTAATGACATTTTTATTTGAAATTTACAGCGCTAATTGTATAAAGGAGAAATAGGAAGAAAAAAGAGGTAAGTGTGAGGTTATAACGTTATATATACGTACGAGTGGTTTAATAGAAAAAGTTATTGAGTAAAAAATAAATTATAAAACATGTCCTAAAAATTCTGATTCAAAACTAAATAACATTAACTATTTTAAAATGAATCATAACCTTATATATATACGTGTTTGATTGGACAGGAAGCGTATTGCATGGCACTGAGCAAGCTGAAGGAAGCGATAGAGGAACCAACAAAAGAAACCAATGCTTTCATCAGAGCTACGTATGTTCAACTAAAGGAACTCGATGAACTGAATTGACCCAATAAGCAGTTCGAATCTTGATGATGCTTTTGTCCCGTTAGTGCATCATATTGGTCCTTTCTTTCTACTACTACTAAGTACCATTTGCTTATTAGCTCTTATTTTGAGAAACTAACTCAAGCCAATGGCTTTCAATTCTGGCTAGACTCAGAATCAGAAGTTTTTAATTACCTCGGGTATAAACAATTCACTAATAACTCGTTTTCTAGGACATCTATAGCTACTGTATTTATATCATATTGGTGTTGACAATTATATGGTGTACATTAGAGTGGTGTTATATTTACAGGAAACGACTATGAATGACACTAATTAATGCTTTTATCATGCATGAAATAAAATTATCTCAGAAGTAAGATAATGGAAAGAATATTAAGCATAAATAATACAGTTTATCTATCTTGCATTGAAATTCAACTTTTCATTATGAACCAACTATCTCCAAATTAAAAATGAAATGGTTAAGTAAAGATACATAAACAATTTTATGTTCCAATATGAATACTGTTCGACAGTTTTTGGCATATTCGTCTTTATGTAATTCACGAATGCAACTCATGATAATGAAGCTGTACTTCTCTTATAGGATTCACACTGGTTAGTTAATATATTTTTTCCAATACAATTAATATTCAACTCAAGCCATTTGTAACACGGTTTTTGTAAAAGATCAATTCCCTCTTTTTACCATTTTTTTACATGTTCTATATTTATTAATTCCTGCTGTTATTTTCCAGGGTGTGCTCTTTTCAGTAGTGCCCCATTTGAATGCTGGAACCATTTTGAATAATAGCCCTCAAATTGTTTTATATGCATTTTACTTTATCTAGTTTCACGGGGGAGACTCTGATTACCATCAATTGTGAAGTACCTTAATTAATCTCTTCAATTTTCATTAGCAAGGCACGGAGCTCTTCATGAATTTGTGGGTTATAATCGTCAACAGAGACAAATGAGTATATCTTTTTTTTTTTTTCACTTCAATCCAGCAGCTACACCCCGAAGCCTTAATTTGCAGGCCATGAGCTTCCAATAACTTCACACTCTTTGCTCATCAATGCTGCTCACTCACAAATCAAACCTCTCTGGCTCACAATTTAGAAATTTCACCCTTTAAATTTTGGTTTATAGAAAAGTTCGTTTTTAGTCTATTTGTATTAAATTGTTGTTTTTTAGTTTCTCATTTTATAAATGTAACAATTGAATCCACTTACTGACTCTATCAACTAGAGTTAAAGTGATTTAATTTTTGGCAATCAAAGAGCACTACAAAAAGGTATTTAATATTACAAAAATATAAATTATACGTACAGTACTATAACTCTAGAGGGCCTCTTTATCAAATTGATGAATTTTTTCTATTAATTACAAAATTGATAGATTTTAAATAAATTACGAGATGGATAAGTCCTGTTTTGAAAATTTTAAATTGTGTTTCAAAACACGGTTTTTGTTTTTGTATTATTTAAAAAAAAATGAAGAAATATATTTGATTGATGATTTTTAGTATTTATATTTCTTTTGTTACTAATCTGAAATTTTTATAAAGACAATTTCAATGTTAATTCTTGGAAATTTCTATTTAAACATTCCAAGTTTACCAATATATCCTCTTTTTAAAATTATTTAAATGTACCCTCAACTAGAAATTAAGAGTTAGAAATTATTTGAGTGATATTCTACATTCAGAATGTAAAAGTCAACGAGAGTTTAAAAACTACATTGAACATTGCATTTCTAAATCTAAAAGGTCAAAATCAAGGAGATTTTAAATTTTTATTTCAAATCACACGTTGAACATTGATTTTTTTTTACAGTTTTCAAACCTTATTTTTTGAGTGTCAAGTAAGCATATTGTTAGTGTTATATATATTATCTCTAATGAAATCCATATAACCTAATGTCTTTAGAAATTTGGCGATAAATTAGGTATTTTACTAAATTTTATTAAATATATTTTAAAAGTATGAGAACTTGATTTCAACAGTTGAAATTAGAAATACTAAAATAAATACTAGGGACCAACAACACAATTAAGCATATATATATATATATATATATATATATATATATATATAT
>CM023948.1:40599444-40632500 GCA_013407115.1 Glycine latifolia
TATATATATATATATATATATATATATATATATATATGATATTTTAAGTATTTTATAGGAAATTCCTTATAACATTATGTTGGCCTACATTAAATAAATTTGACCCAAACAAGAATAACATGGAACCTATATTATTTTATATTAATATTTAATAGCATAATATTGTATTACATTAAATACATTTTTTATTGAATACTATTAGTAATTAACCTATTGGGCTGATCAGGCAGTTCTATTGCTTTTGGTTGACCATAATATGTCAAACATCAAAGAAAAAAAAACTAAATATATATTAGCATAGTTAGTCAATTAAAATTATAATTTGGATAAAAATTGAGAGGGGTAAGTTTTTACTAATTAATAAATTTAATAATGACTTTTATGAATATGGCTCCACCTGACATTTATTTTTCTAGTATTTGGCTTGTAATGTTTCCAGCATTCATATGAAGTTCATCCTTTCTTATAGATATTCAATTTATCAATATACATGATCCAAGAAACATCAAATTCTCTTAGTAAACATCGAGTTTTAAATTTCATCATTTTTTATGTATCAATATTTGTTTTGAACGATACTGAAGATCTTTAACAAACATCATGTTTTAGATTTCATCGTCATGTCTTAAGACTATAGCAAAGGAGATATGTCAAAAGCTTCATTCAAAATAACATTTTTGTTTATCATTCTTGCGATAGAAGCTTGCCATATGGTATTTGCTTTACATTTATCTCTTTCATTTTATAAGTGATGATTTAGTCCTATCTACTCATTAAAATCGTACACGTACTTGACTTTTTTTAAGCCTTTCATCATCACGGATACCAATTATAAAGACAAGAGAGATAAATTATGCTAAATGTGTTAGTGACAATGATTGCAACACCCCTCCTAATCAAAAGAAAGATTTTAAAATCTAAAAGGTAAAAGTCAACTACAATTTAAAAACTAATGATTTTAATTAGGTGTATATACAAAACCAGTAAACAAAAAAGGATCTAGACACACAAGTGAATAAGGAAATATATCATTTCAACTAAAATCATTTTGTCACGCACAAAAATAGAAGTTGATAAAAAAATGCAGTGCTACTCCTAAGAGTTGATTAATTACTTCTTATTTTGTTGTAGGATTCTTCCTATTTGTAGATCATTTGTGACATGCATAATAAGCTCGTGACATGCATAATAAGCTCGTGGAGTTGTCGCAGGATTTGAAAAATGAATTCATTAAGATTTTGAACCTATTCATTCCATGACTTCTTTTATTTGAGACATGAAATCTTACGAAGAAGTAGAAATTACTTTTATTTTATTATAAATATACTTTAAATATTGGGTTGAGTTGAGTGAGTCATATTTAAATAATATTATTCCCTTTTTTCTTAATTTCTATTAAAAAAAGATTCGGTAGAATAGAATTTGCTACTTGTTATGTATTCTTGCCAACTCTAAATGAGTAAATTGTTGATACAATAACAACGTTCAAATACATCAAATATACAATTATTAAAGACAACATTATTTATTTTCTATTTAAAAGAAACACTTTTAGCCAATAAGTTATTTGTTTAAGTAGTAATAGACTCAACCTTAAGTAGAGTCTTAAATTTGAGTATTGTGAATGAAAAAATATTATTAAAAGAAATTTTTTTACTAAAAATGATCAATTAAATTTTTCAACAAAAAATAATTATTAGTAAAACTAATAAATATTTTACATTAATTTCTATTTCACAATAATTTCGTAACTTAAAAAAAAAAAAGCAACCTCAAACTAAAGAGTTTATCTCTCCATGGATACAAGTATAAATAGAGAAAATAAAACATCTAATGTTGGTTACTACTTTGAAACCGCATTTTCTACTCCAGCCATCATTATTTTTTTGTCATTTTTTAAGTGCATTTATTGCAGCAGTACACAAAATGGTGCTCAAGCATTGTTGTTATTTAGTGCAACTATCTTTATTTAATTTTATTAGTTTTGTAAAAAAGAAAATCTTTATTTTATTAATATAAATATATGAAGAAGATAGTTGTATTTTTTTCTTTATTTGAAAATGTGATATGTTTTTCTTTCTTTTTCTTTTTAGAAAAGCGCATGAGGAGCCTGAAAAAATCTAAATCAAAAAATACTTGAAAAAAACACTTGGGAAGTGAACATGGGGGCTATGCTTATCTTGCATGCGTTATTCCAATCAGTGGAAAACTTGGCAAAATGGTCATGAACTAAGACATAAACATGTGTTCTGAAATAAATCAGGATACATCGGTTTGGGCTTTCACTTTTTCATCTCTTTGCTTATTTTTCCTAATCAAAAGAAGTATAAATTATAAAGTTTTCCTTAACACATTATATTTCGTTTAAACATTATTTTTTATGGTCGAACATATCACTTCAACGATACCTACCCCTTTTCATAATCGTCCTACACCACAAATCTCTTTAAAAACCAAATGTTTACCCAAAATATATTTTTGTTTCAACGACTCAATTAATGAAAAATCAATGAAACTAATCACAATTCACAGAACCTCTTGAAACCCTCGAACCCATACACATCATTTCAATTTTCTGTGTCGCATTAATTGATCTCGAGCATAACAACCTTCTTCCACAATTCGGTTCTAACTAGGTCTTGCAAATACGCAAAGATCATTTACATTTCATAACTTGATATTAATATCACAATTCCCAAATTATATACTCCAAAATATTGTTAATTCCCAGTAAAAAAATACTAGTAAATCCAAAATACTAGTATTTGTCAACTTTAAAAACATTTTTCTGCAGTCAAAAAACAATTTTCTGACAAAATTAAATGATTAATTAAATAATTTCCAAAAACAATTTTTACAATCAACATGCGTGGACGTGGTGCACGAAAAACGCATTACGTGGGACCACACCGTATAAATACCCCTCCACCCCTCGTTTTTTCTTCCTTCCCTCAACTCCCGTAACCGTTCAAGCACACACTTCCCGCACACTCTCTCTTCATTCAATCATAACAACAACAACGATTTTCAATTTTCTCTCTGCGTTTCTTCGTTAACCGAACAACAATGGCAACTAGGTCGAGAAAATCAAAGCGCAAGCTCGAGCCGGAGCCACGTCCGCTCGCCATCACCAAGAAGCTCCGGCAGAAACTCCCTCGCCGGCGCCGTCAAAACATCTCACCGGTGCTCCTCGTTGGCATCTCCGGCCAGAATCCTCGTTTCTCTGTCAATTCCAGCTCCGTCTCCGACTTCGCCACCGGCGAAGCCTCGTGCAACTCCAGCAGAGCCTCCGTCGCCGGCAAGGGAAACATAAACTCGAGAAACGAATTCTCGACCGATTCAACGAGAAATCGGAGATTCGAGAAGCGGAACGAGAACGAAGTTGAGGTGTCGGAGTCTTCGTGCGTTGACTCTGCTTCGTTCGCGAGCAAACGTAACAGAAGCTTGATTCTGAAGTTCAAAAGAGAAGATAAGAATCTAAACGAAAACGACGACGCTTCGGAAGCGTGCACGAAATCTGAGATTACTACTGTTCTGAAGTTCAAAAGCGGAAGCGAGACTAAGAATGTAAAAGTAGACGACGATGTTTCGTGCGCGAAGTCAGATATTACTTTTAGCGAGGAACAGTTCAATTCAAACTCAAAGTCCTCCGGTAACGGTAACGGAAACGGAAACGGAAACATTAAAGTCTCTTCGGATTCAAACGCAAACGACGTCGTGTCGTTTAGTTCCGGTGTTCGCGCGTCGTCGTTTCATGAGGAAGAGAACAGAAAAAAGGAAAACCCTAAAAACAGAGCATCAGAATCTGAATACTCTGAAGTTTCTAGAAGCCTCCACGTGGAAGAGAATTGCGCTGACTTAATAGCGCAATCGATTCCGAAGGAGGATTCGGATGTATACGACGTCGTTGCGGATCTCGCTTGCTCTGAGGATCTGCGTTTCTCGTACTGCGACGACGAGGAATCGGAGTACTGTTCGAGTCAGGGAACCGTGTTCTCCGAATTTCATTCCGAGCTTTTCGGCGAATGCTCGCAGAATGAGCTTTCGGATTACTCTCCGTCGTCGCTGTTCATGGATTCCGGAAGCCAGTTTTCGGAAGGATCCATCGGAGAAACTGCTTCGCCGACGCATTTGTTGTTCCTGCAGTACCGCAAGGAGTTCACAGCGCTAGTTTCTGCTCCTCCGTTGAAGAACGCTTCAAACATTGAAGACGTTGTCAATGTAGGTTTTGCTTGCTTCGATTTCAGAATTCGAAGTTATTTATATTTATATTATTATTACTTGTTCTATCAGAAATTATTATATGTTTAGCCTAGCTCTTATTATATGTTGTAATTATTAAATGTTAGTGTAATTTATTGTATGTGGATTTTAGTTTGTGAGATTTGAAGATTTGGATGACGAAGACAGCTACCAGATACTGAGGAAGAGGGAGAGGAGGCAAGGCTATGTGTTGAATTATGGAAATAGATATTTCTCTACCACTGAATCCGGAGACACCGTGATTGAGCAACGTGCGCAAATGGTTCACTGGATCATTGAGGTAGGTTTGTCTAAAACAAAATCCAACTTATTATATTATTATGCTGTTGCTCTTGTGGTTTGATTAATTTCACTTTTATATAGTTTTAGAGTAATTACACCTTAAAAAAGAGAGTAAATAAGCACAGTATATGCAATGAGTTGTATATAACATTTAGTTACAATCTATCATATATAATTTATTTCTTCATGATTTTGATTGATTAATGACTGAGTATAAAAATTAAACAAGTTGATTAAGGAGAGTTCGTGCTTTGATTATTGGTTGTTATTTTTATTTATTTATTGGTGTATTGATAGTCATGCTTTATTAAGTCGGGTTTTGAATGCTCAGTGAGTGAGCGAGAGAGAACAACACGTTTGAAGAGTGAGTGAGAATCAAACTTGATTCGGTTTAAAAGGTAAACATTTTGTACAACAAGTTGTTGGAGTAATATTGAATGGCATCCAATTGTCTCGTGACACGTCAGATTCATTTGAAAGACGAAAGCCTCAACGCTAGTATCGCGGCGTACTTTAGTAAATCCCTGTATCGTCATGCTTTTTGATGAGGCAATCATGCAACGCACTTTTCTCGTATTGGTGCTCGTGCATGTGGGTAGTTACTTCGCAAGGGATGATACATTTTGCTTTTCACTAGAACCCAAAACATTGAGCACCATTGGTGTAGGGAGAAATTATTTCCTTCTAGTTAGTCCTCCCCCAAAAATTACTTACATTCAATTTTTACGAGTCTACACAAGTACTGCGGATACATACATACATATATATATATATATATATATATATATATATATATATATATATATTACACAAAGTTTCACCATTATTTTAATGCTTCAAGATTTCATATATAGATAGGATGCATTCGACATCTTGTATTGGAATGGCAAGGACTAAAGGAGCATGACAGAAGATTTAATTGAATGGCAGGCCACGGCCTAAAAGAAAAAATTAAACGCTACTTCTAATGAATATGCAATTGTTTTGTTTCTACAAAATAGGAGTATTTTTTTTTTAAATTTTAATAAAATTAATTCATAAATTAAACAAATGAATATAATATTATTTGTCGTTTTATTATTTGAGCATTGTACATAGTGCGAAAATATTTCGGAGTATCAATCACCAACTCATGCCGTTTCTCTTATTAATTATTAGTTTATTATTATTAATGTGTTTTTTTTAAGAAATTATTAATATGGTCATTTTATTGTCGTTATCATCTTTCATGATTGAATAACCATAAGAACATTCTTTCCTTTTGATGAAGGGAATCCATTTTCTTTTTCCACCTGTTTCAGACAGCGAAACTAACCATGAATATGTCATTTTTATTTTTTGTCTATATAAAGCTTATGTATTTTGCTAACATACAGTCACCTACCAATTTACATTAAAAAAAAACTATTGTATGTATGCGAACCTATTTAGATTTGGATAACAATGTTTTAGATTCAGGTATTGAGACTGTCATTTCTAATTGCTGCATTTGTGGACTTTGAATTGCCAGTTGGATATTTTTTAAAATGCTTTATGTTTGAAACTTAATTGGCAGCAATCTTGTCGAAGACAGCTTCGGCAAGAGACTCTGTTTCTTGGTGTCAACCTACTTGATCGTTTCCTAAGCAAAGGATACTTCAAAGCCAAAAGAAACCTTCTAATTGTTGGAATAGCTTGCCTCACGTTAGCGACCAGGATCGAAGAAAATCAGCAATACAACAGGTTCATCATTTAATCTTTACATTTCTTCCCCATCCTCCAAGTTATCTTGGGCAAAAATCCCGTTTTCAATCATCCCTCTCTTTACTTGTATTTGGTTGATCGATTGTGAAGTGATTTCTAGTGACGGTCTTGGATTAAGGAAAATGGAAATAGATTATGATTTAATTTTTATAGAGTTTGAGTTTATATATCCTCATTAAGCATGCATTGTGTCTTAATTAAAAGAATAACAAATTATCCCTAATGGTTCAAACATTATCCAATTTTCACATAAATTTTATTTTCTTAAACATTAGCTTTCTTGAAGTTTAGGTTAAAAAAAAACCCAACCCATAAAGTTTGTAAGTTTTAATATCCCGTGTGTAAAGTTAAAGTTAAAGTGAGTCAAAGCTGCTTGTAAATTTTTTTACTTTCTTCGTTTACATATTATTGATTTTCGTACAACTTGGGAAAGTGAAAATTAACAGAACTTATAATTTTTTCTCCCAATTAAACTCATGAAAGCTATATTCAATGAATAATTGAACTCTTTTGTGGGTACTACTTACAGAGTGGGGCAAAAAAATTTCTACATAGGAAGCAATGTGTACAGTAGATGCGAGGTGGTAGCTATGGAATGGGTGGTGCAGGAGGTGCTCAAGTTTCAGTGCTTTCTGCCTACCATCTACAATTTCTTGTGGTATAACTTTTTATTCTTTCAGCACGAATATGACCTGAAATTCTGCAAAAATTAAAGGCTAGCTAATAATCGTTGTTCAAGGTCTCCATTCATCATAAAAAAAATTATGTTTCTTACTGGGAAACAACTTGAATTTTAAAATGAACAGTTGAAGCAAAGACTTGCTATCATTTCTCTAATAAGGGATTTCTTTTTGCCTTAAAAACTCTGCATAATTTAAAATTAAAACACACTTTTGTAATTGTGACTTCACATAGCCTCAATAAGAAAACTCATAAGCCTTTTTGTTTATGAATTCAGCTAAATAACACTCCACTGTATAATTTTTCAGGTATTACCTAACAGCAGCTAATGCTGATGCAGTCGTTGAGAAGAGGGTCAAGTATCTGGCAGTGCTGGCACTGTCAGGTCACGAGCAACTGTGCTACTGGCCTTCAACAGTTGCTGCAGCACTTGTAATCCTGGCTTGTCTTGAAGTCAATCAAATTTCATCCCACAAAGTCATAGGGGTAATTACATTATTGCGATATAGAACTAACTCTTTATTTGAATCTTAAGTTAACAAAGTCAGGGAGGTTAACATTAAATGACACGATTAGGCAAGGGCAGATTTGCTTCATAGATTTCAGTTTAATTTGGTCCTTCCTTGATATTTTAATAAAACATTTTTATTTTAGTACACAAAATCAATCAAAATGGAATACAATAGTATTTGTATGGTCTAGATTGGCACTGGAGTTTCAAAAAGATTGGCACTGAAATTGTGAAAACACTAATTGTATCTGCAGACTTGTGCGTGCATTCCTTTTTTCCTGTAATATCCATATTAGATTGTGAATAGAATGCCGTATAGATAATTAATCTTATGATTTTGCAGATTCACGTTAGATCAAAAGATGAGAATTTGTACGAATGCATAGAGGTATGCTAGTCCTATATATTTATTGTAATTTGTCAGTGTACATTTTCTTGATGTTTAAACTAACAAAAAGAATAGAGAAAAAAACTGAAATGCCATAATGAAAAAGCGCCTCGCACTACAAGTATTAAGAAATTAATCAAATCATTTCATTTATTTTGCTGAGAAAAACCCCACATCACGATTAGGATCGATGAAATATATCATTTTCGTTAATTATCATTCAATTTCTCCTATTATCAGTATTGTTCATGTATTTAACATAAAGCTTATATTCCCTTCAACAGAGCCTGGAGTGGGTGTTACGCTTTCCTGGATAGCATACTAGTTGGCGTGGAGGCATTAGTTATACAATTCAGTTTGGTGACGATGGTTCCTAACCATCAGAAGACAGAATGGCTTTCTTATGCCCGGTTGATTCTTCATTAACACAGAATAAATTCCATTTGTTTCCCCACCTGAGAGGAAGGGAATTCTATTTTTTTTCGTATGTAACTATATTGATTGTTCAGTATATTGATATAGAAGAAAAACATATACACATTTTTTCAGAAGCTGTGAGAACCTTACAACAGGCAGGAAACTCAACTGTTAACTGTTAATGACCTACAAAGATATTACAGGGTTATACAAAAGTTATCTAGCATTATACTATGTAATTCTTTCTTTTGTCTTTTGTTGCCTCCTTGCAACCTTCTATCATATTTGGTCACTAGGAATTTTAATTACATAACATCAAAGCACTTTTGTTAAAAATGTCTAGATTGTCTATTGAAGTTGTTTCCAAAGATATGCTTGGGAATTAGTTAAGAGAGAAATATGTTTGCTCATGCAGGTTTATAACTTTTAGCCACATTAATTCAGAAAATGGATGACTTTAGGTTAATTACAGAATGACAATTATATATTTCACTGCATGCAACAAGCATTTCAGGTTAATATCTGTTGCAGTTCGAGTTGTTACCATATAAAGATCCAAGAGACAATTGAGATTTGTAAAACTTAAAATAAATAGTACCCATGTATAGGCCATGTATGTTTAAAACAGATAAAATGTGAAAATCATGAAGATCACCATCATCACCCCTTGAAAAAAAAAATGGGGAAAAAATTAGGGCGTGTTTGATTCTCTTCTCAATTTGTTGATTTAAAATCTGTTTTTAAAACAATTTCACACTTAGCAAATCAATTTCTCATTCCAAAATCTATTTAAGTTTTGAAATTTTTTCCAAACTAAAAACAAGAAAACAGAGACAGCTGGGAGGTGTTTTCTCATCCTCTTTTAAATGCTCTAAAGCTAATGTTCAAGGGATAAACTTTCAGAAAATAGAAATGTGCTCAGGAGACAAACACATTCAAATGTTCTAAAGATGAATGTTTCTGAAAACAGTAAACCAACAAGCCACTGGTCTGAAACAACTGCATCAAGGATCATTAACGCGAATTTCATTGCATCAAGAACATCAACTAAGCTGTCACCTAGTAGCTAAGAACTCAAGAATTTGCAAATGGAAAATCATCCAAAGCAAGCCATTCAACACAGCAGGCAAATATAGATGTGAAAAAGCAAAGCTATATATTTATTCAATATTTTCATTGGAAAGGAAAACAAACAATAAACATGAACTTATCTGTCATGCTCTCCATGACATAATGTTCTGCAATATTAAATTATACTGATTGTCCTGTTTGTATTAAAATCCCTCCGTAAACGTATGGCCTAAGGGGAGAATTGAATGAAGAAAAAACTCAAAAAATAACAAATAACAAATAATTTTTTGAAATGAATGTTGACCATATTTAGGCACCACACCTGTCAGACAAACCTTTACATCACTATAACAATCAACAAGACTTATCAATGTTCAGCAAACTTGGAGGAACTGAAGTCTGACAATAACTATGTTAACTAAATTAATCCAACTGTGTATGTGGGAATAAGGGATTCTGAATTAACTTGAGTTATAAAATTGTCGCCAGCTTTCTGTCATCATCTGAATTAACAGGAACTACTGCAGGGCCAATGTCTAACGCCTCCTCTAAGTGCGTCTTTGCAAATTCATCAAAAGCCCCTTTCCTTTCACCATAAATGATCTCGTTCCTTTCCACCACAGCCTGTTCAACCTTTTCCTTGGTCATTGTGCTGACATCCCCGGCTGCCTTTGCTATAGCAGTAAAGGCACTAGAAAACCATGAAGCTCCACTTTTTACATAAGGATTGCTCATGATGGCAGATCCAGCACTACTTGCCTTTTGCTCTGCAGCAGCCATAGCAGACTTCGTCATTTCAGAAAGCTGATACCTTTCATCCATCTCTCTCACCTTCCCATTGACAATAGCTGTTCCAAAACTTAGTTTATCACTTAAACCTATTTTACGATCAATGGAAGCAACTGTGGAAGAAGCATTTGAGGTTAATTGATGATGTTCATCAAAGGCTTTTGCCTTGTGGATAGCATCCTTTCCTAAAATGAAACCCTTAGCAAGCATGGTGCTCATTACATCTTCAGCCTTCTTAACTGCATCAGGGCTTTGGTTTGTCTATTGAGAAGACCATTGTAAAATGTATATTAGAAACTTCATAGATGATTACAATTTAACAGTAAAAAAATTAAAATTTCCAAACCAGTAGGGAGGGAAGAATTTGTATTTTACTCGCAGAGTTGCAGAGATTTTGTATCTAGATCTAACTGAAGCAGCAAAGTTTACAGTATATTTTACTTTAGCTCTAAATATAGCCATTTAAACTAAGTTATTAATCTAATGTCATAAGAAAATGTTTTAGTAGGGCATGGTTAGATCTGCTAAGATACAAGTGGTTAATTTTATTTTGCACCGTCATTTTCATACCAGAATTGTTTTTATTGCTGCAAGATAAATCATCAGCAGAACAAAAAAGAAATCTAAAATTCTAGTTTACCCACACAATTATATTAAGCAGCATATAAAGTTGTCTGCAATATTGAAGCCAAAAATTTCAAAACCCCCAAATTTAGGAGTCTATCAAGAATGTCAACTTAATGAGACATATATAAAACATTAGTATTGACACAGATATTTGGGATACAACACACCAGCATTTTCAGCAAAAGTGTTCTTATCTCACATTTCACTAGATATAAATGTACTAGTGGCAGCAAGCGGTGCATGATGACCTTAATTGCACACAATAAAATAACACAACATTAACAATTAAATACTTACTGGACTTGAGGGAAGTGCTTCAGGGGGCAGCTGATACTTCTCCACAGGTGTGATGGTGACATATAGATCACCTATCTTGGAACCCTATATATAAAATTGAAGATTAAGCACATGATTTTTTAAAATAAAATCATCTAAAAGTATCGATTTCTTTTTATGATATTTTTATCAGTTTTAGGGATAGAATGGAAAGGATTAATAAGATACATTGATGCAACCCATCTCATTATTATGAAATGTGATGTAACATTTTCAAAACTAAAAATTATTTGCATAAAAACATACCGTTAGGAGAACTGCTGTGTCTGCTCCCTGTGTATCCTTAAATGTAACATAAGCAACCTGAGTGTGACCACTTTCCCTGTAGAATTAAAAACAAAGATTAGGCAGACATCTAGTGTAAATGTTTAAACTTTAAACAATAACAATCATAAGAAATGAATACAGCATTACAAGTGCTCTGACCTTTGCATCTCAATATATTGAATATCACCTGAGAATGAAAAGAATTCTTCAATCTCCTTCTTGGAAGTAACCAATGATATGTTGCTAACCTTGACTGTTTTTATCTGTAAGAAATCAAAACGGATTGAATGTGGAAATTTCTCCATGATGGGATTTGTCACTAATAAAATACCAACAAAGGACAGTGGGAAACATAAATTGGTTTGAAGGATTAACTAAATTAACCAAGATTGTAATAAACCAGAAAAGAAAATCAATTTTCCAAACAAAACAAAAATGAAATAGTTTTATATTCAAGTCATTTTAGGTCCTCAATTGTATGAGCTTGGATTTAGAAGTTGAATCTCTATTAATTGTGAGGGTGTATCCTAATTAAATGGTTTTGAAATTTTTTCAAGGCATTAAATGCTTTAACTTCTCATTAATTAATTTCTACTTTCATTCCTTAACTACATCTATCAAGAGTTTTTAAATGTTGTTATTATTTCTGACAGGTATTCATATTGCTGTGACCAGGAATTCACCCTGGAAACATAATATTGATTGCTGGATCATGTATTCTACAATCCACAATCACAATGCTAACCAATGTTACTATGTAAAAATTTATTCCTCACGTTTGGCACATGAATACTACAATTTGGTGTAGCTGTGGATTGGGGAATAGCTTCAGCTCTTTGATCTGTATGTTCCACTGTGGCCTGCACACAAGTTAATTTAAGGTATTTCTATGATGATATTCTGTAGTTGTGTACAGTAAGGAGTGGAAGAAGCAATGGCAAGTACAAAAGGAGAAAATGTAAAACCAGCTAGACAAACAAAAAATGATCCCTTATCAATTTGCTTCAAAAGAATTATGAATATCCAATGATAAAATAGATGGTCATATTTTAATCACAAAAGCAACAATGGAATTAAGTGAAAGAAAGAACAAGATACAAAAGCCTAATGACTAATGAGTAGTACCCTCACAGCTCAGAAGGCAAGACACATGAACAAAGAGTCAATAAGCCAAGAGGAAAGGTTATACCAACAGACAGCATCAATGTGATAGTGTCGACTTGAAAAGAAGCAATTTAAATGGCATGAAGATTAGTCATCATAAATTCAAGCAATGAAACTTCATGACTTGACAACAACAACAACCATTCTTAGGCATGGAAGTGCATCTAACGTAAACTCTAATTATCGTGGAAAATAAGAATTATAAATCTGAGACATACATGAATAGTCAAAATTAAAAGATTTATACAGGCCTTTTTCTAAGACCACTAACTTAATTTTGACCATCCATGTATAGTTGTATAGTCCAAATTTACAATTCTTATTTCTCACGCTAACCAAGATCGAGTTTTCACCCGGTACACTCTCCTTGGGCATTGGCCAAATAACAAACCATCCCCAAAACAATTTCCATTAGATCCAAAAGGGTCATTGACAAACATTGCAGATCCAAAATTCCAAAGTAGTACTTCTTATATATATTCATAACTACAACATCTAAACCGCTAAAGGTTGCATATCACCTAATATAAATAAATATCAACCAAAGTAATAGTAATATAGTATAGTCCCCACTTCCCATTAAAGATATAAAAGGAAATGTGAGCATCAAAGCACAAAAGAAACACAAAGAGGCATTCATAAACAAAGAAGAAGAGAAGAAACCCAGATAGGATCTGAAACGAAAAGTGGATCTGAGGAAAAGGGTTCAGAGACTCACCGACATTTCGGATGGTACAATGTTTTTTTGTCAGAATGAGGCAGCGTTGCAAAGAGGCAATTCTTGATTTTGATTTGAACGAAACGGATCAGAAGAATTATTGTTGAGGGAGGTCGTTCGTTGGTTAGGGTGTAATGAGTCATCATGTGACTGTTATTTGGTTGTCATTGTACATGTGATGATGTGAGTGGCTCTTGCGTAATTTTGCAACCGACGCCAGACTAAACAATTGCAAACATCATGTTCTAATTTTTATTTTTATTTTAACTTGAGGTATATGAGGTTGTTATTTAACAGCTAACTAAATTCCTTCCACTAAATTAGTCCATCTAAAGGTAAATATACCTTCAGTTGCAATTTTATGCCTAGATCTGAAATTAGATTGTATATGTTAGTTAAGAAATTTAAGTGTTAAATTAATTGTGTCAATAATTTTTAGTTATGTTTTAATTATTAAATTTTAAATTTTTTATAAAATTGTTAACTTTATAAAAAAAAAATATTTTAATATTTTATTAATTATTATTATGTTTGTTGTGTATTGCAAAGGTTGGTTATATATGAAGGAAAAAATTTAATGGTCTTTAACTTTTTTTTATTGTGTGTTAATAATCATACAAAGGATACCCAAATGGAAGAATGAAAAAAAAAAAACGTACGAAGACCGTGAAAAATAAAATAAAAAATAAGAAACTTGAAAAAAGTTTTTTTAAAAGGTGTTGAGTTTTGTGAAAAGAAAGCAAGAAGTATAACATAATTAAATGGAAATTAGTTAACTCATAAGTTTGACATAATAATTTAGTTTCGTTACATTTACATGGACGAGAACGATTTGTTTATAAAGAAAAATTCATGTTTGATTTTATGTGGGTATAAATATTCTTGACTAGAAATAATCACTAATTATGAATAAGATTAATCTTTGATTCAGTGAATTAGGAGACACTCATGATATCTGACCTAAGAAAAAAATTAGTTATGATTATTTAATTTGTTTTAAATAAGATCAAATCAAATGGAACTTTTCCAAAAAAAAAAACAATCAAATGAAACATAAATAAAACAATTGTTCAAAGACACATTCAACAATGGTTTTACCAAAAATGCTTACATAGATAAAAAAATAAGATGTTGTATAAGACTTTCAATATTAATTTTTTAGAAATTACGTAGAAAACACTTCAAAATAGACAATATTTACCACATTACTACATTGGTTTCAGTTAAAATTGATGTAAATAATGATTTTCAACATTGATTTTAAAATCGATGTTAAAAATGCTTACTTTTAACGGTGGTCGTTTCAACATTAGTTTTAAAATTGATGTTGAAACTCCTAAATAATTGATGTTAAAACTCTTTTACGTAGTAGTGCCACTCGATAACGGGTGATATGAGATGAAATTGATTTTTATTTTGTTATCATTCTAAATGAAGAAACAAATACTTAATTTATTATAGTATTGATCATATTTCTATATCGATTTTTGTTAAAATTGATATACATAATAATTTTCAACATCAATTTTAAAATTGATGTTAAAATTCCTAAATAACTGATGTTAAAACCCTTTTATGTAGTAGTATCACTCGATGAAAGATGATATGAAATAAAATTGATTTTTATTTTGTTATCATTCTAAATGAAGAAATAAATATTTAATTTATTACAGATAAAGGATACTAAATTTATTTTATTACATTATAAAATATGTAAACAATGCTATAGAAATTTTATTTCATCCACAGTGAAATATTGAAACATAATTTAATCATTTTCATATATAAATTTGCAATTATCTCATAAATTTGGTAATTACCTATTACACCCATATGTATATTTTTATTCTTTTGATATTAATTCACTTGACAATAATTTATCTTTTAAATACTTGAAATATAACATAGAAATATAAAAATAAAAAGGAAGTGTTTTATGTTTCTTAATATTTAGGAAAATTAATATAAAAAAATTCTAAGAAAAATTAACGTCAAATAAACATTCAAATGACTAACTTACTAATTTAATCTAAAAAATTGAAAATAGAGTTATAAGATTGTATTTAAATCAACGATAATAACTTATTAGATTATTGTTTTGGGTGAATTTTTGAAGACTAAAATGCATGATTTTTATTTTTGTAAAGATAGTAGAATATATGACTTTTAACCCTGAGAGAAAGAGAAGAGGGAGACCAAAAATGATATGCATTGAAATTGTTAATCTCATGGTAAATAATATATTATGTTTTTTTTTTCAAAAAATATATATTATGTTTTACTTGATCACATACATAGAGAGAACATATTAAATAAGAATAATAGATATCAATCACAACTATTCATGAATGATTAAAATTAAAAGTTAATAACCATTTAACAAATTCATATGAATTTTTTTAATCTTGACTACTATAAAAAAAATTATTGTGAGAAATGAGAACTATATATAAATTTTATTCATTAAACCATTTATAAATGGTCAACATTAAAAGTTATTGACCATTTAAAAATGTTGTGCACATTTTTCTCTTAATCTTGACTATTGATAAATGATATTTTTTTTATTGTGAGAAATAGAAAGTATAGATTTTATTCACACCCATTTATGAATGGTGAAAATTAAAAGCGAGTGACAATTTGAAAATGTCATGTGCATTTTTCTTTTCATCTTGACTAATATTAAATGAAAATATTTTTTTATTGTGAGAAATGGGAACACACTAATAACGGTTATACAAGTGAGAAATGTGTCCCTCAATTAAGTGATTTAGAATTCCAATCATGATTAATCATTGAGTATGAAATAAATCACATTAAGATGGAAATACTCACCTTTTATTAAAAATTTAAACACCAACAAATCTTTCTCTCCCTCTTTCTTTTTATATTAATGTTTGTCATTTTTCTTAAAGACAAACATATTTTTAAAAGAAAAATTAATAATTGTATAATATAAAATATTTTTTAATGAGTATTTCTTACTAAAACTATGTATATAAGTTAAATACATGTGAAAATATACTTACAAATATAATATGTTTTAAAATAAATATCTACGTCGATTAAAATGATACAAAATATAAGTAAATATAAAATCATTTAAATATATATTTATATTCATGTCTATTTTAATGTATTTTTAAATATTTACATAAATGTTTACTAATGTTTACTTATATAAAATTTAAAAATAATTGAAAAATACATTAAAAATTATAATAACATTGAAAGAAACTATAGATTGAAATTCACAACCATTAAGCTGGGATGATCTCATTGTACTTAACTTATACATTCTACTTGTTTTGTTGCATTAAAAGTATCTTGAATGAGTGAACAGTCTATTTTGAAGACCACGTTTTGAAGTTGGAGTTGTTGTGTCCAGATTAGAGCTTGATGAAATGCAAATGCTTCAAATTCATGTGGTTGAGGTATACCTGGATGAAGCTCAGATCTTGCTCTGATAAACGAACTGTTTTGGTCTTGTAAACATAATCTGATGCAAAGTAAGATTGATCCTTAAAGATTGTAGTGTCAAGATTATATTTTATGAGAGTCGAATGCAAAGAAGTCCAAAGAGTGGTAGAAGATGAAGCCAGATGGGCTCGTTGAGGATTGGTGTTTCAGACAAATAGCCATTCAACATAGAATTGTAGAGCTAAGTCAACAACTATAGCAGGTTTAGTGTCTACATTATTTCAAACCATGTTGTTGCGTTTACGCCAAATTCCCCACAAGATAAGTGCAAGTTTGCTCATGTCTGTTTGGTGAAGATGTTGAAGGAGATTGAAAAGGCATTCCATGAATCCTTCTGCAACATCAACCTTAGGTCTAATAAGTTTCCAAAGACCAGCAGCTTGCCAAATCCCTTTTGCTTTTTCTCATGAGACAAATACATGCCACACATTTTCATATGATTGGTAACATAAACTGCAGTGCAAAGGACAATCCACACCTTCAGATATGAGTCTTTCACGCGTAGGTTAGCAAAGGCTTAAAGCCTGCCACAATAAGTGCTTTATTTTAGGGGGGATGTGTAGATTCCATATTAACATTCAATTGCAATTAACTTGAGATGGTCAGAGTTGATGATTGATTGCATAGCATTATGATGGGTTGATCTCACTGAGTAAACTCTTGTTTGTGTGAATTTCCAAGTTTGTTGGTATTCTTCAATATAATTTAGCAGCGAAATTGATAAGATTGAGATAGCATTTGTGGTACCAAAAAGATAGTCAACAAGGTCAAGTTTCCATTTGTGAGTTATAGGATATATAAGATCCCAACAGGGTAAAAATCAAAACCCAAAGGAGGAGAGGAGGAGATGAACATGTTGTCTTTTGATTTCAGTCATGGTTGGGACCAAATATTTATGGAGTTCTCATTACCAATTTTCCAACTCATACCTTCTCTAACCAGAACTCGTGAAGCATAGATAATACACCAAATAAAACTTGGATTATTGCCCAAATTGACATCCAAAAAAATCCCATAAGGATAATATTCAGCTTTGAAAACTTGTGAAACCATAGTATCTTGATTGGTCAATAATCTTCAATTTTGCTTCTCTAGCATAGCAAGATTAAAAGCATGTAAGTGTTGAAATCTCATACATCTAAATTCCTTCTTCATGGCAGGCTTTTCCCAACTCAAATAGTTTATTCCTTTCCTAGCTTGTGAGTTTGAACCCCACCAAATAGATTCATCATTTTTTGGAGCTTATCTTCATAGGTAGATAGGAGTAGGAAAACACTCATGTAGTATGTTGGATAAACTGAGCTACAAACTTAATTAAAATTTGTTTACTAGATTTTGAGAGATTTTTGGTTGACCAGTGATTGATGCACCTTTAAAGCCTGTCTTTTATGAAAAAAAATACCTCTTTCTTTTTAATGGAAATAATGGAAGGGATTCCTATGTATTTTCCTCTGCTAATTATTTCAGATACCTCTAAAGTTTATGAACTATTGTGCCTGGTGTGCTAGGAGAGATGTCGTTACTAAAAAAACTTATAATTTTTGGAAGTTTATGATTTGACCAAAAGCTCTATCATATGTGTCAAGGATGTCCTAGAGGATTTTGGTTTCCTCATCATTTAACCTATAAAAAAGAAGACAATTGACAGCAAATAAAAGTGTGAGTATTGGAAATCCCTTACACACCTTGACACCATGAAAATCATTTTTTCTCTTAAATTTTTTTCATAAGGGATGAAAGACTTTCGATACCTAGGATGAAAAGATCAAGTGACACTAGGTCACCTTGCTTAAGACCCCTTATCGGAATGATTTTTCCAACTGAATCACTATTGATCATAATTGAATGTTGTATGGTCCGAAGATGTAATTTTGTCCAACTAATCCACTTTTCATGGAAACTCATTTTTTTCAAAAGACAAAAAGTATCTACAGTCTACTATATCAAAGGCTGGTGTCAATTTTTAAAGCAACCTCATCAATTTTTTCTTGAATTTACATTTCATGTGATGTATAACTTAGATGCTAACATGACATTATCAAGATTATAACAGTCCTTTACAAAGGCTGGCTATTTTTGGAAAATGCATTTTGGAAGAGGAGATTTCAAACTATTAACTAGCACTTTTGAAATTATTTTGTAGAGGACATTACAAAGGAAAATAGGATGAAAATCTTGCATGCTGGTGGCAATGATTTTTTCCGGAATAAGAACAATAGTTGTGTTATTTACCTGAGGTGAAAGGGAACCCAAGATATACCCGAATAGAAAATTTCTGGACCACCCAAATGACACAATTTTTTTTTGTAGAAAGTTTGGTTTAAACCATCAAGGTCCGGAGATTTGTCAAAATTCATCTGAAAAAAGAGAAGTTTTGAATTCCTCAATTTTAAATGATGCTAAAAGGGAGTTGTTATCATAAATAGAAACACAATGAGAAATATTATTGATAACTGGCATGAAATCAATACTCTAGGCTAAAATTTTAAATTATGAGATGTCTAGATCACATTTTTTAAAGTATGAGATGAATACACGAGTGAAAAATTTATAAAGTATGATGACTACAACATATTTTCTATGATGGTCATGAACAACAGACCCGTCATCATAAATAATATAAAAAAAGCCAATAGATTATTTTTTATCTCTGACGCCTATAACTTTCCTTTTGAGCAATGAGAGCATCCAATTTATTTTTTAATTCCAAATAATTTGCTGGAACAATAGCATCATTTGAAGAACAATCAATCTCTAAGTTTCTTCTACAAGATTGGATTTTTTCACCAAATTTTTATCTAATTTTCCTCCCCCAATCATTCATCTCTTTATAGCAAGAAGACATTTTGTCAAGAAAATTTGTAGATGGGGAGTTGGACCAATCTCTCAAAACCACATTGTACAAATCAAGATCAATCAGCCATGCATTTTCAAAGCATAAATGTGTTTTATATCCCTTACGTTGAGTAGCATGGAACACTTGATAATGATAGGGGATTTGTTCGATCTTGATGCTAGCCCATTGAGAAGTTTAAAGGTTGGAAATAGATCAATCCATTCCAAATTAGCTATCCCCTAACCAACTTTTCTTCTACAACATCATACTAGCCACGACACCTAACTCAAGTGAATTGATAACCTTCCATAGGAAGGTCATGCAAATTATAGTCATGAATTGTGTCTCGAAAGCCTCTAATTGTGATGGTCATGAAGGCCAACTTTTTCATGAGGGGGAGAGAAGATCATTGAAATCTCCAAAACCTAACCAAGGTAAGAAAGTATTAGAAGCTAAATCTCGAAGCAAGGTCCAAGAATCCTTCCATTTGTCTCTTTACGGGAAGCCGCAAAAGCCAATTAATCTCCATGATGGTCGTCAAGTTTGATTGATTTGGATGTTGATCAAATTGGATGAATTATTGATTAATTGACAACCATAAGGATGCCTCAAAAAAAGTGCCAAACCAACTCCTTTACCAATAATATTAACCACAAAAGATGAATAGTTAACTCATACATTCAATGGTAGGGAAACACTGATTTAAATTAATTATAATATTTTATTTAATTTTATAGTCATTTACTCATATAAGAACATTTTTTATGATTCTCAAATAGACTAAATTTATTTTTAGTTCTTTATCTTATTTTTTAGATTCATTTTGATCTTTTATATTAAAAGATTATTCTAGTACATTATCATTTGGCTTTGAGTCAAATTGGTCCTTTCAAAAAATAGTGAAAGTGGTCATTTTTTATTATTATTTTGGGACACTATTTTTAACTCTCTTTTTATTGATTCGATATGTGAAATTCATTATTCACCAAAAAAAAAAAGATGTGAAATTTATCTCATTAGAATTACCTACATGAAAACTAGATAATCCAAATAATGTTTGAACTAAAAAGGGGTTATAACCATAGTAAAAAGTGAGTCTAACTAGCACCAAAAAACATGAATGAAATGTTAAGGGCATTGGTTAATGAACCTTATTTTTTTTAAAAAATAGGTAAAAAAAAATGTACTTAAAAGGAGTAGTTTGAAAACAATGGATATGGGTGATTTTGTTTTGTTATATTGGTTTTAATCGTAACCCATGTAAAAAAATCACTTCTTACATTAGTTGACGATATAACTGATATAAAAACTAAAATCACCTATTATCCGAAAATGATTTTCAAACGTTAAATAATTTTTTTACCTATTTTAATAAATAAAAAAAGATCTTGGTTAACGAACTATTTTTTTTAATCACCCTTCCCTAACCAAACCAATGTCCTAATAATAAAAAATCTAAAATCCAAAACTTATATTTCACATGATTTTCACAATATTTTATCATTTCTTTTTTGTCCAAATTATCTCACACTTAAAAGATAAAAAAAATATTTTGAAAGATATAAAATCAAAATAAATATATTAAAACTAAGATAAAAGATAAAACATATAATCTATCCGTTTAGATAATAAATCGTATAAAATCTATAATTATCGGGTTGAGAATCAATAATGAATAATTATTCTGTATTATTAAACCATACAAAAAAATTGCTTAAATAAAAAGATAAATAAAAGATTCCGAGCTAAAAGGCATATGTGGGGGCAGCGTGGTAGCCCCGCGTTTTGATAAAATTCCCATTTTGGGTCCCGCGTGACATCCAGTTGAGAAATCTACGGCGGCGTCCATTATCATACACATTACTCATTAGTCGTTACTCTTTCAATTTGAAAAATATTTGTTTTCATTTGTACTTATCTTTCCTTTTTTATTTTTAACCCTTATTTTTCCCGTTATTGAGAATTTCACTATTATATATATTTTTTGGTCTTCTTTATAGAAACTATAATAAGTTTTTCCAATATCTGTTTCATTGACATTTATCTTCTTTCCCTTTCAATCTCTCGCTAGAGAGAGAAAGAAAGAAGTGACATGGTCAGTACATAGAATTCTTGTTTTCTGGAATCGGAAATTCCATAGCTTCTAACTAGTATTGCTCCCTTTTTTTTATTTCTTGTGATACTTTGATTGCAATTTCAAGATTATTGTTTCTTGATCCAGAGCCTTATCTGCATTCCTAAATTTTCAGTGCATTCTTGGTGCATGTGATTCTTGAAGCAATTGAAACTACCCCAATTTTGATCTCTAGAGTAATTAATTTCTCTATTACCATGGTGGAATATGGAGATAGTAAATTTAATTTATTAGTTTTGGGTTGATTTTTCACCACATCTTGAATATTGAATTTGGGGTATATAGGTCTTGTAACTCTTTCTTGAATAGTATTGATTATTGATTATTGATATGTTAGTACTTTGATGAGGAAAATGAAGAATTGATGCTTCATCATAGAACTGTGTTTACGCTTAAGTATATAAACTTTACAAGGTTTTTAGAATTCCTACTGATGCCAATGGATGGATATTGCAGATGGGGCAGAATCGTTTGACAAAAGAAAGGAAAAAAGATTGGCTTGGTGATCTTTTGAAGTGTGGCTTTGGATGTTGTGAAGAAAACAAAGACATTAGGTTTAATGAGAAGAATTTGTTCTGCATTGACTGTGTAGCTGACTTTTGTAGGCACTGCAAGGAAGCTCATTCTCTCCATAGAAGGTTTCAGATATACAAATATTCTTATCAGGATGTTGTGCGCCATTCTGATTTTGGGAAGTATTTTGATTGCTCAAATATTCAGGTTCTCTTCTCTCTTGTTTAGAATCAGTTCAGTTTCTTAAATTGTTGTTTCATTCATTGCATCTATGTTTTGGTTGAGAAGTGATAATAATTGATGAGTGTATGGAAGTTTTATGTAGTTTTAATTGTTGGAATGGATTGTCTGTATGGCTCCATTAACTCTTTTTTTCCATTGATCATACCCTTGTATGTTTTACGGCATCTAAATTTTTCAAAAGGGTTTAATCTAGATTCCAGAAAAGCTTTATATTTTAATGCGTGTTTAGAAACTCGTTGAAATGTAAAAAAATCAGGCCAATTGCACTAGACAACGTGGATGTTATAACTACTAGTACTAGCTTGCGAGAAAATGTGAAAAAACACATCTAGAACGTGAAATCAAACACGCTATCACAATTAATTTTCTAATGCCATCAATTGTGGAATAAGGTATTCCTTTCTTTGAACTATAGTTGTTGAACATTGTTCAGTATAATTGGATCTTATTACTATCTAACTCAGATCCCAAATGACCTCTTAGTTTCCTAATCTCTGAATTTGTGTTTCTAATTGAAAGATGAATGACTAATGATCTGAATTTTCTTCTTGCAATGGTGACATGATTCGGCAGACTTATGTGTCCAACAATGAAAAGATTGTGCATCTCAGACCCCGGACTTCAACCAAAGAATTCAAGCTAACAAGAAAATCCAAGTTTGATAATCTATGCTCTGAATCTAATGCCAAAGAAGCCAAAGCAGCAACACCTCCAAAGTGGGGTGGTACTTGTGAAGAATGTGGAAGGCATTTACCAGATGAGCGCAATCGATTCTGCTCCATTACATGCAAGGTAACAGCGTACTTAGATTTAATGTTGAATTTACTCTTCACTTAAGTCTCAAATGTCAAATCACTAATTTATGATCTAAATCATGTGCATTGTTAGGTCTCTGTGCTTCCACAAAACCAAGATCATTCTATAAAGAAAAATCACAATGCACAAGGGACTCCAGAGGATGGTGTCAACCAACATGATAACCAAACTTCAGAAACTGAGTCATCTATATCTGTAGCTGAGCCATATGAATGTTTTGAAGTTGTGACTTTGAGAAAGCGCCCAAGGAAAGCCACTCCTCAGAAGACACGTTATTTTGTCTTCCCTTGTTGAAAACTGTCCTTAATTTTTCTTATAGTTCTATATTTGCTTCACATTTTTGGAGAATATATATTTTTGGAACATTTGAGGTACTTTGAGAATAGTAACTTGCTGAGATTGTACAGCACATTTGGTTGATAGTAAATTTAAAGATGTACAGGATGCACTTTGGTTACTTTTGAATTCCATCCTTTTCAGCTCTTACAATGAACTTGAAGTTCGTATCCCTTAGTTAAATGATGCTTTTCAAACAAAATTTATTATGGTAATAATGCAAATTTACAAGTTACAATATGCATATAAAACTTAAACCATCTAATTTTCATCTAATAATATTGATTCATTAGTGCATTTGAATCCAACCTATTTAAGTCTGTTAATACTTACACATATATTTTGGACAACTATTTTTTGGTTTGAGACTATTTGTGTTTTTTATAAAAGTCAATATTATTTGTAGATCTGATAAGATTATTACGAGTGATAAGATTCCTCTTATGAGTACTTAATATAAATGCATATTTATATTAGAGACTACTGACTAAATTGAAACAATTTCATGTCAATTGATTTATGTCAATAATAGAGAATTGATTTTTAAATCTAATACTAATATAATAATAGTATTACTTTACCTTATTTTTAGGATTCCCAATTTTTTATTTATTAAAATCACATATTTCTTCATAAAAAATAATTTTATTCTAATTAGATAAAATTATTATAGATAACAAGTTCTAATGCATATATATTCATGATTCAAATTTAAAATCATTCATTAAATTAAAACAACTTTACTATTAGTTTATTCATACACTTCATAGTAGACAACTGATTTTTAAATCTAGTATAACAATATTATTACTTTGCCTTTCTTTCTAGGATTCCCAAATTATCTGACACATAAGTCATGGGATATTGTTCTACGTATGTAACTTTCATAATTGCATAATCAGATTCAGGCCTGCTCCCTCTCACACTATAGGGCAGCAATTTTGTGTCCATGTTTTCCTTTGAATGTGGCAGGCAAAAAGGACGTCAAAAACCTAAAAAAGTTGGTAGATGAATAAGATGGGAAGGACTTAGTGTCCCCACAACCAATTTGAAAGCCAAGTCTTGTGCATGCTCAAGCACATGGACCTGACCAGGCCACTCTCACTCACCTTCAATTCAATTATCTCAAATAGTTAAATATGAATGGTATCTAAAAATATTGAGAAGTTCCTAGATTCATTCTTTTTGTGGTTTTATCTTTATTAGGCTAGTCTAACTAGGGCCGATTGATTTCTAATGATGTCGTTTGAACTCGGTTTTAAAATTAAACTAGCAGGTACTGTATATTTCACATATGGATATGGGTGAAATAAAAACATGAATTAAAAAAATATTTAAAACTAGACTGGTTTACTACTTAATAGAAAACCTTTTTTGCCGGCACGTTACATTAATAAAGATTTTTATATTAGTTGAAGAAGTTTAAACATTATTTAAATAAACTAAAAGAGAGAGAAAATATATTTTAATGAATAACTGATCAAAGATAAAAAAAAATATATTTTAATTTAATCGGACAAAAATATCGGAAAACATGTTTTAAAAATGAGAAAATACATAATGACATGAAAGAAGAGTAATTACGCAAATTCTCCGTTCGCATTAATTTGCTATGTAAGGAATTATATGCGCCTATCCCTATTAAAGCCACACTTTTTTGTAAATACTGTAAAAGATTCTTTCTTACAAGTCTTTTAATACGTTTGTTAATTGATAAAAGACAGTTTAACGATAATATGTAAAAAAAAGATTAGTATATCTAATAGATTGAAATTTTTTGATTAAAAGACTTCATGGATGATGTAACATTAGAATTAATTTATATTTTTTTATTCATAACAATCAAATTTAGATACCAAAAATTTAAAATAATGTATGCATACATATTAAGCTAACTGGGTTAAACCCTTATTATCATCCATATGAATTGTTTTATCATCTAAGATAATAATAGTGGTCTTGCACAAGATTTTTTTAAGTGACTTGCACAAGGGTTTAGGAAAAAAACTAATAGTATTATTTTAAAAAAAAACTAATATTTATTTTCTTACAACCTCTATTCGATTTTCACAATCTAGAACACTAGCACCACTTTTCTAGCTTTTTTTGTGTGTGCTGAATACCACTTTGCTAGCTAGCCTAGGAGAAAACAAACAAAACCATAACAACAAGTGTGTAAGACTTTTTTTTTTCTTTTTCGAAAGACATTCACAACTCACTAGAAAACATTATATTAATTTAATAATTTAAAGAATTAATTTTCAAAACTAAAGGATATATTTGAAAAACTAAGAAAAAGAATAGTACTTTTTGTCATAATATTAATGCTATATTTTAATAAAATTTCAAGGATTTTCTACATTTTTAAATAAAATTTTAATATATTAATAATTTTAAAAAAAAATTATGTGCTGATACATAAAAAAAATACACCGTGACCAATTATGTATTTATTTTATTCAATTTAATAATCTAATAATATATGTAAACGTTTTTTTTAAGAGAATAATATGTAAATATGTAAACATTTTTGTTCCACTTATGGCAAAGCTTCTATTCTCAGTTTCCCAGTGTGTAGTGTTTAGTGAAACAAGTTGAAGATTTTGTCGGTGAATACCTTTCTAATTATGCAGCGAGGCCTTTTATAGTCTCTTTGGGATATATTAATTTTGTCTCCGTTTTTAGAAGAAAAAAAGGTTGTTTTTAAAAAATAATCTCTTAATATAATTGATTAAATAATATGTTGCATGGTGATGCATTTCACTCTAAAAATATCCTTTCAAGCATAAACATTTTTCACTCTCAAAACTATTTTATGAGATTTGTCAGATAATTTTCTAATTGTGATTTGTTTTTTAATATTAGGAAATTAAATATTAAGTCAAATTAAATATGGAGGAAATTTTAGAAACAATTCAAGAAAAGTGAGAGAAAAAAAGTCAATAGAGACACAACTAAAGGTTATCTGTAGTCTTTTTATCATATTTTTATTGTGATATTTTAAGATATTTCCTTTAATATTATTCCAGATTTAATATTTTTAATAGAAAAGTTGAACTTTGATTGAACAGGCTTTAATTATAATAATATTGCAAAGAATCTTCAAATATTGATTAAAAAAGTACACTATCGAAGGTTTTTTTTTTTTTTTATCGTTTAAGCATTAAAAACATCATTCATAAATAATAATGTTATTTGTTAAATAGTTAATTTTTGTTTATAATCTTTTCATTACTCCAAGGGATTATAGCATCTCTCTATAATCTTTCACTCACAAAATTTATCTCTCCTATCATAAAAACAATATAAGTATTGTCAAGGGAATCTAGAAGTCAATCAAAGGAGGATCGATTTCTTTTTCCACAATTATTTAAATATTTAATTTTTAATAAATAATAAATTTAATAAAAAAATTAGTATTTTTATCTCATTGTCACATTAATATCATCTCAACAATCTTTTTTCACGTAAGAAATAATATTTAATTTTGGATGATTAATTACTAATATAGAACAAAAATTATTTCTTTCATTAATTTAAAGACAAAATTTTTATTTATTTATTTTTAAAACCATTTACAGGTTTGTCATACACACACCATCTCAATAGTTTATAAAAGTGTTACATCAAAATCAACAATTTGACTATAAATAATAAACTAACCATGTAAGATCAAAATCATTTTTTCCATTTATTACACATTCATCTTTATATATTAAAGACTATAACCTAGGAGATATGTCGAAGACTTCATTTAAATTAGCTTTTTTGTTTGTTATTCTAATCATAGAAAATTGTCATGATATATATTTTGTTTCAGTTTATCTTCTTTGTTATATATATATATATATATGATATTTAGTGACATGTACTTTTTTTTAATCAGAGCAAACAAAAGGAATATAACTATATGAGGGCACAAAAGGGATGCCCCAAACCCATAACAAAATGAGCAGCAAAGGCCCCTGTACATAATAACAACAACATTGGTTAAAGGATATTTATATCAATGACATATAAATATTCCCCAACAGATGCCATCATCCAAAAAGAAAACACCAACCCCCAATGTTAGCATCTCCAATGCAAGGAACCCAATTGGGTTCCTTAAGCAATTTTCTGTGGTCCCTGTAGTGCTTTTTATGGTCCCCACAGTGTCATGTCACTCCTAAGAAACTCACCCAATATTTTGCTCTAATGCAATAAATCACAAGGAACTCAAAAAAATTCACATATTTATATTTTTTTTAATAAAACTTAACATTTTTTCAATTTTAATAAATATAAATTAAAATACATAAAACGAAATGCATAACAATATAAAATTAAATTTTACATAATAATAAATAATTAAACATAATAACATCGAAATAAATAAAAAACTTAAACCTCGAAAAAAAAATTACATAACATATTGTTAATAACTGCATACAAAGTAATTGAATAACAACTAATTCAAACATAGAGACTAATCTTTATAATGGTGAATAAAAAAGACTGTAAATAACAACTACCTAAATTAAAACTCAAGTCCATTTCGAAAATGTAATATAAAACTGCAGAAAGAAAAAAAGTGAGTACAGAAAGCAAATTAGGCCCAAATAAGGCATACCTAGCATATCTTCTTCGTTCCTCCTTCTATTTGCGCTGCGCCGTTCGTTTTTCTTTCTGGTTTCCATGAATGGTGGGCAAACCTCCCTAACAGGTATTTATCCTTCTTCTCTTTCCCCATTTGTGTTGCATATAGTATTTATTTTACTTGGATTAATTTTTTCCTTTCCCTTTTCGTTCTGATTTTGCTCTCCAGAAACGATGGTGATGTTAAAAAAATAATAAACTTACCACAAGAAATGGTTTCTTATATTAGAAACCCGAATTTAAGGAGAAACACCTTGCTTGCCACGTAGATTTTCTCCAATGGAGAGTTTCTTGTAAGAAACCGTTTCTTAGGCTAAGCAATCCATGAAGCAACTCCCATTGGAGATGCTCTAAGTAAAGCTTAACATTATATCTAAGAATCTCCCACGTGTTCTAGCAAAAAAAACAACACCAACCCCCCTCTCAATATCAGAATTCATCATAAATGGTACCGGATGTATGCCGACATTATGTGTACAAAACATTAAAGAACATTAGTGTGACTTGAAAATACCGACTAGATATTATCATCATCATCAGCCCGAGCCCCCAATTCCTCAATCTGGTTAAATGGATTTCTCTCCTCTCCAAATTTTGTCTACATGGTAATCTCCTATGCATTGGCCTCCAAATGAAACATTGCACTTTTGGTGGCATGTGCATGTTCCATATTTTTGCGAATACATCCTGAATTTATATCAGTGGATTTTAATCCCTGTGAGTAGACATCTTCCCCACACGATATCATCGAGATGGCAGCTGTCATAGGATCCATATATCCAAGATTGGCTCTTCAATAATAGGTTCAGGAGCTTTGAACAGATCTCCCTCTGCTGCCAAATCAAACTCTGCCATGGCAGAAGACTGAACAAGGTCATCCTGCATTAAAGACATGGGGAAATAAATGGAAAGGTAAGAATGAAATCATGTGTTTTTATTTCAAGATGGAATCTCTAGACCAGATTATTATTCCTATTTCACATAAAACCATTAGGAGAATAAGAGCTTCAAAATTATAACAAATGTCACTTCAACTACCTAAGAAATGTTTACTTGAAAAGTACTCTTGACTTCCCATAGGTAACAATTCGTATGAAATAGAAAAATCCATGATAACACCATAGACATTTCAAGATGCACTTGTCTAAAGCCAAATTAAATATCGGTTGCTGTCTTACCATATTGATCGCAGTGATATGCCAACATCAATCCAATGTGAAATATCAGCTTCCCAAGTGCTTTGAAAGCTACACATCAAAGATAAATATATGGTGAATTGTAGCAAATCATTTTCTTAGGGCAAAATAATCAAAATATATGCAATCAACAAGATACCCATAGAATGGTAGCTTTAAACAAATTATAAAAAAATGAATGAGTGACTTGAAATTAAAAGTTTTATGATACACTTTAAACATAACAAAGGGCATTGACATTGAGAACAGGTTCAGATGCAAAAACAAAGTTTGTTTCAAGTCTATCAACTTTAACAGCCAGTGATCCAAATTACATATCACATATTCAAACATGTAGGGAAAAGACTGAAACGTAATTCATTCCCAACAGTAGAGCATACACAACTTCTCATAAGTAAAATATTAACTTTATGAGTGTATATTATTTATCAAAGTCCTTCATGGTCAAGCACAGCCATTTTCCACGCAAAAAACACAAGTAAAATATGACCTCAGAACCTTAAATCATCACCACTCCCATAAGAAAAACATGGTTCTATTTTCTCTGTGATAATTTCTAAAGCAGAAATCATATTAAGCATTTCTTAGTACTCTCCACCGGAAGCAAAGTTTTGGCCATCCATTGCAGTCAATGGCTGCATAGGTCTCCCCTGACCTTGGTTTCAGTTCTTTTGATCTCTCCTTTCAACCTGCATCGTTTCCCACCGTCTGTCATGCCGTGGCCGAGGTCTACTCCTACTGGGTTGCCTACCCGAATATCTATACTGTGGCCTAGGAATTAGTTTCCCATCAACAAATAAATCACCTGAAATTCCCCAAAATGCAATCAACACAACCGAAAATGAAAAATAGAAAACAATCCAACAATGAACTGAGCTCTTACTGAATTCGAACCCTCCACTAACCTCCATAATCCTTGTTGGGAACATCAAGATATGAATCTGGCAGCACCCAAAGAACTCCAGGTAACTCTATGCCACAACAGAGACAAACAAATTTCCTATTACAACTTAATAAAAAAAATCTCAAAGAAAGTATTCCATAAAATCAACCTCCATTAATATCCTTAAAAGATGAGATTTGCAATCAAATTGATAGTAGCACAACATCATTGATAACAAAATTCTAACAAGTGAAGCAGCTAAAAATTTAAAGCAAAATGAAGAATCGAATATACAAAAGTAAAAAATCTATCAGACCTTTGACTTTATAAGAAAGCTCTTCGGATATGAGAGCGCCGAAACCTGTGTATGTAGAAGTGAAACAGAGTATATCTTGTTTTTGGCCTCCTCCTCACTACAATGAACAACCATCTAGGAAAGTGAAATTAGAAAATGGAAATAAGCATGGTAATTAAATAATTAGGAGAGGAAAAAAGGACCTTCCAAGGACTTGAGCTAGGGTTTTGACATAGGCGTTGACCATGTGGTCCTCGGAGGGTTTACGGTTATCGAGGAACTCCATGACGATGAGCCAGTCTTCGTAGTCGCAGCCATCGAGACGAATGGTCTCCTTTGGGGGACGGTTGCTCCAGTTCAGGGGCGAGTAACCCAAACCCGAGATTGAGCCCAAACCACGAAACTCACCTAGTGAGGGTTGGGTGTGGTTGTTTGACGGGGAGCAACGCGACGAGAGGCACTAGCGGATGACAAAGAAAGAGCTCGTGATAGGTAGATGCTAAGGATACACAAGCGTTCAGGTACGCCATTTCCCACCTCTCACTCTATAGTCTCTTAAGCAAGGGAAATAAAGGATTTTAGCTCTAGAACACAGTAAGCAAGCACGAAAGGCTTCACGCACCACGATGGTTTTAGGTAAATTCGTCTTTAAAGTTGTTCCATCTATGACAGTGTTCACCTAAAACCGTCGTTAACACATCCACTTATTTACGAAATTGCCACCGGCAATTTTTTAAAAACGGTTTTGGGAGAACTGTTGCTGTTCCAGCATCGTAAAAGGCTTTTTATGTAGTAGTGCCAACTGAGTTTCTTGGTTATACAGTGATCATAATACTGGATTCATACACCAATCTAAGAAAGAAACAAATCTACTTCTTGTAAAAGATTGGAACCACAACCAGGAACGAATCTTGATCATGTCTAGCAACTCAGTCATAGAGAAAATTGTCCTGCTGAAAAATTAGAGTTTCGCATCTACCATAAAGGCTTTCTGAGGGACAAAACTCTTATTGTCACTGCATGTCACACAATATATCAAGCTTTCTTTGTATTTCTTCCTTTTATAAGAAGAGTAAAATATTGTTGATGAAAGTGAGCCTCTCTAGAAGAAGAAATAACCGTATGAAATCCAGATCAAGCATATATGAGATACCATGCCTAAGAAGTTACTATGCATTTAAAGAACAAATGATTGGCCTATTCTTGTTGATTGTGACAAAAGGAGCAAAGCGCATCCCCGAGGTCGGAAAAAACTTGTCTTTTGAAGACACCCAGTTTAGAGGCCAATTTGTCCATCATCAAACTCCATGAAAAGGTTCTAACCTAACCTTTTGAGAGGAAAAATTATTCCAAGAGAGCAGTAGATTAATTAGAACAAAATAAATTGAACTTACTGAATAGGCCCTTGAACTGTCTGCAAGCCAAATCAATCCCATTCATTCGTGCAAATATGAACATCAACCAGAAGATTTGACAACTGCAGAAAGATTTGCCTCCGGAAAGAACATTTCCCTATGCCACTTCCACCTCCAAAGCCACCTGTTACTGCTTCATACCCCTCCTTTCAAAAATTAAGACATGTTTGTCCTTTGAGATTTGATACAATCTAGGGAAAATCTCCTTAAGAGAAGTTGAGCCTAATCAAGTGTCTTCCCAAAATTAAATTCATTTGTCTTACAATCAAGTTGAAATTGTTCTAACTCTCCATTATTCTTGAATTGAGGTCATCATTCATCAAAGGCTCTTACCATCCTAAAATTTAGGTCATGAATAAAAAATTCATATATTACAGTCATCCAGGCAAAATGCATAGCATCCCAATTCCCAATTATATTTATGAATAAAAATTCATATTGCAATTGCACTGTAGGGTCATTGAAGTTTAAATATGCATTCCCTACCAAATTTAAAATAATCCATTTTTGCCACAAAATTTAGGGTCACCAAGCATCATTAAATTCACAAAGAATTTATAATAAAGAATCTGTTCTTGCCACAAAATTTAGGGTCACCGAAGGTCATTGAACTCACAAAAGAATTCATCATAAAGCATTCATTCTTGCCACATAATTTATATAGGGTCACCGAGGGTCATTGAATTCACAAAGATTTCATAATAATGAAACCATTCTTGCCACAAAATTTAGGGTCACTGAGGGTCATTAAATTCACAAAAGAATTCATAATAAAACATTCATTCTTGGAGCAAAATTTAGGGTCACCGATGGTCATTGAATTTCTAAAGAATTCATAATAAAGCATCTGTTCTTGCCACAAATTTAGAGTCACCAAGGGTCATTGAATTCACAAAGAATTCATAATAAAGCATTCATTCTTGCCACAAAATTTAGGGTCACCGAGGGTCATTGAATTCACAAATAATTCATAATAAAGCATTCATTCTTGCCACAAAACTTATGGTCACCGAT
>CM023948.1:40632510-40710563 GCA_013407115.1 Glycine latifolia
GGTCATTGAATTCATAAAGAATTCATAATAAAGCATCTGTTCTTGCCACAGATTCAGGGTCACCAAGGGTCATTGAATTCATAAAGAATTCATAATAAAGCATTCATTCTTGCCACATAATTTATATAGGGTCATTGAATTCACAAAGAATTCATAATAAAGCATTCACTCTTGTCACATAATTTATATAGGGTCATTGAATTCACAAAGAATTCATAATAATGAATCCATTCTTGCCACAAAATTTAGGGTCACCGAGGGTCATTGAATTCACAAAGAATTCATAATAAAGCATTCATTCTTGCCACAAAATTTAGGGTCACCGATGGTCATTGAATTCACAAAGAATTCAAAATAAAGAATATGTTCTTGCCACAAAATTTAGAGTCACCGAGGGTCATTGAATTCATAAAGAATTCATAATAAAGCATCTGTTCTTGCCACAGATTTAGGGTCACCAAGGGTCATTGAATTCACAAAGAATTCATAATAAAGCATTCATTTTTGCCACATTAGGGTCATCGAGGGTCATTGAACTCATAAAGAATTCATAATAAAAATCCATTGTTGCCACAGAATTTAAGGTCACCAAGGAACATTGAATTCACAAAGAATTATCCGTTCTTGCCACAGAATTTTTTGAGTCACCGAGGATCATTTGAAAAGAATTCAAAAGTTTGAAACAAAGAATTCGTTCTTGCAACAGAATTTAGGGTTATTCTGTTGTTCATAGAAAATATAACGTTTTTGAAAATCAATAATGAGAAAAGAAAAAATTACTACTATCGCAAACATAAAAGATGCCACAAAACATTTGTTCGAAAGACGATTTTGAGACTGAGTGGCATCGAAAGGCACCATTTTCTCATCAATTATAAAGAAATTCAAAGATAGCAGAATCAGAATGAAACAGAGAGAGAGAGAGAGAGAGAGAAGAGCCTGGAAAATCACATGAACCCAATCGCAAATCCAGACGAGTAACACCAAGGGTTCTTAGAAGCCCAATAAATAATACTCTCGTTTCCCCCTCAGTAGCATCGAAAACGAACTCGAAACCTTAAGATAGCAAAATGAAACAGAGAGAGAGAGAGAGAGAGAGAGCCTGAAAGATCACATGAACCCAGACAAGCAACACCATGGAGTACTCTTCTTCCCTCTCAGTAGCATCGAAATCGCACCGAAACTGACCTAAGACACAATTCCAAACACAAAGGATGTGAGCCACGCCACGGTGATGTCTCGTTTGAGTATCCAAACCTCATGTGTAGGCCCATTTATAAATTGTAGTAGCTTTTTTTTCACATTAACGTTAAAAATTACCAAAATTTAAATTTTAAAATACTCTTCGCCGTGTATAAAGTTTACCGTTTCACTATCTAAAACAACTTCACCGTGTTTTCATGTATTATCACAATTACAAGAATAACTTTTTTATATAAAAAACTGATAGTAATAGTTATATGAAAAGTAAAGTTAATGAAGGAAAACTTGAAAATGACATATTTTATTTAAGAATTTTAAAATAGGTGAAAACACTTATTAAAAAAGTAGTTATTCTCCTTGTTTTTAATTTTTTCCTCTTATTGTAATTTAAAAAATAAATGAAACCTTTCATTTTGGAATTTAAATATATAATGTAAAATGGACTAATGTTTCATCTTCTATCCTTTTTATAGAAGTTGGTAAAAATTGTGCAAGTCCTTACTTTTTTATTTTTTTAATATGTTTGTATGAAAAAAAATTAAATTGAATTTTAGAAAGAGGATATTGTATCTTTTGTTTGATTATTATATATAGATTTTTTTTATTACCATTACCAAGGTATTAATGTAAAGTATTTTTTGTTTATAATTAATTTTTGTCAAAAAATCTGTCTATTATATTTAGTAAATTGTTTTTTCTCAATCACATTTTCATTCACTAGAGTTTAACCCAAAAGTTTGTTTAAACATCCAAGCTCAATGTCACTTGGAACAATATGTTGATACTTATTTATTGTATTTAAGATTTTTTTAAAATCAATAATACAAGTATCATCCACTACAAATAATTATGTTCATGTTAGATAAGATCATTATCAATAATAAAATTTTCTTTCTAAATATTTAATACAATTTCAAATCTAAGACTCAAACTTGAAATATCTAATTATTGATATTTAATACATGTAATTCTTAAACACGTTTTAATATGTAAAAAATATTCCTCTTAATTTAAATATAATAAGTAAATAAATGCAATATCTTGAACACTATCATACTTAATTTTGTTTATAAAGGGGCCAGACAACTTGTCAAGCAAGTTATAAAAGCCTATAACATTTTATAATTTTCAATCAATAGAATATATTGTACTTCTTATATTTCTAAAACATAGTTAATATTTGGTGGTTTTGGGATATTTTGTAATTTACACTTTGATTAAAAATTAATCCTAAATGCAACAATTGTAATTTATATTTAAACAAAATTTTCCTAATTACATATGTACATTTTTCTTTATCTTAACCATTCAAGTGTGATTTAATAGTATAGGCTTGTAGTTCTCATTTCTGTATTTTCATTATATATTTATATATATATATAGGATATTAAAAAATTATCATTTACTAGCTTTAAATTTGCATTCATATATGGTTGAATGTTCTATATTTATAACTTAAAAAAATTTATGATAAAAAAATTCTTACTTCATATACAGCCCTTTTATGAATAAATAAAATGTACATTTATAATTAAATGTTACTTTTATATTAATTTAATGACTTAAAAATGTAATAACATAATTTTTATTTATACAATTAAATGATTACATATATAAAAAATACTTTTTCTGTCAAAAAAATATAAAAAATATTTCTTCTGAATATTTATTGTCGGAGGTGAGAGGGGGATTTGATGAAGAGGCAACATAGGTTGATAGTGGAAGGGGAGGAGAGGGAGTAAAGGTAATTAACCACTCTTATTCATAATTAAAAGCCATTGTATGTCGCAAATCTAATAATGTCAAGTTAATTGGGTATAAAGGATTAAATTGATATATTTTTTAAAACAAACTTGAAAATCAAATTGAATATCTTAAAATTTGGAGACTAAATTAAATATTTGAAATAATTTGAAAACAAAATTAATAATTAAGCCAAAACTTATTAAACAAATATTTTTGCTTAAAATAAATTTAAACAAACAGACCACGTGTTAATTTTTTGTAGATGGTAATTTCAGGGGGTCGAAACCGCTGGAAAATGCTTCGTTGGCTTGGGTTTTAGTCCCTCCCTCAGCAGTGACACTCCAATTGCAACCGTCCCACTCGCGTGTCTCTACCTCGCACTTCCCCTTTACCCAAATCCATCCACCAGTATCCCCCACGATGTCCGCCACAAGCTCTCCACCACTTCTGCAAATACTAGTATTTGATATTGATAATAGTGGCCAAAAAAATTAGTTAGTATTTGATGTTCTACTTTTATTTTATTTTATTTTATAGGTAGGCAAGAGAATTTGAGAATCAAGAACTGGGCAAACCTAGCAAAGGTATTTGGGACAATATTGGTTGTGAGTGGAGCCTTGCTTTTTCATTTTACCATGGAAAAACCATTGGTTAGGCAAATCGTATTCACCCGAGATATGCAGAGAAATGGAAGGATGGTTCATAATTCAAGTAAGCACCATTGTAAGTTATCTTAACCACCTTTTCTTTTTATATTAGAGCTTAGAGAATCATTATATTATTATATACTTGTTTTCTTGATTCAAACAGACATAAGCTGAAGTTTGCAACTCCTTACCCGAGCACCAACTTAATGTGTTTCTTGGAAAGCTTTCAATGCATGGTCACTTGTGTTTTGATCAAAGGGCCTCAGCTTGGTCACTCCACAATGCTGTGAGACTTTCTTCTGCTCTTTATGCGGGATATATGCTTCTTCAATTGCTTTGATATATCAATGATATGCACCTAGCATAAGCTTATTTCCAAGCCACTAGAAGCAAGAATTCATCCATAAATGACCTAAATTGCTTATAATCTTGATAAATGTTGATAAATATGTTCCTTGCTTGAGTGATGATTAATTTGGACATTTTTATAGCAGGAAAAGCTTGTTACACAAACCAACTCAAGTAAAGGAAGACCACGCTGCCAGCGTGGAGAGCCACGCCACCAGCGTCGCTAGAAGCCTACAAATGCAAAGTCCACTGGAAGTCCACGCTACCAGCGTGGAGTGCCACGCCTTCAGCGTGGATGTTTAAAAGCTGTCACGCTACCAGCGTGGGTGCCACGCCATCAGCGTGGATAGCAGCCTGGAAGTGCATTTCTCACTTGAAAGCCACGCCACCAGCGTGGACAGCCACGCCTTCAGCGTGGAACTTGAAGAATGAAGCCACGCTACCAGCGTGGGACTCTGCTGACTGTGTAATCTTAAATGCTGTTGAGGGCAAAACTGGGTTTTCACATGTTCCTTATAAATACCTTAACTCCAGCATTGAAGGCACGTTCCTACAGCAGAAAAATCACAAACTTTAGGGATTTAGAAGCTTGGGAAGCTTTGCTAGGGTTTGGGAGTTGAAGGTTCAAAGTGGAGGTTCTTCTCCATCTTCTCCTCCTTATTCTTTAGTTGGGCATGTCTATTTTGGATGTAACTCAGCCACCCACTATGAGGTTTGGCTAGTTTTATTTTGTAGTTAGGGTCAAACACTTAATGTAACTCCCATTGGGATTTATTGAATGTCATTATTCATTTATCGAAAGTTATTTTACTGCACTTTGCTTGTATGGTTTTATTTCTTCTTTAGATTTGATCACTCTAATGAAGAACTCAGAGCTAGGGTTCACAATAGGGATATTGAGACACTAGTCTTGGAATTAAGTAAAGTAACTTGCTTGCATTACCTAGGGATAGGGATGTATGTTTACAGTCTTGAATGTGTTGCTTAATGCTTAATCCTAGGAGAATCACTAAGGGATTAGGGCTGGCAAAGGGGTTAAAGGGCTATTTCTCTAAGGAATTAGTGAGTAGCTGAATTATTGGTGGAACACATGACTGAGTAATTGAGACACTTGAATGTAGTAAACAATACAATTCCATTGGGAGGAAACATCGAGTGTGGGTTGCCCTAGCTACTATCGTCACATATCGTTTTATATCAATTTATTTGTTCATATACTTTTAATGTTCATAGCTTAGTTTAAATTCAATAATTACACGCACACAAAACCAAACTTTACTTTAACCTTTGTCATCCAACTTATTGATACGAATTACGATTTAATTGGTCAACAATCCTCGTGGAAACGATACATTTCTTATCACTCTATTACTTGTACGATCGGTATACTTGCCGAATCCGCAACAATCAACATTTAATTCATTATGCAAGCTTGTAAGTATGTACATTACTACTATTTTAAACCTTATCAAAGGATTAAATGGGAGTTATTTTTATGTTGCAGGGGTAAGAGAACAGTCTGTTTCTGCAGTGTGACAAATGCAGAATGATGGTATGGTAAAATTAGAATTATATGCCTTTGGGAGTTTGGGTATTTAATGTAGTTTTCTAGGTGGTGCAATGAAGCCTACTACAGATGGCCAGTGGGTTCATTGAGCATGTGCCATGTAGTCGTAGATACCGGGTTTGTTTGTGTATTACTTTATTTACTCTTTGTTACTCCTTAGTTTGGTTATTTTTACTAAGTGTTAATAATATTGCCAGAAACTTGCTTAGCTAATGTCAAGAGAATGGAACCTATTGATGGTTTGAATAGAATCAGTAAGGTAGGCTTTCATTACTATTATTCTTTCTTTCATTTCTTTTTGTTTAGCTTGAGTTAATAATTCAAGTTCTAATGATAGAACTGTAAAGGATGAGAATGGTCGTTTTTGTGAAAATAAACCAAACTCTGGTGGAAAGCTGTATCAACTACTGGATACAAGTCCTAAAACTTTTGTTGTGGCAGCTGGTTGATACTTGATACAGAAATGATCACATTGGAAGGTGGTATGAGTTTGTTCCTGTTTGACAATGGGATTTTATGATTTGGCTTTAACATTTGAAATTTTATTGAACCAATAGGAATGGCTGCTGCATGTTGGGAGAGATCTGAAGGGAAGGAAGAACAAAAATTTCTAATATTAGAAACAAAAATTTATAAGCTAAAAGAAAGAACAGCCAGTTCGAGAATGCCAAAGTAAAAGAGCAAATGAGCAGTGATCATGCAAATTTTAGAATTTTATATATATCTATGATCAGTTATAGATTATTCTTATTTCTTACTATGTTCGGGCAGATCATGGACACGAAAGGTATAAATGTAGGTGATGTGATTGTCACAGGATGGCTAATTTGGTAAATTATCTTTCCTTACAGAAAGTTATTAGAGTTGTTTTTCACTTTCAGTGTTCCCAGTTATAGTTGCCGAACTGGAATGGAATGAATTGTTAAGCTGGAAGGAGTGTAACAGATTTGGTCATGGTTTATCATTTTATTTATATTCTAATTTTAGAACTTTTTTCCATCCAATTTGGTCATCTATTTTTTTTAATTTGTTCTTCTAATTTTAAAAATCAATTTTTTTTTTTAAAAATATGTATTTTATGATGGTTATTAATTATCACAAAATGTGATTTCTTAAAATTTAGAATAAAAGACAGTTCAGTACATGATATTATCATCATTGTCTCGACAATTAGACATCCAATCTATAATCGCAAATCAATTTAAAAAATTAGAGAACCAAATTGAATTAAAAAAAATTAAAGAATCAAATTGAATCTAAATAATAAATTAGAGGATTAAAATATTAATTTAATCTTAAAAAAAAAAAAACATGAGCGCCTATGGGTCCCTTCTGATTGTCATGTAAACATGGTTTTGGATAATTCTGAAATAGGTGCATGGAAAAGAAACAATCATATACATAAACTGATGATGCATGCATGTTAATTAACATGCTGCTTAATTATGGTCCCTTTCTGAAAGTGATTTAGAGCTGCGTCAGGGTCTTCAGCCAACCATCGGTGTCAATGAAGCTAGTACTTGCCATCTTACTAACGGTTGATGAATCCAAATTCTTTAACCAACTTACTCGCTTGGAAGTGTCAGAACCAGGTCCAGAATTCCCATACTCTGCGAATGTTATCTGATCCCTGTAAAAATTACTTAATGGATTAGTTATTATAGATGAAATAAACGAAATAATTAATCAAATAAATGAAACACAAAAAGTTGTATAATGAGAATAATTTTTATTTTAAAAATATAATAGGAGTTTATCTCAGTTGATTTGGACATGATCTTATGCATAAAAAAATATATAATTGTACATGGATGTTGATTAAAATTAAAAGATGGTTATAACTACAGGCTTTTAAAAAATATATGTATTTTGTTTTTTCAATTTTAATCATTTAAATTAAATCATTTCAATTTTAAAAAAAATGTATAACTAGAAGATATCTGGAGCTTTCAGTAGCAATCAACCATCTTCTTCTCATCACGACGACTCTATTTTTTAGTCATGAATTGAACCATAGTTTTTAGTTAAGAAATACAAATTGTCGAATCACAATTTTTGATAAATTATACATTTCTTCAAATCTAGATTGCTTTTACAATTCAAGTATTTCAAGTAACATATTGTAGCAAGGTTTTTCGAAAAATTGTTTACGGCCTAAATTAGGGTTGCAACATCATAGTTTTTGTGGCCACAATTTAGAACCTTAATTATGGGTTAGGTTCTATGGATCTAGCTAGCATTACTCTAAATTGATCATGCATGAGTGATGTGTGATGTTTATCTATGTGGAGAAAATGGAGTTTAGAAGAAGGATCTTACTCTTGCCCAGCGAAGTCCCATGGCTGCCAACCTAATGGTTGTATAATGTTGGACATTTTAGTATTATAGAAAATAACTCTAGCATAACCTCTCCATGGCCTTCCCAAGTAAGTTGTACCATTTCCAATGATATTGCATTCCTTAAAAACAAACCCATTTGAATCATTAGGATCTGTTCTCCCTTGTGCGGTGATAAAACCAATAATGCCAGGACCAAGATTAGCATCAATAGCGGATATGGTACAGTCCTGAAAAAATAGATTATATACTCAAAATTATCTTTCCATTTATTATATTCAAAACAATTATTCCACACTTTAATATGCACATATTCTTGTGCAATGTGGATTGGGATGCATCCTTTTATATCCAATATCTTAATATTATATCCACACACAAAAAATCATTGTTACTACCTCATATAAAGATTGGGCAGTGCCGAAGATAAAATCCATAGCACCTTGAATTGTACAAGACTTGAAGTAATGTCTTCCTTGTTCATCCCACAAAGTGTCTTGCAAACCAAAGAAGCCAACGTCATGGAAGTATGATCTGTCGCCCAATATCATTGCAGCTACGGCAGCTTGCATGGAGTTAGCATTTTTGTTTTCATTGTATGTATTCTGCTCCAGATCACATAAAGCTAATTAAATTAGATATTTGTTCAAAAATCAATCTTTTTCTAGTTTCAAGCCACAAAAACCTCGTGCAGTACCCCAAACAATTCAAAACACAAATATAACATTTCATTATAAGTTAATTAATGCGGTAGCAAGACATAGATGGCTAAAAGGAAAAATATCAAGAATGAATTAAATTTTATATATTTTGTAGAAAAAATTCTTCGCTATGTTAGTTGACTTATATACCGTTATTTTTTTTCTTCCTGATTCTTAGATCCTAATTTTTGCTAGTAGCAAGTAAATAATAAATTTTAGCAAAAAATCAGGAAGAAAATAACAAAAAAATGGAAAAATATCAACCTTAATTTTACTTGACGTACAACCTGATTTTTTATTTATTTGACTGCGCCTAAGAATTAATGATGTGTTAGGTTTGTATTTATCCCATAATTATTCACAATACACTAGGTATAAATTAATTAAGTTGCTATAGAGGAACATGACTAACTAGTTTGACCACTTACTAAAAAAATAGTTGACCACTCTAAATTACTATTTATTTATTTATTGTTTTCTCCAATTACAAAAAAAAAATGACCACTTTTAATTAGTTAAAATAGAAGTAAATTTGAAAATACATAGATAATAATTATTTGAAAATGTATGATTTCTATATATTTTCTAATGAATTGTGAAGATTTTTTCTGAACATGGGCAAAATTTAAATAATATGTAAAAAGTACAACAAAATTTACCCTCTGCACACAGGCTTATGCACTATCTTATTGATTATTAACTAGCTACAGCTATTAAATTAGGATTTTCGATCTATTCTCAGCAAAATAGAGAACACACATTAGCAAGGGTTTGTATAACTTTAGACCACCAAAGAACTTTTCTTCATTTACATTTAACAGGATCAATCAGGATCTTCTTTGCACCAAATGGCATAAATTCATAGGTAGCAACGAGTTAGCATAAATAAATAACATAAAACTATTCATTACAGTTCAGTTCATGGAGAAATGAATGGGAGAGAAGAATATGAATGACAAAAGTACAAAGAAAAACTCTTTTCATGAATGAATTGAAATATAAAAATAAAAATAAAAACTTCAAAAGAATGAAATAAATAAATAAATAAAGCAATTTGTATTCTCACCCTAAAGCTAATGGACTTGACGACAACATTGTCAGCCATGGTTGTGAACGTAGGACTCTCTGCACTTGAATCATGGTCATCCCACTCAACAAAAGTGTTCTTTTGTCCCTCGCCTTTTAGTACGATGAACGGCTTGTCAGAAGTGATCTTCACCTTTTCCCTTTCAACATATAACACATATTATTAGTATTATTTGAGGATACAAATTAATATTGGAATCGAATTGGTAGACATTACATTACATTTCATAACGTAATTTCAGTCATTCAAGAGAATTTTTTTAATATTATACATGCCCATACATAACAAATCACACATATTGAAATATCATTGGTCACCAAACATGAGTCAAATCCTAAATTACAGCTAATTAAACTATTTCATATCCTAGTCAAATTTTAATTATTTCCGTTAAATCTCGGACAATTTTCAAAACTTACAATTAAAAAAAAAGATGTATACTGATAAAGTTTTGTTTGAATATCATACATAATTTCTAACTGTTCTAAATGGTTGAAAATGCAAAATCTTTTAAATTTGGTGATGACATTATCAAAATATGACATGCTGTATTTATATATATATATATATAAAATAAATATTAAATATAAATAAAATCATGAATTTGATTGAACATAATGGAGGAAGTTACTTATTAATTTTCACCTGTAGGTGCCTGCCTTCACAAAGATAAAAACCCAATTTTTGTTGTCAGAAGGAACTGAATCAATAGCAGATTGTATCGTAGAGAAGTCTCCATTCCCCGATAGGTCCACAATAATTGTCCTGGAAGAAGAATGGGCTGTTTTGTGATGATGACCGTAATTAGCATGTGCAAATACTACTTTAACACTCGCCAAAAGAAAGAAAAATGTAAAGCGATACCAACCAAGAGACATGATGAGAGAAAACACAAGTTTTTTGAGAGTTGAGAAGTTCAACTCTTGTGCAAATGAAGATTTGTATTTAAAGAGGCAAATTAATTATGGAGGTAATAAGAAGAAAGGAAAGTGAAAGGTTTAGGGAGAGATTTCCAATCACCCAAAAATAAATATTATACTCATATTAAAAGAAAATTCTTTTTTGTCTATGATATGGGGGTCGAATAAGGAATTTTCTTCAATGCTTTGCCATTCTCAAAAATCATTCACATTTTGCTTGCCTATAGTCAAAGGACTCATAGTTTGAAGATCAAGAGAATCATTTATTATAAATAAAAATATGATTTAGTTTCTATGTTCTTCAAATTTTTGTATTGACTTTTGTATTTGTCAATTCTTCTCATTGAAACCTCTTAATGTTATTTAACAGCTTCCTTTTTTGTAAATATATTTTCCTGTTACTACTTCTCAATTAGTTATTCTTAATTAATGATAAAAATTAGTTATTCTTAATTAATAAAGTAGAGCCCATATCTATTTTTTTTAATATGTAAGAATTGAACGGTAATAAAATTATAGAATACTCATACAATACTCACACATCTTATTCAATCAAATAAGTTATCTCTTGATATATGTTAATTTAAATAGTTTTTCCAAATATAACATTATCTTAATTTCATTTTTCAAATTTTATTATATGTTACTTTCATGTTTCTAATTATCTATACTTTTTAATAATTTTAATATTCTCTCTTACGTATATTTTTAATTTATATTTTAAAAAAATTCACTGTCATCAAATAATAAATACGAATTTTTATTTATTTAAAATATCAAGGGTATCATCGAATTAAGTCTCAACGTACAAAAGTCAATACAAAACTTTGATTAACATCAGTGACACTTCTTTATGTTATGTAACGGCTTCCTTTTTTTAAAAAATATTTTTTTTTGCAACTTCTCAATCAGTTATTTTTAAATAATGATAAAAAACCCACCAATTAATTATTTTTTAATTACTTTATATTACATAATGAGTGTACAACATATGCTAAATTTGTGGAATAGTACCTGAGTTATATCACATTATTCAAAAGAGATTAGAAGTTTAAGTGTAATTAAGTTTTGAACATTAATCTCATAACCAACCAAAAGAATCAAAGTTCTTGAAAATACTTCATAATCTCATCAGAGAGCCAAGATCATAATTATGGTGATTAAACAAAAAATATTAATATTGGTTATTTTATTGAGTTGTTATTAAATATTAAATTAACCCAATGAAAATACTAAATTATTTAGCAATTGCAGCAAAAGGAAATGAGACTAGTTAATTAATTACAGCAATTGAAGCATGATACCTTTCACCTTCTTAATGGTCTAAAAAAGGCACTCAAACTACTGCAATTTCTAATGCCAAGAGTTACAATTTATCTACCAAAGTTGTTCACACTTGATCGAGTTGAAAGTGAGGAGAAATTAACAAAGGATTTTCAAATATCACCTTCTAGAGATGGAGCTTCAAATCCACTGTTATTAGTTCAAAAAATACTATTAGGACTATATTTCAGCTAATAATTTTTTCTATTATCAGCAAATAATAAAGAATATATTAAACCTTAGCACAAGTAGTGACCCAGATTAGGAAATAAATTATACTACAAATAGAACTCGTAAACATAATCCCCCTTCTCTATCAGCACATGAACTAAATCTAAGTACATATCAGGGCATATGCCTGTATAACAGAATTCACTACAAATATATTTATGAGTTATACATTATTTGATAAATGTGTATGATCAAGATTTAATCCATTGTGTTATCAATTTTAATAAAGAATGGTTCTTTATTTTAGTATCATATTTATTGATTTTTTAAATTGTTAATTTGATAAATCTTTGATTAAAATTGGAGAGTTGTCATGATAGAGATTATGATAACGAGAAAATATTTTTTATAATATTAATCTAAATTGTTCTTGATCATAGGATTATTGTGAATAGAATATCAAAAATTTGGATAGATTAATATATATGTAATGATCTTAATTTATTAAATAAAGATTAATATATCTTATTTATTAAATTATATATATAGATTATACATATGTGGATATCATGATTGAACTGACTTAATTGATAATTTCTAATAGTTAATATTATTTGGATATGTCAATAGAAATTTTTTAAGAAGAAATATAATAATTTCATTTAACTTAAGATTATTAATTAACAAATTATTTGTTATATTTTAATTTCGGACACCTAATATCTTAAGGTACTAGTTGAATGAATATTAGATATAATTAAATATTTGTAGAATTAATGATTAATAAAAAATGAATTCATCAATTCTAAGTAATGAATTTGAGTTTTATGATAAAATATTGGCTAGAGTAATTGAATGAAAGAATAAAATAGTTTTTAAAGTCATTCATTGATTAAATAAAATGTGTTAACTTATATAGCAATATGAATTTATATATAGCAATAGTATTATGTCATAAATGTAAATTAAAATTTGTCCATAAAATAAGAATAAGATTCTATTACTATATATCAGGATTAGATCATGTGCTTACTTATAGTAAGTAATCATGATTATTTGAAATTTTTCCTTATCTTATATTAGGAAGTTTCTTGAGATAAAAAGATATGAGATAACTTTTATTTTCAAATATAAATATTGATCTTTAGAGTTTCATTCATCAATAGTTGATAACATCGATTGGTCTCAATATAGATATACATAGAATTTTCACACTATTAAAGAAAAAAATGATTGCTTAAAAAATGAGCATCCTATTACATAAATCCATTTTTTTTCTATTTATTATTGTTATAGATTTTTGAATGCAAAATACATCTTAATTTTCTAGTGCAAATATTAAAACACTTCTAAATAACTATCAATACACATCATAAATATACGATAACCATGGTGTATATATATCTATCTATCATAAACATCATATTTTAGTTAATATTTACATATATAACACATAACTAAATTATTTAATTTATTAAAAAGAATTAATAATGTACCATACGAAAATTTACTGTGAAGACCACATGATAGTAGATCATGCAGTTGTTCCTCATACAGTTGAAGCTGCTGATGCTTTTTTATTATTATTTGTTTATTAAATTTTTGGGCCTGCAATTCCTTTTTCAGATCGATATCAGCCTTAGAACTGTTGGTTCTGAAGCCATCCTTCAGTGTCAATGAACTTGAGGCTTGCCATATTCTCAATTGTTTTCAAATCCAAATTCTTGGTCCAACTCACTCGCTTAGAAGGGTCAGAACCTGGTCCAAAATTTCCATACTCTGCAAATGTTATGCGACGCCTGCAAATTTTGATACCCATATATGAAAAAAAGGAAATTAGCTTTAGAGTCCATATATTAAAATCTCAAGAAATTTGATAATTTTTTTATCCGTCAATATTATTAGTTAATTTATGTTAGTGGAAAAAATTCAAACCACTCCGTGAAACCTGTAACTTCTTTCTTCCCTTCTCCCTTCAACCTTTTAGATAATCTTATAATTCTTTTAGAAAATTTATAGTGTATTTCTATAGTGTCAAAAACTTATAATAACTTGCACATTATGTTCAACTAATTGAGCTAAAAATCTTTAACAAATGGAGTAACATAATTACAAGTTCTTAATTATTGCATTAATACTTACCTTGTAAATTTAACTATTAAACTTATTTAAAATAAGAGAAAACCACTTTAATAAATTTGGTGAAAACTCTTTATTAAGCTATATGTTTAACTTTTGCTAATAACTTTTAAGAGAAGAAAATAAAATAAATAAACAAATCATAAAACTAAAATTAGTTTTTTCACATGTTAATCTATAAAAATTCATTTGTTTATAGAAAAACTATATTAAAAAATTTATCCATATCATCTAAAATAGAAATTCATTTTATTTTTTATTTTTATTTTCTTCTTCTAAAAGTCGTAGCTCTCACATTACTTTATATTGAACATAAATTCCTTTATAGACATATTTATTTACGTAGAAAATTGAGGTAAGAAAGAGAGAGAGAATTGAACTTACTCATATCCAGCAAAATCCGATGAAGTCCAACCACTAGGTTGTACAACGTTGGTCATGCTGGTGTTGTAGAACAAAACCCTGGCATAACTTCTCCAAGGCCTACCCAAGTAACTTGACCCACTTCCGAACACATGGCAGTCTTTGAAAACAAACCCATTTGCATCTTGTGAATTTTCTCTACCTTGTGCTGTAATAAAACCGGCAAGGCCCGGAGCTAGGGCCCCACCAATAACAGATATGGAACACCTCTGCCAAAAAAGTTAAGTATATAAATAAATGAAGATAAAAATGATAGTTATGAATTATGAGAATGATGTGTGAAATGTTTATTTGAAACAAGTGAGTGAAAGTATGCCAATTTAATTTGGATGTTCTAATTTATCTTAGGGATAAATTATATTTTCCTAAATATTCTTACTTAAATTTATTAAATCATTTTGAATTTGATTTTAAATATTAACACATCATCATGTATCAAATCAAATTAATAAACATAAAAAATATATGTTTTGATTCAAATAATTTATTTATGTACCAATATGTCATTGATTTGATTAATATTAGATTCAATATTTTTAAATAAGGTTTCAAATTTAAAACTTGTGGATGAAAAATTATGACTGGAAAAAAAAATCTTCTAAAGGTTTGAGTCTTATAGATAAAAAAAATATAATTAAATAATAATCAAATTTCTCTTTTATAAAAATTAATTATCGATAAAATTGATAAATATTACATATTATCAATAATAAAAATTTACCACTGCAATTTCTTCCTCTATAATCCTTCTTCTATAAGACTATAACAACACACCTTATCTAACAAAATAAAATCTTCATTGTTAAAAATGAAGATATCTCCCCATTATACTTGATTCTTTCCTAAGATGCATGATTTCACCTTTGTTTAACAACGACGATACTAATTTTACTTGTATACTCCTCGTCTTTCCATGGATAGTTGTTTTTGTTCGTAAAATTTAAACATAATAATCATCACCGAGAAGAAGATAACAATGCCACTAATTAATTATTATTACCTCAAACAAAGATTTGGCAGCACCAAAGATAAAATCAACAGCACCTTGCATGGTACAAAGCATGTAGTAATGTCTTCCTGCAACATCCCATAAAGTGTCTTGTACACCAAAGAAACCAACTCTGAAAAAATAAGCCTTGTCGCCACTTACCATCGCAGCCACAGCAGGCACATTGTCGTGTTTATTATTTATGGGATTGTTGTATGAGTTCTGTTCCACATACACAAATTAAAATGTAAGACAAATACTATATCAATGTAGATAAAAAAAATACCTCTTTCCCATCTCATTATTTTGGTTGATGAAAAGGGTCATATATCTAAAGACAAATGTGTGCTATAAAGGAAAAATTAATATATATATATATATATATATATATATATATATATAAACATAAACTCTATGTACAAGAGTCATGTGCATATACGAAAACTACCAAATTTAATGACCACTTTTGTTACAGAGCAATAGGTATGAAAGTCTAAACAGTAATTATTAGATTTTTGCCAAGGATTCTAAAGCTTCTTAATCCAAATTGTTCATAATCAGTTGGAGACCAATTCTTTGTAAAGAATAAAATAACTTTTTACACTAAATATTCAAAGATAGTAATGAGTTCGTTAGAAATCATCATTGGGTTTCGAACAAACTCCCGCCCCCACCAGACACTTTAAGACCAAAACTGACCTTGGTCAAATAAATTGTATTATTTTGTCCAATTTTCAGTTCAGTTGCAACGATGGGAAAAACAAGGACCAAGGGCACACAAATTCGTGGTAGGACATACCACTCATTAAAAATATTATTGATAGTTAGATTTGTTATCTTACATAAGATATAAAAAAATTATATAATTAAAATTTATTAAAAATAATTATTTTGAATATATAAAATTTATTTATTTTGTGTGGGCTGACGGATTGATGCGTGGGTCGGTGTGAGTGTGTGAATATTAAAAATATTTAATTGAGAGGGTAAAAAAAAGTGATAGTGTTACTAATTTATAAAATAAGAGTATATTGGAAAGAAAAAGGATAATATACCATCTCCTTTTTATATATTTTTTTTTCTCAAGGAAGGAGTTTCAATTCAGAGCAACATTGATGGATAAAAAATATCAGAGCAATATTGTTTTATTGACTGAGGTAAAATAAGCAAATTTCAACCCTTGAATGATAGATGAATGACTGTTATTTGAATTAACTTAAATATCACATAATTTAATATATAGACGATTCGTTTCCTAATATTTGTTTATGTATCAAATATCACATGATGAATTAAGCAAATTCGTTGCCAAATATTTGCTTATCATGACATAAATCAGGAAAGATATTTACAAATTAATAAATAAATTAATTAAAAGGCAAATGATTTGAAAGTAAGAATAAGAACCTCACTGTAAAAATAAGAAGCAAATTCGATTAAGATAAAAGAGGCAACAGTACATATTAATTTGTCCATTGATGGCATACATAAAATTAAGGTTTTAAATGAAACAATAGCTAGCTAGGTTTAACATGCTTACCCTAAAGCTCATGCACTTGACAACAAGATTGTTAGCCATGGCTGAAAACGTAGGGCTCTGTGAAATATCATTGTGATCATCCCACTCAACTAAAGTTCTCCTCTTTCCCGCCCCTTTTAGTATGATGAAAGGCTTATCATCAGGAATCTTCACTTTTTCTCTGAAACAAACAAAATAACAACATTTATTTTTTCAGTCCATTGAGATTCAAGGAATTAATGTCACAATCAATTCAATTAAATTTATTACATTATAATCATATATACCTCAACTACACTACAAAAGAAACTCATTTACCAATGCAAAACAATGATAGACATATATTTTAAAATCGTTTCCATTAACTGTTAAAATAATTATTACAAAACTCAATAATTTCTAATTGCATGACCATTTATAGAGTTAGATAGCACTTTAGAATATTCTAATTTAATTCATAATATGATGCATTATACTAACGATTTATAATACACCAAAACAATATGCATCAATTTCCCAATGCCTTAGGATATATGTCATCGTTTTTTGTTAATGGAGGAGAATAATTTAGTTTTACCTGTATGTACCTGCCTTCACCTTGATGGAAACCCAATACCTGTTGTTAGAAGGCACTGAATCAATGGCAGATTGTATGGTAGAGAAGTTTCCATGCCCTGATTGATCCACCACTATTGACCAGTAAGGTAAATGTTTAATTCCAACATTTCTATAAAACTGAGCATTAGCTACCTCTACTCTCAATCCCACCAAGAGAAAGAGACACACAAAGCAGCACCAATGAAGAGACATGATGATGGATCAAAAAGATAAAAAACAAACAATTGATAGAATGTTGAGAAGATTAAGAAGTAAAACGAAGAGCCCTCACACAAGAGGTGACAAAGGTCCAACCTTGTTTTCAATAATCAATTGAAATCTACAAAAAATAATCTCTGTATTTAAAGACCAAAAAAATTCTCTGTTCTGTGGATGGTAAGTTAAGAAAGTCAAAGGGGTGGAGGGTAATGCAATTACAAGGTTATTCAATCATGGGGATCTTATTTAATTCTTATAAATAAATAATAATACACATTTTGTGAATTTTAGGAATAATGTAAACATGTTTATTTCGATGTTATGAAATTTTACATAAATTGATTCACTTGCCTCTTTGGTTCCCCCATTGTGTGATCACATTTTATGTCAATGATATGTTACTAATTAACCGAAATTAGGGCCGGCAAAAAGCAACTAATTAAAAGGTGATGTACATGTCCGAATGTGGGAGAGTCAATGTGATGTTAGGTAGTATTCATATATTTGACTCCAACTTTGAGACACGTCAAAATATGCTTTTGGTGTGCCCCGTTTTTTATCTAAAATAAAATTAAGGCTTTGAAATTAGAATGAAATTTTGACTTCAAATTTCATATGAAAAATATAGAATTTTTTAAAGAAAAAATAGCATCAGGCACTTGCATTTGGACCAGAAATTGTATAACTGAATATTGACTTTACTTTCTCTGTTTTCTTATTTATGTTGTTACAAGAACGAATGCCAGTGGATTTTGCGGACGAACTTTCTTGTATAAGTTTGTTTTGGTCGTCTTGTTCTTAAAATGGTTGTTTTATTTCCACCTTCTGAGAAAGATGACAAACTAGAAAAAACTAGTCTTTCATTTCAGGCATTTTCAGTTTTATTTTGTCAGTTCACAGTGTGATTTTAATATAAATTAATGTGACAAACTATTTGACAATCAGAAAAAATTACATAAGTAGATAGTAAATATCAAGTTATGCACAGAAGAAAAAAAATGGTACACGGACCAAAATGAATGAAATAAAATGAAAAGATTATGTTCTACTTTTTCCCCCAATATAAGAATATAACATTTCTTAACCTACTTCCTTGAGGGACAACCAGAATTCAATCCATGGATCATTTAGTTAAAGGGCACAAACTATTATCAATTATGTTAATCTTTGTTGGTATATTTTTTAACTTATTAATGTCTATTTATTATATTTTTTAAAACCACCAAACGAATATGTTTCAATGTTATATATTCTCTCATTTGAAATTCAATTTTCGTACTCACTAATACCTTGATAATTGTTTTGGTCAGGAACTCACTAAAATGAGGAGATGAATATTGAATACCTCCATAATTTGATTCGTAAGGAAGAAACACCTTCATGTAATTTGGAAAATTAGGCAGATTTTTCGATTCATATTCAACAGTTGACTTTGGCAGCATCGCCCTCAATCAGGTGCATTTGGACCAGAATGTCTCCGATGACTCAAATTGTTTGCCCAAAACGCACTAAAACATCCCGAAGAGAGGAGAAGCCTTAAATTAAACTCAAATTGATCAAATTGATAATAACATGTCGCCACGTAATAATTGAAAAAAAATCATTAACATCAAGCTTGCCTAAAAACGTACCTCGCTGTTTCGTGCATATTCGTATTAGATAATGTGAATAAAACAACAACTTTATGTCCACCAAATTATAATTCAGTAAAGACAGAAAAAAAATGACGTATTGAATCTCTTAAAATGTATTAGCCTAAACTAGTCGTTAATTCTATTTAAGTTTTTTCTTAGATAGTTAATTCTACTAAGTTTGTGATTTTCTTAAACTTCTAAGTGTGTATATTGAATTCGTGGTGAGTTGAAGTCATTTCAGCTACATAAAATGTGAAAATATATGCAGATCAATGATTACTTATTTCATAACGGGGGAACACGTTTCTAACTGTCAGTAAGTACTGCCTTTTTCATGCACCAAAGATATATGCTACACTACACATAAGCATGCATTTTTTAACATAGTGACCAAATCTATTACAATACAAGATCCCTTTACATAAACAGTTATTGCAATAAAAATTAAAAAACTTCTGATGGGGAAGTAACGAGATGGGGAAAAACATTGAGTTTACATAATTTCACTCATCCCTTACCCAGAATCTGTACACAATTGGGGGGTGTGGCGTGGTATACATTTTACTCTAATAATGCTAAACTGCAGCCGGTTAGTAATCGTAATGATCCCTCGACGAACTCAACTCAAATATGTTGCAAAACAAGCGTTACTCTATGCATGAAAGCAAAAGTAACAAGTTACAAGTGACATGAAAGTGCTAGCAGTGACCAAACTAAAATGTGTTGTCTCCAAATCCAATCATTTAGTTGGTTGCCAAGTAAGGAAGCACATTGTCATGAGTCTGAGATGGTTTTTGATTTGAAAAACTTTGCAACTTCCTGATACAGATTCTCTTCCTCAAATGGCTTTGAGACATATCCATCCATGCCACATTTCATGCATTTGTCGTATGTAGCATGGATCACATCAGCTGTCATGGCCAGTATAGGCACATGCCACTCATTCCCATTATTCATCTCCTCATTTGCCTTGCTCTCCATCATCCGAATTCGGCTGGTTGCTTCAAATCTGCAAAATGTGTAACCTCTATTTATATGGTTTCCCCAAGTCCATGCAAGCATATCCCAATTTTCCTCAAATGAACTAGCACCTTTTCTTCTCCTTAGCATTGAGGATTATTAACAAGTTTGTGCAAACCAAGATACAAAGAAAAACATTAATATAATATGTAGCAAACTTCTATGAATACATATGGATTAAAAGTATAAAATTCCATGTATTCAAACTTTCACATCTTGCCAGCTTGGTTCATCTTTTATGGTTGGAACTTCAAGAGAAGAACCATATAGAATGCTTGGAGATCAGTATCTTATTTTGCAAACCCACTTTTTCCCTCTACTCCATCCTTTTTTCATTGTAAATTAATTGAGGCATCTAATCTAAATTCTTAACAACCAAGATTAATTAAGAAGACAAAACTGTGTAGTACAAAAGGATAATTTATATTTGAGCTTATGTTAACATAATAGTCAACAATAGCCTCAATCCTAAGTTATATATGATGCTTCTTGACAAATAATAGTGTAGATAAGACTTGGTGGAAGCTATGTTCCAGGCTAATATTAACTGAGTGCAACTTCATAGACACTACAATTAACTGGTGGACACTAATTGCATTTATCATGTGATACATGAATCTACAATTTCCTAAGTACATTAAGTACAAATATTTCAAACATATAAAGCAGGAAAAGAAGAAATAGTAATCAATATAAATATGCGTACCCATCCATTTCTGGCATTTGAATGTCCATGAAGCAAGCATCAAAATTGTGAGGCAATTGAAGCATTTCAAGCGCAGCTTTGCCACTTTCAGCACACTTCACATCAGCACCAAACTTTTTTAGTGAGCCTGCTGCAACTCTCCGGTTTACCCCATTGTCATCGACCACCAAAATTTTCTTTCCATAGAGAAGGCTATGTAGAAAACCATTAGGCATGTCTTTCCCTAGCTGCCTCTTCTTCCCCATCCCCAAAACTTGCTGAAGACATGCAGCCACCATACTAGCTCTCAGAGGCTTCATGATCACAGTATCAGTGAAACCTGTGGCCTTAGCTTTATCAAATTCGGCATTAATAATATTGGTTGCCAGAAGGATCATTTTAGGCATCTTAAACATACGACCATTCTGTTTCCATATATTGAAAATGCCATCCTCTCCAGATATCCATGTGTCCTTCTCAACCATGATAATATCGGGCTTGAACATTCTGCCACATCCAAGTAGTTTCACTCAGTGAATAAACTGAACCAAGCAACTTAAACAAAAAATAAATAACTTAATAGCCTATGTTCTTCCAATGTCATCCACTCATTTAAAAAACAAATCGCTTAGCATTTGATGTCTGAATAGACATGAAAATAATGAAACATAGTATCTTCAATTTTCTTTTATTTTCTTCCTCCCCCTTGGAAAAAAAAAATAGTCAAAAGCAGTTTCACAATATAACTTAAAACATTAATGCAAGCCTTATAAAGGAAAAACTAGAACATCTAAAATATCAAAATCAACATTAAGCTCTGTAAAGTCATCCAAGAAATATGCCATGAATTGATTTCAAATTGAAGATAACTGAAACATAACCAAAATACATTTGAAACCTTGCTGGGATTGAAAAAAAGCCATATCGAAACTTAGCAATTGAGACATGACTATGCCATTATACCTTGTTATATATCGAACAAAAACCTAAAATCTAGTAGTGGGGCAATAGCAGGGGATATACACCCTGATAAAACTGCAGAATATGTTTTCCAATACATTTGCAAAATCAGTTTAAAGGTTTTTTTTTTAAAACCACAAGCATATGTTACAAAAATAGCAAAATATTGATACCACTTTGTTTATTATCACTTTCAGTTTCTTCATAATTAACACCAATTCTGTCCACAGGAAAAAAAATCAAAATAGTGAGGGAAAAATAGAACTACCCTGGTGTCAAAGAACCACTTTTACCACATAAAGCAACAGCCTTACTGATACTATTTGCAACTTTAACTAGTATTCCTAGTCTCTTCAAATGGTATCTAGTCACGGCAGCTCTAACAGGCTTCCCATCAACCACAATGACTTTCGTCCCTCTAAAATTTGAAGGCAGATCTTCCAAATTTTTCTTCTTGTCAGTAATTGAACTTTTCTTAAATGCTCCACAAACTGCAGTAAAAGAAAAGGTGCTCCCAACCTGGGGTCGACTTATGAAGTTTATCTGACCACCCATTAGCTCAACCAGACATTTACTGATACTCAAGCCAATTCCAGTACCCCCATAATTTCGTGAGGTCGAGCTGTCAGCCTGCACAAATGGCATGAATATCCTATCCTGAGCTGAGAAAGGAATTCCAATTCCAGTGTCCTCCACGCATACCCTCAATGTGACTTGCTCGGAAGATTCACAAGCAGCCGTTGTTTCTCTAGAAGAATCAAGGCCATATTCTTCGTCAGCTATTAGATGCTTAAAATTATCCCAACTGTTTCGTTCATCAGCCGCTTCACATCCACTTAAGGTTTTGAAATGATAATCACCAGATATATAGAAAACTTCATCTGATTCTCCATTTAGAAAAGTCTCGTGTTTTCCATTCATCATGGACTTTTGATTGTTCGCTAGATGGACTTTAACAAATATATGCCCTTGTTCAGTAAACTGAAGATGTGCAAATTAATTAGTAATGTTATCAACAAGACAACAAGTACCTTGTGAATAAATTTAACGTAAGCAAGGGAGAGAATAAATATGAAGGATACAAGCATTAATATCAATGCTTTCTTCCACAACTGCCCACTGTGGGGGGAAGAAGAAAACAAAAGGCTAAATCTAAAAGTGAAGATAAGAAGATTGGAACAGTTAGAATGGCATTTCCAAATGCAAATAATCACTTACTTTAACAGAGTTGCCAACAAGATTTGTTATTATTTGTCTGAATCTCCCAGGATCTCCCATGACAATATCCGGAACTTTGTCAGAAACAAACACAGCCAGCTTTACTTCCACAATTGCCAATATGAGTTCAGGTTGAGGTTCAGTATGAGCATCAGGAACATGAACATCGAGTGGCATAAGACACCAAAAGGGTGAAAAAGAGATGAAAGAACAGTATAAGTCCATCAATTAAAAAAATAGAATGGTAAAATTTTATAACTTGGACGAAGCAAAACAATGTGATGGCATTTGTAGTAGGTTAATCAACAATTAAACATACCTCTAAACCTTTGTGTCTAGATTTCTCAGAAAAAAGAGAAAGGACATCATCAATTATGGACCGAAGATCAAATGGAACAGCCTCCAGCTCTAACTTGCCAGCTTCAATTTTAGCACGGTCGAGCACCTCATTTATTAATGTTATCAGTGCCTTGCCGCATGCTTGAGCAGTCTGAGCATAATCTCGTTGGGTTGAACTCAATTCTGTATCTAGAAGCAGAGCAAGCATTCCTAAAGTAATTTCAAGTTAAATGATATCAACATCAATGGAAATGTTCAAGTTATGGGAGCATATGTCACATTTTTGTTAATAAGATAGAGAGGCAGACTCTTGAAGTTACCTAAAATACCATTCATGGGTGTTCTAATTTCATGAGAGACCGTAGCTAGAAACTGAAATTAAAAACAAAATTTAGCAAATCGTGATCAGCAAGTAATCCCGGTAATAATGAACCATGATAACAATATGCCAGGAAAATTACCTGGGACTTGGCAACATCAGCTGCTTCTGCTCGGACTTTCAATTCCTGCATTTCATGGAAATCATCTTCGACTTTGACAATATGATTTCCAGCACTGTATAAAATGTAACCCACCAAAATAAGTATCACAAAGAATAGGAATGCCGTGGTAAGAGCTATCCAATTTGTCGGTGCCTTCTGATGGTACCTATTCAAAATTTGATGATAACCATCATCAGTTGACAAGTGAAAACATTAAAGCTCCTTACGGAAAAAGTACAGCAGCCAGAAGCACCTACCTACATATCATCTGATGTTTCCTGTATGGATCTCCAAAATCAAGCTTGCTTTCATGGGCAAGAGACATATCGCCTTCTTCATATTGGTTTCCATACATGATTAGGGGATTAGTATAGTTTGTAACATCATATACATTCACCAAAATTGCTTGGTTACCATCAAGTTGCCCAAGTAAATTCTTTACAAGGGACTCAACATCAAAGGATCCCCCAACATATCTGATGTCAATTAGAAATATATTCAATACATTAGGACACTAAGAAGCTTACGGTAAACATAAAGCCACAAGATTGAACCAAGGTTGAGAGGCTTGTCGATGTAAGCAACTACAAAACTAAAAGTTAAAACTATATTTTAGACAAGACAGGATGCAAACCACACAACACAAGCAATTTTAAAGAAGAGGAATTATTGGTAAACTAGGAATAATAAACATTCAATTGGTTAACTATGTTCAATGTTAAATAAAAAGTTAATTAATAAACATTACCAGTTAAATGGTTGAGCCATTTGCATAGACAACAGTTGTCCTGAAACTCACTGATAGTGACCAGGGGAAATGGCAATGTCACCCAAGGTGGTATTGATGCAAATAAAACTGGTAGCACAAAGTGGCAGGTATTGTGATACTGATACCATTAAAATGTGGTGGTCACACATTTAATAATTAGCAAGAGTTGTGATCTAATGGAAAAAGAAGCAGCAGCGGCTTTCAATAATTAGTAGAAAAAATGTGATATTATTTGACACAGTGTCATCATTATTATTTAGGGTATAAAAAAAACAGACATGCATAATAACTAAAAACTATACACTACATGTCATACAACACGAAGAATCGCCAGGTATATCACAAAAGAAAACTTGAAAACCAAAGTTGAAGTGAAACTAATACCGACCCTGCAGTTGCTTCAATGCGTTCTTCCACTGTTGGCTTATGAGGGAGCTTAGATTTGTACACAGGGAATGTTAAAACCACACCAAGATGGTGAGAACCCAACAGCCTGAAAGGGCTAGTCAGAACTGCTTTCCCAGTGGCTCTAGCCCTTAAAATGTTTTCTCGATCCTCCTAAACATGCAAAGGCAAAAATTTAAGTGAAAATTTAACAATATATAAATAGAACAGTGTTCAGCAGTGTTGTAATCTACCTCCCCAGACATCATATCAAGAGACTCAAGATATGAGAGAGTTTCTTGCACGAAGATCACCGGCGCATATTCATCTCTAACCAGTGAAGACTGTCTTTCCATTGTCTTTATGACCCATCCATGTTCTTTCTCAAATCTCTCCCTCTCAGAGTTAACAACTCTTTGTGCATAGGCAACACCACTCAGCAATGGACGTTCAAACGCAGTCCTGGCTGTATACTCAGCAAAGGTTTCCTATTTTATTATGAACAATGACCAATAGTAGTCAAGATACATGCAAATGGATGGAGATATTTAGTTATTTACACAATCTGAACAATAAGTAAAGGTGTGAAAATTTTTAGTTATTTACACAATTTGAACAATAAGTAAAAGTGTGAAAAATCCCAAATAGCATTTCATTTCTTTCAAACCATAACATAAATTATCATGCTTAGCTTAGCTTGTGTCAAATCAAGATTAGAGTGGAAGATCAAGCACTAACCTGGTCAATGGCAGAAGGGTATCTGTAGTAATGGAAGGTTGAAACAAGGATGGCAAGGGCATGGACATGGTTAACACTAACACTAAACTGGTCTTGCAACATTCTTGCCCTTTGATCACAGAGGCTACCCAAAACCTCTTTCCTTCTGACTTTAGTGTCATCATTCATTTTGCTATAGATGCACCAACTGATCAAAGCCATTAGCAGGATCCACAGCAGCAGAAACTTTGGAAGCCAAGCTCTATGAGCTTGAATGAAAGTGTACTTTCTCTTAGACCCCATTTGATCATGCAACCTCAAAGCCACAGGATGGTGGTTCTGCATCTTCAAGCTAAGACCCATCAGCAAGCAAATTCACACTCTCCCTAGTTTCCCTGGGCCGCTATGTTCCCTTGCTCACCTTCTTCCCCCTTCGTATCTATATTTAGAAAAGCCAAAAGAAGAGAAATTTATAGTTAGTGCTCACAAAATTGCAGACACTTCTTTCTCTGGCGATGCTAGAAAAGAAAAAGGGTCACAGAACAAAACTCCATGTAAAAGCATCATCACAGCATTGTTTTGCGTGATTCAAAACATCAGAAAGGGCAGCACAAACACACTAAGCATGATGAAGGATTGACCAACTCCCTGTCTTTCTCTCTCCTAACAAGCAAAACCCACTTCAACAAAAATCTCCAAGACAAAAAGAAATCAATAGAGAGAGAGAGACAAGAAACCCAGAATTATAACAAAAAGAATGAAACTTTCCAAGCTCAACACACAAGCATGGGTCTCAAAAGATGGAAAAACAGCTCAGATTCCAAAGTGCCACATCCCTCACCACACCCCTCCAATACTTGGCCTTGTTTCACACTTTTGAGTACTGCGGATCACATTAAAAAAAAAAAAACAAGAGAACTCTAACCAATAATCATGCTATGTAGGCGTGAAACTAGTTCACACACCCTCTTGCATATAATATTCCAAACCAGAGACTCTGTACCCAAAACACAAACACACACAACCCAATGAAGGAGAGAGAGTCATAGTAGTAAATGAACGAGGTATTTTTGTAGAAAGAAAGAAACAATAATGTTTATGTTTGTTTACCTGTAACAGGAAAGAAAGGGTGACTGTACAATGAACCAGAGGAACCAAGTTTTGTTTGGTCCAAATCTGTGTCTCTCACTCTACACTACACACTGCTGCTTCTTATTTTATGTCTTTTTTTATGCTACTTTTCTCCGTTGTCACTTTTTTTATTTATATTATTAACAGATAAGAAAAAAAATCGAATTTTTAGGATTTCCCTTGATACTGTCTTGTCTCCCATGAGCTTCACAATAATATAAAGAAAACAAAAATAATTATCAATTAGTTAAATAATACATTAGTCTATTACTCTATACACTAGCCCTTCTTTTTCTCACCCTCTCTCTTGCAACTCTCATTTCTCTTTTCTGTTTATGGCACTAACACTAATGCATTTCACACCAACAGTATCTCCCCTTCCTCAGTTCTCATTGCTGAGATGCGAAGCTGAAAATAGCAACACCATGTTCCAAGGATGGTGGAAAAAAGCAACCTTTGTTGACTAGTGAGTGATGGAACCAACAAAAAACTGAACCAAACACAGAAAACACTGGTTTTTTCTTTGTTTTTATTTATTTATTTTTTCTATATTACTCACTTCACTACTACTCTAGACTGCAATTTTTTCTGTGTGGTCCATTCTATAAGTGGTTTTCACATTCTAAAAATGAATCATTTTTTTTTCTCACCTGGGTCTTTTCTCTCACTTTTTTTTTTCTTTTTACCTTTTTGTGTGTCCAATTATGAGGGATTGGAAGAACACAGAAAAGAGTGAGAAAGAGAGTAAAATGGAAGAAAGAAAAAACTGGGAAATGCCATTCACAAATCTCTGTGATAATGACATGGCGGCCAGGCACGGATTTTATTCCCATGTGGATTACCGGAAATGCCCTTATCTGTCTATTAGATTCCGTAAATGCCCTTGGAAGATAATTACGAATTTTCGGGTGTCAACATTGATTAATAATGTTTTGAGTGAAACCAAGGTATCCTTTTTTATATTATTATTGAGTAAATAGTCATTTTTATCCTTGAATATGTAAGACACTGATAAATTTGTCTTTGAAAGATGAAAATTTAAATTTTTGTCTTTGAAATTAAAAAAAGTGTGACAAATATATTCATCCATTAACTTTCATCTATTGCTGTTAATATCGAGGACGAATTTGTCAGTCCATTACACATTCAGGGACAATTTTGTCAGTTTTCTATCCAAAATATAATTTAATTTTCATATTCTCTCTTTTTTAATCATTGCAAACATAACATTACGATAAACACTTAAAAATTAAAAAAAAACAAACATAAGTTAAAACAAACATAATAATAAACATAATATTGATTAATAAGCATAATTTGTTTGTTATTCTTAAATTTCTATTATAACAACATTATATAATGATAAAATCAAGTTGAGTCTCATTTTTTTGTAAGAATTAATATAATGACTGTGCATTTTAATTTGTTTAAGTCTCATATTTTGGGTAAGTATTATCTCATATTTTTGTTTTGAAATTTCTAATGTGACAGTACTTTATAAAAAATATGAGACTCATGCAAACAAAAATGCACAGCCATTAAATTAATTCTTACCAAAAAATGAGACCTAACTTGATTTTGTCATTACCTAATATTGTTATAATAGAAATTTCATAATAACAAACAAATGATGCTTATTAATCAATATTATACTTATTATTATGTTTTGTTTTAACTTATAATATTTACCTAAAATATGAGACTCAAACAAATTAAAATATACAGTCATTACATTAATCCTTACAAAAAAATGAGACTCAGCTTGATTTTGTTATTACCTAATGTTGTTATAATAAAAATTTCACAACAACAAACAAATTATACTTATTAATCAATATTATGTTTGTTTTAACTTGTGCTTGTTTTCCTAATTTTTAATTTTTTATTGTAATGTTATGCTTGCAATGATTAAAAAATAGAGAATATAAATATTAAATTATATTTTGAGTAGAGAGTTGACAAATTCATATCTGAATATGTAGTGCCCTGACAAATTCATCCCTGATATTAATGGTATAACGAACGAAAGTTAATATAGGGATAGATTTGTCACACTTTTTTCACTTTCAGGTATAAAAATTTGAATTTTCATCTTTCAATGACAAATTTGTCAGTGTCTTACATATTCAATAACGAAAATAAGTATTTACCATATTATTATTATATCAGACTAAAAAGCCTAAAAGGATATTACAGATAAACAAATCTTAGGGTGGTAATTCCATTACATCAAAATTTAACATATGGCCTACAATCGCAAGTGAATGTTCAAAACTCACGAACTTCATATCACAAGCAAATTTGGCTAAGGCATACGTTTATTATCTTCTCTATAAATATGATCAATCATGACATTACCTCCTTGCATTAAAGAATGAACAATGATTTCAATAAATCTCTATTCCAATTGCCTTGAAATTGTTCCTCTTTTTTCAACATTAACAACACATTTAACCCAAGTTAATTGGGATTGATGGTAGATGAACTCAATGATAAATTGGAAATGAGACAAAGAAAGAGAAAGGGAGAGAAAAAATAAGCTAAAATAAAAGAATGGTGAAAGAAAGAAGGGAGAAAAAACAAGAAAAAGAACTAAAACAAGGAAACGACTGGAACATAGAACTACTAATGAGTTTAACCCTCCACCAAGCATATAGTTTTTATTCGCTTCGTCTTAAGATATACTGTATGCCAATTTATATCTCACTTCATTAGATATTGTTTAACTACCTTTCTTCAGGTAAATTTCGGTCGACCTCTACCTTTCTTTGTGTCGAGCTCTTAATAACAAACTCTTGTTCTTACGGAAACATTCAGTGGTTGTCTCATAATGTATCTAAACCACTTCAATCTATGCTTCCTCTAGTTAAATTTAGTTTTAATTTACCTATTTTTAAATTACAAATGCTAACCAATATCTAAGGTTACTAATGTCACTTGTGTCCTAATTACGAGTTAAGCAACTTAAAGTAGATAATGCATAAAATTATGTTATTCATATTTTTTTTACTTTTATAATTTTTATAATAATTTTTTAAAAATTTCTTAATGAATATCCTATCAATGATTAGCAAAATCCTTTTTTAATTGATAAATTTAGTCTTCTAACTTTTAAAATATGTAAATTTAATTCATCTTTTAACTTTATCACAGTAAAAAATCTTCAATAAGTGTTAAGTTTAAGTTTAAAGATTGACTAAGTTCAAATATTTTAAAAAGTTAGAAAACTAAATTCAATTTGAAAGTACAAGGAAGAAAACCAAATTTTAACATAAGTTCAAAAATCAAAATATATATTTTTTATTTTTTTATTATGATATTAATGTGAAATATTTATAATAATTTTATTAATAATTAATTTCTATGAGAGAATCTTGTTGATCCACTTATAATAAAGTTTCACATTTTCTTTTTTTTTCCATCCACAAAATTTAAATTAAAACATTACTTAAAAAATTTGAATCCAATTTAACTCACAATAACATGTTTATCCAACATATTTCTAATCACATGTTTAATAAATAAGTTTATATGCGAATCATACTAAAGCATATTGATTATTGATTAATTAGTTAAACAATAAATAAATAGTTTATCTAATTACACTCTAATTTAATAATATTTACTACCTTTTCATTGTAATTACTTAAAAGTTACATCCATAATTAATTCTAATTGGTTTACACTAACCAAAAAAAAAAAAAAAGCAAGCCTTTGCATCTACCGTGACTTTGAAATAAATAAATCGTCCTTTCTTTTATGACATATGGATTATGGACGCTTTTGGTTTTGTAATGTACCAAAAAACAAATACGGATTATGGACGCTTTTGAAAATGTGTTGCCTTAAAGTGAAGAGTAAAGTGTACATCAGCCACTTTGACTTTCTTTTCTACTCATATCATGATTTTCATCTCATATAGTCATATTATGCATTATTAACTGATATGTATTTATAACATTAGAAATTATATTAATTATCATGATTGTAACAAAAGAATATTAATTATCATGATAAAATGATTTTATTGAAATATTCTTATTATGTTGTAATGATAATTATGAATTAATGAATGAATAAATAAATAATACATGCACTAAAAATTAAAACTCTTTAATATTATTATTTAATTTTAAATCATCATATACACTAAATTTATTAAATTTTATAATAATTATTTTAAAAGTCTATTCCTGATTAACTAATGAGGTCGAAAAAATTTAAATTGTCAATAGACATTAATTAAACTTTTAATTCATATATAAGTATGTTAATAAGAAATAAGAACATTATCTTCTACTAATAAACGAGAATTTTATTAAAATCAATAATTGATATTTTTAATATTCGAAGGTGTTTATAGGACATTATTGTGTACTGATAAATAAGAATTTTATTAAAAGTCAATTTTGTGTGTAGATAGCTTTTATTTTTTATTCTTCTACACACATGTTATTAAATCACTCGTTAAAGCATCTTATTTATATTTTATATGTCCGGCATTTTTTTTTATCAAAGAGATTTAAGTTAGTTGGTTGAGAAAAATTATGAGTTAATATAAATCTCTTAATATATATTTTTGATTCCTTTGAAAAAAAAACTAATTTTTAAATTCAATATTAATATTTAATGAGTTTCTATATGTGATGTTGCATAATATATTTTAAAAATATCGTGTCCTAATAATGATCATGGTATAATGAGAAAATGCGACCTTTCGAAGTCCCAATATAAACATAAAATCATATTGGAAAGGATCAAAATTCAAATAATTGAGTTCATGATCTAGAGCTCCCTTAGTGATCGAGTCAAGCCATAGCAACATATCTCCTAACCCAAAAAAGCAAGATATACCCACCTTTTTTAATATAATAGTAAGTAAAGACTAAAGACCTAGGATTCTTCACTTTTCTAATTATTTAAAAATGTTTAATAGCAAAGGTCAATTTGATAGATAGCTGCACTACGAATAAGATTCGAGAGTTTTACGTATAGAATAGACTTTTAGAGAAGTAATTATGTTTACATCAGTGATTTTTACATCTAAAAATGATTTCCTAACTATAAATTAAAATATTTAATGGTTATGTATTATCAATGTAAAAAAATTACTTTGTAAATTAATTATAAATTATTAAGGTTATTTTTTAAAAATCAATAAATTTATTATATATAATAATTATAATTAGATGATAATATAAAATTATTTTAAACATTTAGTGCATGAATTATTTTTTCTAAATTGACAGATATATTGGTCACCTAAAGTGAATAATTTAATAAAAAATAAATAAAAGGTGTTTCCTTAGTCTGTGGTTGACAATATTTATTGCTTGAAAACAGGAAGAGGATTATCTTGAGTTTTTTTTTCCAGCCTTGACTATTTATTATATTTTTAACTTAATAGGCATCTAGTATTTGTATTAAGACGAATCAATTATTTTGTTGTCATGGATAGGATTCAGATTGTCTACAGTTGTTTTTCAAATCCTTAGATAATGTTATCCGTTAAAACCCCTATTTTATTTATAAAAACATAAAATACACAATACAGAAAGTTAAAGTTAATGGATGATAGTTGAATATTCGACTACAAAGAATTAGCTTCCCGTCAAATACTCAAATATTAATGTACATAAAAAGTTTGAAGAAACTATCATTTTTGTGTCTAAACTGAAATTAAGAAAAATCTAGATAAGACATTGAAAGTGCAATGTGTTAGAAAGAAAATATATTAGCATTTATAATTAATCTTAACTTTAAAATATAACTTATTAACATACTTTTTTTATTATAAAATAAGTAAGAATATATTAACAAAATTTCTTAAGCATTTACATCAAGTTATAGTAAGGTATCGTGGTTTTTTGTTAATCATATTATTTGATGTGAAATATTTATTGATTTTATTAATAATTAAGTTATGCTGAAGAATTTATTTGATTATTTTTAATAGGGTCTTCTATTTTAATTATATTTTTTTATTCAAAAGGTTGGAAATCGATATTTTATTTAATAAGATGAAATCTAATTTCAATTATCGCAAGATTTATTGGTATAACAAGGTGTAACTAAACATAATACATATGTGAAACTTATTTTTATTGCAAGAAAAAGAGGGGCGTGTTGTTCATCTTTAGTAGCATTGAGTGGCTAAACAAACTGTTGTCTATAGTAAACTTGCATGTCATAGGTAAGGATAAGGATTGTTCAGTTGTTTTTGCCATTGTTTTCTTCTTATCTTTTTCCTGCACTTTATCATTACCAATGATATATATACCACTTTAGTTAGCACTTCAAATATTTTATTGTTTAGGTTGTCAATTTTTATGGGTCAAATCCTTGCTATAGCAAAAGGTTTCAAAAAAAAGGAAGAAAAAGAATGCACTTGCAAATTGCAACGGGTAGTCAAGACATTATCAATGGCTTTGAGTGAAAATGTAATGGGTCCTGGCTCAAAATTGACAAGTTTTGAGACAAATGTGTGAATCTTGACTGAAAAAGGAAAGCAACACCAACACTTATACACTGTACGTTTGCTATGGTCTTGGGACGACAAAACCGGATTGCCCTACCTATGCATTTCTGTTTGAGGTGTTTTCTTTTTCTCCATCGGTAAAAACACTATTTGAACGTATTTTTTTTATATTTTTTATCAGTAAGAATTGAATTAAGATCATAAGAGAATTTATAATAAAATAAATGTTAATGACACTCTCAACAATTCATGTACTGTTCAAACAATGGAACTAGTTGTCCTTATTATAAAAATTAGACGTTTTAAGGATTATCATATGTGTACCACTTAAAGTGCATGTATTTCAACATTTGTGGTGGCCTTGGTCATGTGTAGACTAGTAGTTAAAATAGCACATCTTAGAAAGAAAGCATGTGTGTTTCTCTGTCCATGCCTAAGTAGCCTCCTTCACTAGTCACATGGGGCAGGTGTCTGTTCACTACTCTCTTTTGTGTGAAGATGTTCCCTCCCTAAAAAGGGTTTTCACCTTGTATTGGCTTCTTGCTATTGAGCCATGTGAGCCTTTCAAGTCTACTAAATTCAATAAATGGCTAAATTATCTTACTTGTGACCTCTTTAGGAAAAGATCATACTTATCATGACCTTTTTTTATGCAAAAATGTTTTTATCTCATACGTAATTTGGAGATATAACCATGAAAAAATTTATACTTTAAATACTGTTTTGAGTTAATTACCAAATTTAAATGTAATTCTATTTTAAGATTAAATATATTGTTTTTAAATATTGATTAGAGTCACCAAATTATATAATTATTTTTTTTTTTAAAATCAAAACATCATATAATTTTTTTGGTTTCTTTTCACATGTCTCCTCCTTCCCCTAGATCCAATTTCCGTTGGTTTCATGCATTATTATACAATTAAGGAGAGTTTTTAAATAACAATTAGTAATATTTTTTCTTTATTCTATTTTTTTTAGCATCGCCCCCTTATTTTTATATATATAAAATCACCTCATTTTTTATTTATTTACTCGTCTTAGTTAAATATTCATTGTTGGCCTGGGCTTTCTATTGCTACCTCCATTTTTCAGAAATGCAGAAGGCGACCAACACCAACAGCAACGCAGTGGTACTGCACAACACGCACGTGAAACTCTTAGCCTTCGATCTCCTCTCTCTAACCCAATCCCCTTTCCCTTCTTCGGACGCCACGACGTCGTTTTACCGCAGAGGAATTCCGATCTCGCGCGTGGAAACCGTTGGCACTATCACGCTGCGCGACCTCAAGCATGATCGCTTCCTCCGCTTCGCCGTCGACGACGGCACCGCCTGCGTCCCCTGCGTGCTCTGGCTCAACGACGCCAATTCCCCCTCCGTCGCCCGCCGCCGCCGCCACGAACTCGCCGCGCGCTTCGCCGCCCTCGTGAAGCTCGGCGCGGTGGCCAGAGTGAGAGGCAGGCTCAGCCGCTTCAGGGGAACGCTGCAGGTGACGGTCTCCGACGTCGCGATCGAGAGAGACCCCAACGCGGAGATCTTCCACCGCCTCGATTGCATCTTGCTGGCTCGCAACTGTTACAATATCTTGCCTCCACCGTCTTCTTATACGCCGCCGCAACCGCCACTGCCACCGCCCAAGTAGAAGTGCAATTCCGTCGTGGATGGTGCTTTGATCTGTATACTAAAAAACGTTGTTTATCGAACTGTCATGTTGTACACAGATATTAGTATTTATCATGTTAAAAGAATGCAGAGCTAATTTATTTTTTATTTTTATTTTCAGTACTCCCAAAACATAAATGATCCTCTAAAATTAGTTTCCCTTAATCTATGAAAATTGGTTATAATGATTCAGGCAAAGTTAAGAGACAAATGTAAAAACCTTGCAAGTCAACGTAAAGAGTTGAGACCAAATTCTGCATTTCATCCTTGGGTCAATGTGTCTCTTCTAAGATATAACAAATCGTTCATGATAGTTGTTTAATTTCTAAATATATATTTTGACTATGCTCAATCCACCAAGTTAACTAACTGTATGGCTTGCTTTTCAAATTATTTTGTTAATATCCCGCATGGATTAATCATTCTTCATATTCGATCCTAACAACTCACATCGGTATATCCAATCTATTTAAAATAATTAGGAACAATAAGATCTTTAACCACTGAAGTTGAGTTCAGCTCAATCCATTTTTAAGTCTAATAGATAATGATACGCATCTAAAGTTACAGATCCTCAGTAAGTCATGTAAATTTTCCAAACGGAGTAAAACATTTTAAACCAAACCTAATGGCACCATGTGATCGATATACCCAACCTCAGTTGGTGGGATATGGCCATTGTTATTTTTAAAATTGTGAGAAGGTTAAACTTTAGACCAACTGGGAAAGTCAATGCCCCAGGAAAACAACTCAAGCACTCAGCAAACCACCTATGTCTAGATATTGGGCAAGGAATGACATTTCAGTCTAATCTACTACTACCTTGAAACAAATTTCTTTAAAGCCAGATATTGGCATTCAGTAGTACATTTATGGTGTCAAATTTTTCCATGACCTACAGGCATGTGGGGGGCCAAATTAAGTTCAAATCTAAAGCTGGAGAACATGCTGGCTACATCATATCTCCAGCTCCTGTATCAACTCATGGCACCAAGTTCCCATCTTCACTGGCAAACCAAGACAAATTCATTCTATAGGAAGGTGTCTCCAAGTTGTCCACCTTTCCATTATAAGATGCTTTAACAATAAATTTGGAAGCTGTCTCAAAGCACATTTTGATAAAAGGGGATGTAGAGTCTGCTATGCTCCCCGTTCTGTTCATCAGACAATAGCCACCAGAGAGTCAGCACATAAACATTTTTCCTGGCTGCTTCCACCCCATAAGCCTTTAACTAGCAAACATCATGCACGTTGTTTGAATAAATTTACTTAACATCAAGATCATCTTGTAACTCCCAAAGTGTTTTAAAATGTACCCCTGGTGTCTGAACTCTGAAGTGCAGGTACCGGAATATCATCCCTTTTACTGCCATCTTCACCAAAGTATATATAACTCCACTTTCTTTACATGTGAATGATGTGATAGCTTTACATTCACCACCAACCTTTCGAAAATGCAAACTTGGCTGTTCTCTGAGTCATCTAAACATAGTTGAGTTTTAAAAGCAAAATAGAAACATGACTTACATATACCCAACATGAATCATATATCATTTTTCTTTTTTTTTTATAGGCCTACAAAATAATATTAAAACAAAGATTAGTACATTAGCATAGAGATACAAGTGAAAATTGATACAAAACCTTCGATGCCAATCCAAGCCAACAATAAATCTACCCAAAAGCAAAGCTACTTACATCCAAACGCTCCTAGAGGTAACAAAAATAATTATACCATAGATTTAAGATATTACAGTTTCTCACTTCAAAATTTCCACAGATCCAGATGTTACAATTTCTCATCCACATACCCAAGGATGGAGCCCATCCATATCTGAACAACATTGGACTTGATAGTTTACAATCTAGTTCGTATACAATTTGGTCCCTTGAATTGACAATCTTTATAACAAGCTAATCCGTCGATGAGTCAGTATTAGTGAAACGTATGGAAATGCTGACAAGGAACATTAAGATTAAAGTACACATATGTAACGTTACTAGTCATGTTCGAACGATATTGTTATATAATTACCTAAATGTGTCACATCATCAATTTGGGTTTAAAATTGACAACATGCTAACAATAAATCAAAATTACTAAATTTAAAAAATGTGAAAGATGATATGTGCAATAAAATATTTTGAGGAATCAAAATTACACTATCATAAAACTATATAAATACTAAAAGTGAATTTAAGCCAACGTATAATAATTGAAATCCAATTAAAACAGAAGTTATATCTCTATCGGTGTAAATTAACATGGTGATATATCATATATGTATTGTTAGAGTAAAAAATGCACACCATCAATTAATCAGAACTGACCATTAAAATAATCATTTTAAGAGTATTCAAATTTATCATGTTATGAAAGACAAGAATGCAATTTTTGTAATAGTAAATTAAATTTAAATCCAGTAGAGTAGAGGATAATAATTGGGGGATAATATAATTGAAGATATTCTATAGCTACGGCTGTTTGTCATCGAAACGCAGTGGCGTTGCAAAACCCGAAACCCTGAAACCCTGAAACCCCAACCCAAAATCTTCATAAACAGCTGCAAGATTTCCATGGTCGACAATGAAAGCTCTAAGAACCCTAAGAAGAAGCCTCTATTCCCCCGGGCCCAGAGCAGTTTTCCGAGCGTTCTTGTCCGCACAACCGCAGCCCCATGACGAGGAGTCCTCCGCCGTGTTCGACAGTTCCGAATACGGGCTTGAGGGCGAGGGCGAGGGCGAGGCAAAGGCAACGTGGGACGAGAAGTACCGGGCCCGGGCTGAGCGGGTGGTGTTCGGGGAAGAGGGCCCGAAGGGGAAGGAGGATGATAGGCGGAGAAGGGCCCTCGCCAAAGCCCTTCTGGAAGCCGCGATGGACGAAGACCGAGACGAAGAGGAGGAAGGGAAAAGAGTGGGCTTGGTGAAGGAGGAGGACCAGCGCTCTCTGTCCGTGGGAATCATTGGCGCCCCCAATGCCGGCAAGTCTGCGCTCACTAATTTCATGGTTCGTTTCCCAATAATCATTATCATTCACTATTTCTCAAGTTTCTCAGTTGCCAAATACCCCATGTTGTCTTATTTCTCATAGGTTGGGACCAAGGTGGCCGCGGTTTCTCGGAAGACGAATACTACTACTCATCAAGTTGTGGGTGTGTTGACCATAGGAGACTCCCAAATTGTTAGTTTCTCTGCTGTTTGTTTTTCTTTGTGTGTAAAATCAAACACTGTGTCGGTACACCTAGCTTCTTGCATTACAGCTACAAGTTTGTGCTTTTATGGATTTATGGTTTAGAAAAATGAATATATTTTGAAAATCAACTAGATTCTCTTTTTCCGAATTTACAAACAATTATTTATTGAAAAAAAAATTATTTTGTCATTTTTTTTATGATTTGCTGATTATATTTCTCAAGAACTTGGGAGATTTGCATTGTTATCCATTATCTTTCTATTTCATCATTTTTTATAGGTTTTTAACATGATATTTAATAATACATTTTACTTGGCTTCATGCTCACAGTGGTATAATATTCTCTGTGCAGTGTTTTTTTGATACACCCGGACTCATGTTGAATTGCGGTGGATTTCCTTATAGGGATGTCAAGGTCCGTGTTGAAAGTTCTTGGAGTTCAATCAATCTCTATGAGGTGCTCATAGTCATTTTTGACGTTCATAGACATATTACCAGGTCACAAGGTTTACTATTTAAATTGAGGACTAGTCTTATGCTCGTGTTTTAACCTATTTCTTTCTATATTAAGTCCCTGTTTGGATAAGTTTCTCCATAAGTACTTGTAGGAGAAGAAAATACCAAGGTAAAATGAATTGAACTTCTCTTTTAACTTAAAATCGATCTCAATGAAAGCAATACATCAATGAGAAGATAGTTCAATAAATTGAGTATATTATTAAAAATGTAAAGTGCATAAGTTGATTATAACTTTTGGAGAAGTTAAAAGAGAAAAAAATTATAAAAATTTAAAGTGCATAAGTTGATTATAACTTATGGGAGAAGCTAAATTCATTTTGCTATTTTATTTTCTACTCCTGTAAGTGCTTATGAAAAAGTTTATCCAAATTGAGCCTATAGTTTTTTGGGAGAATTGCAGATAAGGAATTCAGGTTAGAATTGCTTGTGTTCAATCAGGAAAAGGTGGAGGAGGGGGGGAGACCACTTAAAATGTTGTTGTAATTACTAATTAGTCAAAGTGTTCCTTTATCATAAGTATTATTTTAGCAAGAGTTCATATTTTAGATTCTCCCAATTTTTCTATTTTACTTATTCTAGCAAATATGGCTTTGGATGTGTTTCCCTAGAAGATATACCTTTGAATCTGCAGAAAGTTTGATATGAATAATATGTCTGGCTCATCTATTAGCATTCATGTTATATCCCAGTTGCTGCTTAACTTAATAGTTGGAAAGTACTTTGGGATTTCTCGTATCTCTTTGAGTTTTAAAAATATTTGTATGCATGTATTGGTATGCTGGTTGGCCATTGGTAGCAAGCAGTGTACTTAACACACAATCACAAAATCCTCTATTTCCATATGGGATATACTATACTTTTGGTTGTCTGGAAAACTTGAACCCTGTAGGCTTCCATAGATTGTTTTGTTAAACAAGCACCTCAAATGCAATCTGTTATCACCATATTTTTTTATCAGTACAGGCCTGATTCAAGAGTGATGCAATTAATTAAACGAATGGGAGCTCGATCAATTCCAAATCAAAGGCGAATTTTGTGCATGAACAAGATTGATTTGGTAGAGAAAAAGAAAGACTTATTGAAGGTTGCTGAAGAATTCAAAGATCTCCCTGGATATGAAAGGTAAGGTTCTCTTGTAGGTAGACAATAATGGTCTGCAGTATGATTGTAACTTTTGTGTGGATTGACTCTAGTTCTTAAGCTAGCTTCTAATATCTTTTTTTTTTTTTTTACTTATTTTTATTTAGGCATTTCATGATATCAGGACTGAAGGGGGCAGGAGTAAAAGATCTGACTCAATACTTGATGGAGCAGGCATGGATCTTTCTACTTCTGCTGTCTACTAGGTGTAAAAAAATGATTTAATGGTTCCTCTAAGGAATCGGCAATGTGTTTTTTGGGGCATAGGATGAGACTGCCACTGCCCCACCTGGTGGGATAAAACTTAGTTATTACTTTTACAATCATGATTGCTGTTTTTTTGTTACCATGCATATTTGCATTTATTTTCTTTTACAATTACATTTTTTTATAGTTCTTGTAGACATCTTTGATTAGATAGTCCCTGACTTAATTCTGGCTTTTTAATTGTTTCTTATGCATAGGCAGTTCAACGACCCTGGGAAGAAGATCCTTTTACCATGAGTGAGGAAGTTATGAAGATGATAGCATTAGAAGTTGTGCGTGAAAGGTTATTGGACCATGTACATCAGGTAGTTGTTGAATCCAATGATTCTTCTAATATATAGCTAAAATTTGTAAGAAATATATTCTTTGGCTAATAGCGTTAGAATATTTTATATATTGTCAAAGCATATTTATCAATTCAGGAAATTCCGTATGATGTTGAGCATCGATTGATTGACTGGAAAGAGTTACGAGATGGTTCTCTTAGGATTGAGCAACACTTTGTCACTAGCAAATTAAGCCAATGCAAGATTCTTGTGGGGAAGAATGGCTCAAAAATTGGGTAACTTATATTTTTAGCCTTTCCTTTACGTAGATAAACAGATTTTGCTATTGTTAGTTTCTCAGTTTCTCCTGTTTTGAATATGATATGACAAGAATGGAATGTTGTGGTTTAAATTCAATCAAAGCATATGGGAAAAACTAGGGGTATCTCCATCTTCTTATGTGTTGTTATATATTTTGAGATTTAGTTGTCTGCTTTCCATCTGCTAAAGTTTTGAGTATTTAGATTAGATAGGTTCATGATGATTCTCTTCCAAACTCAGGAATAGAATCAATAAGCTTCTTATTCATGAAAATTTCCATTTTCTGTAGATTGTTCCTTTTCATCTTAGGACAGGCCTCCTATTTTATTTCAGTTTGTTGTTTGAATCTCCACCTGCATGCCCTGATCCATCTCGTGTGAGGCAGTGTATGCTTTGGATTCATTCTTTGTTTACTGATGTTTCTTTAATACAGGAGAATAGGAATTGAAGCCAATGAAGAGCTAAGATCCATTTTCAAAAAGCAAGTGCATCTAATTCTCCGAGTTAGGCATAAAAAATGAATCAGGCAAATAGATTTGATGTTGAAGTATACCTTCTTTGCCACACCATGCTATGCTGTATGTGAAATGCCAAAGCTGTGGCGCGTCTTACCCTTACACTTGAAGTCTGCAAAGTAACAAACCCATGCTAGATGTCATGGTGATCATGGAGAAAATCATGGGTACAGTGACACAGGTTGAGTTCATTGGTATCACACAAACAAACTTTTGTGCCATTTACCATTTGGTTGCCCTTGTTTAAGGAGTTGGACTCGTTAAGTTTATTATGTGCATGAACTTCAGAAGGAAATTTCCATATTTTGTTTTTGCTTACTCATATAATTTTTTTAATACATGTTTTATCAAAATAGACCATTAGCACATTTGGTCTTTAGTTGTATGATTCTTACTTTGGGTGTTCTTAAAATTGCCCGTGGCCCCTCCCCACTTGGTGAGATAAGAGACTTTGTTATTGTATAATCTTTATGTACAACAATTTTGATGATCAAACTTTGGTAAATTCCCGTCTCTTACGTAATCTAACATCCTGTCGTTGGTAAGTTATATGTGAAATTGGAAATTGGTTTCTCCTCTTCAACTTGGAACTGTAACGAAGGATTATTTAAGTGAAAAGTTTTTTTTTTTTTTTTTGGGTATTGGGTTGGGTATGGGAGCAATTAAATATATTTTGATCTGTCGGCTCTAATCTTGTACGCTACTTTTTTAAAAATATATTTTTAAAAAAATAATCTTAATTGCTTTACTTTTTTACTCTTATAATAATAATAATAATGTATAGATCTCTAAGATATATGTACACACACATATTACTTAAGTTATTTAGAATTAGTCTATTTTAATTTAGTCATCTATTTATATATTTGATGATATAAAAAAATAAAAATCTAATTATATCTTTTTTTTTACACATAATTATATTTTAAAAAAAGTTATCTGTGTTTATATTTTAGTTTTTTTTATTAAAGAAAGTAAAAATGATGAACTATATTCAATTCAATACATAAAATAAAAATATATCGTTTAAGTTCGCTGATTATCGTGGTCGATTCTATTTTAGCACAAAATCATAGTTTTGAGTCTACCTGAAAATAAGCTCAATTTGAGTCCTTATCATGCTCTCCAAGAGTGAAATAAAGAGAGAACAATTTTTAAATGTACAAGCTTACAAATATTGCAACATACAATAATAACATACCAAGAAGAAAATCTTAACTAGAAGATTGATGCTATTCTCATTATTTTGCAATACTTTCTACAAGATCAGTAAAAAGAGAGATAGGATTCATCCACAGAATCCATGTTTTGCTCGACAGATTTCACTAGGAAACTGAGCAATATCTGCCTGCAATCACGGACCTCAGATTCAGACATAATTTTTTTTGTGGAACTTTCCTTGATTTCAACAAAATTTTCATCTACCTTATTTTTATCTGCCATGCCTACCTCAGATAAAGAGTTGTGCTGTCTGAATACATTTGAATTGGCATCATTGGCTTCTATTTGTGAAGCACTTCTGGGAACAAACTCAGGCGCGTGTGGATTCATTATTCTTGGAGACCCAAATCCACTTCCTTCCCTGATATATATAGGTTTGGCCTTTAGTAAAGCTATGTTTCATGTGAAAAGTATAGTTGGTTCTGTAATATAGAGGAAATCTAGGAACAGCAGGGGGAAGCACAGGCTCCACACGCATGCTTAACTAACTTCTGTATCATACATGCTTGTGAAGGAAACTGAATTAAAATGGTGAGACATGGACAACATTCCTGGATTGAGCGGGGTTAACTTTATCAGAAGCACGGAAAAGCTTCTCAAGTTCTGATGCAGAATTTTCTTGTTGAGGTTCAATGTCACTCTGCTTCATCATCCTGAGAATCTGTATCAATTTATGGAAGGTACCTTCATTTATTGATGTCAAATGTGGACTTCTGCATGTTTAATCTTTAGCATTAACCTTGTTTAAGAAGACACCAGGGTCTGTGTTATAATGCCAAAGTGGAACTGAGAATGATATTTGCCAAGCATACAAGCTAACATTTGGAGATAAGCTTACTCCAAGCAAGAAGAGTGAAGTATAAAACAATAAGAGCCTATGTTCAAATCTGGCACTTTCACCTACAATATCAGATTCTTAGTAGTAAGACGGCAGGCATTATTTGAGTTCTCAATAGGAAGACCAATTTTTGTCCGGAAAAGGGAAAGGGCCCTCACTTAACCTCTGTTGCCACTTGCCATCCACCTCAATAGAACTATATCCTGGCACCTTTTTGATTCCCAGATCTTTCATCTTACTTCTCACCTTTCTCACATCTTCCCATCTGTCAGCAGAAGCATAAATGCTAGCAAGAAGTGTATGAAGACTTGAATCGCTTGATTTAACTTTTGCTAGGGCAGTAGCAAGCCTTTCACCCATATCAATATTGCCATAAGTTCGGCAGGCGCTTAGCAAAGCTCCATAAAGTGGAACTATTATTTCGTTGTTTTGATCCGGTAACTTCTTCACCAACTCCTCTGCCTCTTGTAAAAGACCGGCTCGACCAAGAAGGTCAATGAAACACCCATAGTGCTCTAAATTTGGCTCAATGTGATATATACTTGACATGGAATGAAATAACTTGCGGCCCTCTTCCACCAATCCTGCATGACTACAAGCACTTAAAACAGCAACAAAAGTAATATCATCAGGTTTTAACCCACATGTTTGCATTGCTTCAAACAACTCAAGTGCTTCACTTGTTTTACCATTCATGGCCAGCCCACAAATAATTGAAGTCCATGAGGTCGTATCCATATCCTTCAATCCATTAAAAATTTCCAAAGATTTCTCAACGCAACCACATTTAGCATACATTTCAATAAGGGCAGTACCAACCACAGCATCCACCTTAATTCTGTTTTCATCTATGTAATTATGAATCCACTTGCCCTGCTCCAGAGCTCCCAATTGAGCACAGCCTGTAAGGAGAGTAACCACAATGAACTTATCTGGTTCCACACCTCTGATCTGCATCTCCCCGAATAACGCAATTGCATCTTCAAAATGATTAAACTGCACATACCCATTAATCATAGCAGTCCAAAGAACAACATCCCTACTTGGACTCTTCTCAAACAAATACCGAGCTTGATCCAACTGACCACAGATCACATACCCAGTTACCATACTGGTCCAACAATTCACATTCTTCACGATCATCGCATCGAAAATCTCCCTGGCCACGCTCACACACCCACACTTACAATACATGTCCAACAAAGCATTCCCCATTATAGTAGTAAGATCCAGTTCATTTGCAATGTAATCATGAATTTCCTTGCCAAGCTCCAAATTTCTCAACACCGCACAAGCCGACAGAGTGCTCACAACCGTGGCTTCATTGGGCTTCTCATTGCTCTCCATCCGCATCCGCCGGTAAACATCGACAGCCTCCTCAAACCTCTTGCATCTGACATAACCCGAAATCATGATGTTCCAAGAAACTGCATCCCTCTCAGGCATTTCCTCAAACACCTGTGTGAACCCCTCAACCAGGCCCAACTCAGCATACATATCCATCAAGGAGTTACACACATAAGGGTCAAACTCAAGGCCAGTCTTAACCACAAAAGCATGAATCTTTTCCCCTTCCCTAACCTCCCCAAAGCAACCAATACCCTTCAAAACATAAGGGTAGGTGTAGTTATCAGGCCACACCCCATGTTCCCTCAGCTGCTGAAAAAGAGAAATGGCACTCCTAAAACTACCCCTTTTCACAAAGGCCTTGATCATGAGGTTGTAGATAAACAAAGAGGGGTGATGAATGTGGTTGAAGATTCTGTTTGCATAGTTAAAATCCCCTAGGGATGAGTCCATGGAAAAGGCCATGAGCTTGTTGAGGGTGTCTCTGTCTTGTTGAAGGCCAAAACAGAATATGTGGGCCTGAATTTGCTTCAATTGGGACATGGATTTGCAGCTTTTGAGAAGATAAATGTATGTTCCCTTCATTAGTTTTGAACACTGCATTGTGTTGTTGGTAATTTCTGATTTGAAGTTACATATATTTATATGGAGATGAGTTTGAAAGGTGGCGCGTGTTGATTTTGGAGTACGGTGGCTGCTATTGATCCGTAAACTGTCGCCATGGCTACATATATTCGGGGGCTTGCGGTGAACATTTTTTTTTTTTTTACTATTTATCTCTTAAATATATAATCGTATTTAAAGATTTTAATTTCTAACTTTAGGTATTAAAATGATAATAAATTATTAAATTTAGAGATTAAACGAAAAAATTAACTTTTAAACACATAAAAATAACATATAATAATCATCAATCATCATATTATAAGATATCAAGCAAGTATATACATTAAAAATAACCAAATAAAGTTAAAAAGTAATAATTTAAAATATATTTTATGGAAATTTAAAGCTTCCAAAATTCAGTAAAAAAAAATACAACAACTCATTCTTTTCAATAACCAAATTAATTTCTCAATCCAAATATCTCATCCTTCTTGACTTTGAGTATTTTTGTCTTCCCCAACTTAACATTCTTGTTTGTCTCTATTGCATCTCTTTCAATTTTACCCTTACCTTTTTTTTCAACTTCTCCTCTCACCTTCTTTTATTTCTTGCTCTTCCCCTCACACTTCACGAGTGGTCATTTCCACTACAACGACAATGTGGTCCCATCTTCTCTTCTCCTTGCTCATCTCCTTTTTTTTATTTCTTGCTTTATCTGTGGCTCACTCTCTCTTTAGGGCAATGTTATTAAAATTGGTCCGAATCGGCCGGGCGGTCGAACTGGGAACCATAGGTAGATCCAGGCGAGGTTGGGTGTGGAATCAATCATGCAAGTGGCCCAGTTAGGCCCAGCAAGAACCGGTCGATTTTTAAGAACTCGGCAAAAACCTGGAGACCCGTCCGAGTTTAGGAACCAGGACTAGGTTTTGGCAGAAAGAGAAAAAGGCTCCAAAACGGCAAAACGACGTTGTTTTTTTTTTTAGTTCAGTGACCCTTCTTCCTTGCGCTTCCTCCTTCACGTTGTCAGGTTTTGCTTTGCAGTGCTTCCTCCTTCACGCTCTCGTGTGGCCACCGACGTCAAGCTATCACGCCATTGTCATCACTGTCGAGCACTCGTGCCTCCCGTTATTGAAGGAAAGACCCCCATTTCATAACACTTGGGGAACACAAATTTGATCGAGGATTGCACTCATGCATTCTGAATATTGTTGCTACAAATTGCCTCTCCTTTGGTTGCAACACATTATGAGGCTAATAAAACAAACGGAGGCGCAACACTAAAGTGGAAGAGATAAGGATTAGGGTTTTTTTATTTGGGCCACAAACTGACTTGCTTCTTGCACTTCCTTTATTGCTTACTGTATTCCTTCTGGATCATTTGGACTTGTGTTTTAATTTAAGTAGTTACTATTTACATTCTTTTTTTTAATTAATACATTTTACTTGTGTTATCAACTTTAATACTTCAATTGTTATTTTGAATTTTTTAGTATACTTTTCTTAATCAAATAATATTAGTTATATATTTATATATAATATAATTTTAAATTTTTTAATATAGACCGAGTCAAATCGGACCAATTATTCACTCACGGTTGGACCACTGATCCACTACTTCGATCAAGTCAATGATTGGACCAGGTTTTATAACACTCCTTTAGGGTGTTACGATTGATTTCTATAATAATTACTCTTGATCCAAATAGAATTTTAAAATTCTTGGAAAAGACCATTTATCCTTCTATATGCTCAATCTTCTTTCCTTATCTATGTTAAATAAATGGAAATATAATTTTGTTATGAACTTTGTTAGGATATATAATAAAATTACAATTTCATTTTATATTTTTAAAACAAAAAATAAATACAAAACAAAAACATGATTTTGTTGTGATCTTCGTTGAAACACACAATGAAATCATATTTCTACTAAGTATTTATTTTTGTTTAAGACAATACAAGAAAATCATATTTTCATTGTATTTTTTGTATTTATGATTTTTTATTAATTATAAATATAAGTTACCTTTTTGAAAATAATCAAATTAATTTTGATATAATTTATGTTTTTAATAGTACTCAATATTTTTTTAATTAATTGGATATAAAGTCTCATTTATAAAAGGTAATCAAATTAATTATTATAAAAATTACCTTTATTAATCATAATCAGATTAATTCACAATATTATTTTGATTACAATTAAAAAAGAATAATTTATGTCATAATTAATTTTAATTTAAATAAAAAAAATAATTTATGTAATAATTGTTTTGATTACAGTTAAAAAAGTGATGTGTGTCATTGTTAATATAATTTCTATTAAAATTAATTCAAGTATAAAAGTTAACTTAATTCTACAATACGATTGTTAGATCCTATACTCTGTCATTTTATTTTCTTAGATGTCAAATTATTATTTTTTTAAAATCTACAAAATAAATTTTAAAAAATAGTTAAATAAATTAAAAATGTATTGTAAAAAATCAATTTGATTTAATTATGAATTTGATATTACATTAAAATTGAGCTGCGTATGATTTTATGTTTAATTTAGATTTTTTTAATGAAAAATGAAATAATTAAACTACAACACAAAAACCTTGTTACCTAGGTTTAAACTTTGTAAAAGATTGTAGATGAATGAATTGCTCAGCAAATTATAATGGACCATGTACATACATAACACCACTCAAATTAGCTAACAAAAGCCTGACTTTATATAACTTTAAACATTTTATCCATTTATTTTGAATTTTACTACTAACAACAAAGAAGGTAGAATCATAATAGGAGACAACAACCTGAGCAAAATCATATCAAATACTTTGATTGATGAAAAAAGCTTTAACAATTTATTTTTCTCCCAACATATAGTTAATTTTATATATAATTGAACAATGAGAATGACAATTCAAGTATTATTTTTTTATGTTTAGAAACATGGACGATTATTCTTGTGAACCGCATAAAACTACAATGATAAAAAAAACAAGAAAACAATATTCCATAATTCCTCTATGTTTTAAATCATACATAAGGAAGTGATGACAAACATAGGTACATATTCTTTTACTACTTATTACCTGTATCATAGAGCATTGCCATAATTATTAAATTGCACTTGGATTTCTTCCATTATCATTTCATGGTTGATCATGATTGAAGAAAGCAGAAACATCAACATTGTTGAAAGCATCATTTGAACAACCAACACCAAATTCATCTAGGTAGATTTCATTGATGTCATTTGGGTAAAGCATTTCTAGATTTATGTCTGGGTCGATGGAAAAGTATGACTCAAAAGAATGAACTGGTGGTGATAGTGGAGAGTGAATCATTTCCAAAGTAGGCATATGGTTAGGCCCAGGCCTAAGACTAGGCCCATTGTTTTCAGTGTGAGGAATGAGCTCCCTATGGACAGTGTTAATGGAAAAGTATGGCTTAGAAGAATGAACTAGCGGTGGTACTAGAGAGTGAAGTATCTCTTTAGGCTTAGGCCCAAGACTAGGCTCATTGTTTTCAATGTGAGAAATGGGCTCCTTATGACTAGTGAAGAGATCACTTCCTTCTATGTTACGATAGCGTTGGACAAAAGTAGTGAGAGGCTCAACATAGTCATTAAAGCCCAATTTCTCTATGGCCCATAACAGGTCCTCAGCATTCATAATCTTTCTATACTCGCTTTGGCATTGCTCCTTGGCTTTTCTCGTTACAAAGTTTATGTACTTTGTAGCACCTTGTTGAATCATATCCATGGCATCGTATGAAATTTTTGCATTATTTGGAAGAATCTGACTTGTGATTTTTGTCACATTTGTAATTGGCATCTTACTCTTATCTCGCACAACCAAATTGGGAATTAGGCCACCGCTATTTGAGTTGATTGGTGGTTGAATTTCTGTGTTTGCATAGGTGTTTGTTTGTTGAAAAGGGATAACAGAACCTGAATAAACCAAAGAAAGAGTTTCATTTTTCAATACATTAAGAATTTATATAGAGAAGTATAACAATTTTGTATCAAACAAATGGGGAAAAATTGTATCAAACAAGTGGGGAAAAAGATTTGTCTTTTCTTTTCTTCTTTTGTGTGCGACTTACTTTTTTGTTGATTAAGGGTATCTTAATCGATAGGCAAAGATTAATCTCTTAAGGTAATTTATTTAAGGAGTTAATGTCTCCTAAGATATGTTTTACATACACATAGAAATTGTTGGAGATTACATATTGACCAATGATATAGCGAAAATAAAATATATAAGTGGAGGATAATCCTTACCTTTTGAGATAGCTCTTGGGATCAAATTAGGCCAAACCTAAATTCTAATATGGTATCAAAGCCCATCTTAGTGATTGGTGTTGGACCTATCAAGACACCCGTTATAGGATAGTACGCATGAGGTTATAAGTTCTAACCTCAATGAAACCATTGTATAAAAAAAATTGTACAAATCAATAGAGACCTAAGTATAATAGTAAATATACACATATGGCGACACATAGTAATACAATATGAAACATTCTACATGAGCCAGACACAACACTCATCCTGTCAATCTTGACACAAAATTCTAAAGATCAATATAAGAGATGTTGGATATGAACTAACAAATTAGCCATTCTATAGAAGTTAACTAACACATGTTAAATGAAAAAAAAATGGACAAGAAAGAATTATGGTTAAACACATAATAATGCAAAAAAATGTATGATAAGGTGGTATTTAAAGAAGTGTTTAATACATAAGTGAAAAATGTTGTATTAATATAATTTTTTATGCATAATAGTTAAACATAATTTTTTTATTCACAAAAGAAAGATATAAAAATATTAATTAAACAATTGAGATTACAAGAATAAATTTGAAAAATAAAATCTCATTTTCTCATTCCACTCTTGTCACTATCACTTTCCCATTTCTTCTACTATCCTTTTCTCTCATACCCCCTGATGATCATTCCCCTTCTCCCATTCACGTAACTCTTCCTATCCCCTTTACCTTTTATCACTAATATCTAATTAAGCATACATAATTAGATATAATAGTGTTAAATAATCTATTGAAATTGAAAGGAAAAAAATTGAAAAATAAAAAAAAAATTCTTTTACCCTTTTCTCGTTACCGTCCTCATCACGCTCCTCTTCCTCTTTATGCTCTCTTATTGACCCTTCCCTTTATCACTCAGCCTATCCCTCTCTCCCTTGTGTGGATCCTTCCCATCATATTCTCCCTCTTTCACCTTTGCCCTTGTCAGTGTCCACCCTTTGATTTCTTTTCCCCTCATTTACCCTTTCTCATGATTAATTGACCAACCTTGCCGCTCCACCTCCCTCACTCATTTAAGGATTCCATCTCTCTTGAAAAAAAAACCATCAAGCACGTTAGGTAATTGTGTAGTGAAGGGATTTGAAAAGGGCAAGGCGGCTGATGGAGAAAAGGGCGACATATAGGCTTGTCTTATGATGATTTGATGTTGGTTTTTCGATGGAGAATATCATAGCATTTTGGAGATCATGTGTGTTGGTGAGGGTGTTCGAGTTGGATTATTTTATTTTGATGAGTAAGGATGAGGGATTTATGTGGATGGATAAGGGGGATGATCTCGATGTCAATAAGGTAAATGAACAATATCCTCGAGATTTGGATAGAGAGGCGAAGCCAAAGGGTTCAAGAGATGAAAACCTAGTGACAGAGGATGACATATTTTTAGGGTTTGTTTTTTGTTGTCATTCTTTTTTTTCCATTGCATACTACTACACAAAATATCAATGTGTATCAAATACGCCACTAGTATGTAACTTATTTTTTATTTTCTCTTTTTATTAAATTGGACCAAATACATTTTTTTTTATCTTTTTAAGAAATAAAGCACCTTATGTTTTATAAAAAAAATGACTTTAAAAAAATGATTTTTCCTTTTGGCTTAATTGTACTTTTAGTCTCCCATGTATCAAATTGTGCCATTTGAGTCCCTCAGGTTCCAATTGCATCAATTGGGTCCCCTAAGTATCCCAAATATGCAATTTTAGTTCTCATGTTCAAAGCCAATTGAGTCCCCTAGCTATTACAATTATGCAAGTTTAGCCCCTTCATTTAATAGATCAACATCCTTTTTGTTAATATATATGAAATAACATATATACCTAATTAAGGATTAAACTTGCACAATTGTGATACCTAGAAGACCCAATTGGCTCAATTAGAACTCAGGGGAGGGGCTAAAATCACATTTGCAATACTTGGAAGTTCCAATCGACACAATTGAAACCTAAGAGACTAAATCTGCACGGCACATGAGATTACAAAAAGGGCAATTCAACATTTTCTTTTCTCCCTCTCTAATCTTTATCTTTCAAACTAAAAAAAATTAAGCTAAACTCCTTAATGAACATTATTGCTAATATACACTCACTTATTTTTTACAATTTTTTTTAACAAGTTATAATTTTGGTGTATTTTACACAATTAAAGTTGTAACTTACGTACTTCTTTTAAAAACACAAGTAGAAGTACAATAACAAATATGTGTGTGTGTGTGTGGTGTGTGTATCAAAGTTATGTATATAAGTGATAGAAAGCAAACTCAAAAAGAAATTAGAAAAAATAATCCTAGTAGAAAATGACAGAAACTAATTAACATATAGTTATCAATCATGTGAATTTGTAAAGATATATCTATATAAAAAAAAACTTATATCTATGTGTGTATATATTTTTTTCTTTTTTTTTGGTGAGTACTTACCATAAGCTGATTTTGTAGGTTGACCATGGCGGAAGAAGGAATCTTCATTCTCCATAGCCTTCGAAAACACAGAACTAGATTATCTCAAATTTTGAGATCGATCAATCCTTGAATATAACCAAGTCTCACGGTTGAATTTATAATATTTGGAGAGAGGCTAAGCCCAACTTCGTAATACCAAGATACAAAGAACTTGGTTATCGTATGAGATACCATGTAGGTTTTGGTGATTAATGAAACATATTTAATACTAAGTGAGTTTAATTTTTATGCATCGTTAGTGTACAAAAATTTATACTGTCAACTAATCATAAATCATGATGATTATACTATTTTTAAATTATAAAAATCAATAAATTTAGCTTACATGATAATTTGTGATTGAATAACATTATTAGTGTATAGATTATTTTCTCATACTAAATTTACTTTCTCCTCCAATATTATTCTGGTTAAATTTATTATTAAAGTAAACAACAAAATAAAGTTTTTTTATTTGCTTGCTTTTTTTAAGATTTTATCATTATTATATACAATTTATTGAAATAGACTGTAATTATGTCACTTATAAATTAAATATTTTCATTAATTTATTTTTTGAAAAAAGTAAACAATTAATGCTTTATAAAATTTCAAGATTGGTATTATTGAAACAAAGATTAACTAATCAAGAATTATTTTCGCTAAGGATTAAATTCATGTAATACTCAAACGATTCAATCTTAACTTCAACACATTAATTACTTGTATCCAATTACTTGTTTATATTATTTTTAAAATTAATTTTATGTCATATATATATATATATATGTATATAAATACGAGTATTTATTATTTATTTTAAAAAAATTGACTCATTTAAAGTGTGAGAGTTCATTTTTGAAATAAAAAATAATGCAAGATTTTAACTATTGATAGAAAAGAAAGTAATTTAATAATTTTGATTTATTATATATACTTATATTTTATTCTTATATAATGAATGATAATTAAGGATGATGAATAACTCTCTTAATTATTTTTTTTTGGAGTAACTTGATCCTCCTCTATCCGTTATTGTTCTATTATGCTTCAAAATAACGATTTATTCATTTTTTTCTCATATCATAGAAACGTCTTTTTTTTTTTCATTATCGGAGAGGATGGTGAAATGCGCGTGGCTTGTTAGTATTACTTAAGCATAGACACATACATTAGCTAGATTGCGTTTTGATTTTTATGGTTCGATTATATCTGTTTTTCTTTTTTTGAAAGAACAAACTAAACAGTGAAGGAAACTCACTTTTATTTTATTTGTTTTTACTTTTGGAAAATCTAATAAATTGCTATACTATTTGTATCTATTTTACATTATAAATTAATATTTATAATTAAGTTTTAAACAATTGTCTTATAATAATTAATAATAATAATAATGTAATTAATATAATTACTTACATCTTTTTTATAGTTTTGTCCCTTTTAACGAAGAAGAAAAGAAAAGGTCAGTAAAAGTAAAAGAAGAATGGATTTGAAAAACAAATTGAAAAAAAAAAGGAAACATATAATAAGGTGTTTGACTAACTGGATTTGACTTTTAAAAATATTTTCCTTATAATAACATTAATTAATTAATCAATATCAATGTGATTAATATAATTAATTGATTTTGATTGACAAATTAAATTCCATTCAATTTTATATTAATTGAGTTTGATTGACAAATTAAATTCCATTCAATTTAAAGAGGTTTGAATTTGACTATTTTTGGTTTTAATCTTATTTTTATTTTTCTATGAAGAAAATATTAAATAAATAATAATAAATACAATAAATATAGTAAAAGATAACTTAAGATATTAAATATCTTCTTTATAAGTCAATAAAAAATTAATAATAGTATAACTCTTCAAATACATACTATTAAAAGTAAATTTATATGACTTAATAACTATAATTATGTACCTTTAATCAAATAGTTAATAAAAATGATCTTCAATCAAATGGATTTTTCACAAATAAATATAAATCATGTGATAATTTTATAAATATATAAAAAAATTTAAACACGAATAGTAACATAAATTTATTCATAAATTGATCAAGCCTATAAATTGAAAATTGAATTTAACCTTCAACAGCTAACTTCCTATCAAGTCTATAAATTGATCAAATTTGAAGGAACAATTCCTAAGGAAAGGTTGCCAAAGAAGAGGATAAATATTAGGTCAACAAACCCCCTATTAAAAGGAACCTTGTTAGCCAAAAACACTTTAGGTGGAGTTAGTAGAATCAAATATGAAAGAGTATGTGTCCAATCAATCTGGACTAATAACACTTTATGTTGATTTGAATTTGATAAAATTACTATAAACACAAGTTAAAATTGCTATAAACCTCAGGCATGTTGAAACAATCGTACCTGTTACGTGGTCCAACATGGTTGTATAGGTTTCAGACTTAATTTTATTATCCTGATCGTTAAATTATATCTGACGGTTGCAAATCAACGGGACCATGATGGACCAAAATTTACCCAGTCCGTATCTTGGACACAGCCAACATTCACGTACGAGCATTGTCAATTATGAAACGCTTTTCTTTAAGTCTACAATTTTCAACGAGAGTTGCAGTGCAACTTTTGTCCAAAACACAATCCAATAATTGCCTCCAAAATATCCACAAGTTTTGTCACAATATCTTGCTTTTATGGTCAGAAAAAATATCTTGCTTTAATTGACACAGTAAATATTCACTTTATACTATCACAAAAGGTGACTTTCTATAATATAAAGAACTTTAATCAAAATATTTAATTAATATAACTAGTGTTTTGAAAGCTAAAACATATACATTTACTTTAATATACATTTTAAACAAATTAAATTGATTTTTTTTCATAAATATTTTCCTTTGAAAATAATCCTATTCAAGACCTAAACCTTGTTAACAACTTAGATATGCTTTTGGTTTCTATAAAAACAACTGTCTCTATCAAAGATGTTAAATTCACTTGATTGATTGTGTGAATAGTTGTGAACTTTTTAGTATTGAAATTCAGCTCCTCCCATTAAAACAGAATAAAACAAGTCTCTATGCAAAAAATTAAAGGGTCATCATCCAAAAGAAAAAGTTAAAAAAAATTCCTATTAAAGGTAGCCTCTGGTTGCTCTCCTTCCACAAGTTCCCCCTCCCGGTGGATGGTAGGAGACAATTTCTGTCACCTTTTATATAAAGAGAAATAACCCCACAACTGTATATGTTTTTACTGTGCAAACCAAATTTGTATTTTATATATACACGTACGGGATATCAAAACGACAACACCTAAAAGTTGTTCACTGTGCAACAAGCCAACAAATTTGTTTCACTCCTGTTTAGGGGAACACTCATATAGTCATATTGCATGTCTATCTTTTATTGTAGAGGCCAAATTGGTACTCCAAAAATATACACGCACCACATCAACACAACTTAAGGATGCTATTTATTACACTGTCAATAAAATTGGTTTTCCGAAATATACACAAAATAATTGAGTAATAGCTAAAATATTTTTAAATATAATATAAAAATATATTTATTACATTACATTTTTTTTAAGACAAATATTAATTTTTTGCTAGTGAAAAAATTTGAACTCACAACCAAATCAGCCTTATAATTAATTCTTACATTATAATATTATTGTTTTAGTTTAAACAATACTCACATCAAATATCCATGTCTAAGTAGAAATTAGTCGAATAGTAACTTCTGATGTTTGCATTTTTTACGCAGGTCCTCAATTTGTAATTAACGCAGAACCAAATGCCCGCCATATATTGTGTAAGAAAATGTAACCGTGTCTTTTAGGAAAAACTTTCAATTATTGATCCCTTTATAAGTAAGTAAGTATGATCCTACTATTTTTTTTATTGATAAATATTAATTATAAATTATTAGTATTTTATTAGTGGAGAAGTCAAACTCACCGTCTTTCTTTTTCTTATTTCTCTTTCTATTATTAAATCAATCTTATAATTCCTAGTTAGAACCCAACCGGTTGTTTAACTAGTTCTTGTGTTTAAAGGTAACTAGAAAATTGCACTCGTATGTGTAAGAGGTGTCATCACAAGAAAACTGGAAAAAATAGTAATTGTTTGTGTCCATCACCAAGATGTACTTAATTTGCTTCTATATACACGATTGTTGTGTTTTGAACAGTGGCGGACGTATATGGGGGCCTGGTGGGGCCCAGGCTCCCCCAAAAATAAAAAATTCTAAAATTCACTTTTATTAAAAAAAATTATAATTATGGGCCCACCATGTATGGCTTTTCATCTCCCAAAAATAACAGTACTTTCATTTATTTTTAATATCTTTTTCCCAAATACAGCAGTACTTTCATTTATTTTCAATATCCTTTTTCAAAAAGTTTTATCTTACTACCTCCTCCTGCACTGTTAGCTCTCGGTGCTTTTTCTGGGCTGCTGCTACAATATTACGTCACATGACTCACATCCTGCACTAGTACTGCTGCACTTATTTCAGGTTCTTACTCATGCTTTTCTTATTTGGATTCATTCAACATGTTTTCACTTTTTAGTAGCCAAGCCAATTCAATTTCTTTTTTTACTCTGTGTTATATAAAATGATTCATGAAGGATTAATTGAAGGTCACATTTCTTTCTTCTTTTCACCAGAGAATTGAAGTACACATTTTATTGGCCTCTTTTTTTTTTATAAAAAATAAAAGTGTTGTAGAACATATATATTTCTGATTTATTCTTATAAAAACTACATAAAAATGATATAATATTGTTATTTCAATTTTAAAAGTGTTATAGAACATATATATTTCTCGTTTATTCTTATAAAAACTACATAAAAATGATATAATATTGTTATTTCAATTTTAAAAGTGTTGTAGTCGTAGAACATATATATTACTTGTTTATTCTTATAAAAACTACATAAAAATGATATAATATTGTTATTTCAATTTTTAATTACACAAATTTTAATTAAGTGTATGAAATATATTGTAGAATGAAGAGACAAAATAGGGACATTACAAGTTTCTTCAAAAAGAAAATAAACGGAGAAAGTGGAGAAAACTCTAATTTTGATCACCACCAACCTCGAGCAAGCACTCCAAATTCTCCTTCGATTGTGAACACTCCTCCACCTCAAGCACCTGGAAATAATCCTCAAAGTGATGGAGGTGAAACAATTGGAGTTAGTTCGACTCCAGTTGATAATGAAGCATCATTTGATGATGAGGAAAGACTAAGAACAATTGATGTTGTTAATCTTCCTCAAGACCCCGGAAAAAGGAAAAGGATAAGTGCTTTCCATCCTGATGACAGAGATATCGTAAGGAGAGCATATCTTCAAAGAAAACTTTGTCAACCAAAGGATTACAAGTTTCCCCAAAGATTGTGCGGAACAAAAGAACGTCGATTTAACCCTGAATGGTTCAAAAAATATAAATCTTGGCTTGAGTATAGTGTGGAAAAGGACGCAGTATTTTGTTTTCCTTGCTATTTATTCAAGAGTGATAATGCTCCCGGGGGAGATGCTTTTGTTGGTATTGGATTTAGGTCATGGAATAAAACTGAAATGTATCAGAAGCATGGTGGACATATGAGTGCTCATAGTCAAGCTGTGAGAAGTCTTGAAGACTTTAAAAATCAAAAGGGTTCTCTTCCATCTTTTTTGAACAAACAATCTAAGCAAATTATCAGCAACTATAAAAGGCGACTACTAGCTTCTATTAAAAGCTTAAGGTGGCTTTTACTTCAAGGGCTTCCGGTGCGTGGTCATCATGAAGGGGAAGATTCATTAAATAGGGGAAATTTTATTGAACTCTTAAAGTTTTATGCTATGGATAATCTTGATGTTCAAAAGGTTATCTTGGAAAATGCCCCTCAAAATTGTCAATTGATATCTCCTAAAATTCAAAAAGATATCATTAATGCTTGTGCAAAAGAGACAACCAAAGCATTGTTAGAAGAACTTGATGATGGTTTTTTTGCTATTCTTGCTGATGAGTCTGCAGATATCTCTGATAAAGAGCAAATGGCTCTTTGCTTGAGGTATGTCAACAAAAGAGGAGAGGTGACAGAACGCTTTCTTGGGCTTGTGCATGTCGCCAACACCACTGCTTTGACACTTAAAGGAGCAATTGAGTCATTGCTTATGGAGCACTCTCTTACTTTTTCTTCAGTTCGAGGGCAAGGTTACGATGGTACTAGTAATATGCAAGGTGCAATTAATGGCCTTAAAACTTTAGTTTTGAATGAGTCATCATCTGCTTATTATGTGCATTGTTTTGCTCATCAATTGCAATTAACACTTGTTGCCGTTGCTAAAAAAAATGCTGATTGTGGATGGCTATTTGTTGATGTACTTGCACCTTTGTTGAATTTTGTGGGAGGTTCACCTAAGAGGAAAGAATTTCTTCAACAAAAACAAGCTGAAGATGTTGTTAACGCATTGTCTTCGGGTGAACTTGAATCTGGAACTGGCTTAAATCAAAAGCTTAGCTTAAGTAGGCCTGGTGACACACGTTGGGGATCTCATTTCAAAACTATTTTGAATGTGATTAATTTGTATCCTACAATTCTGAAGTCACTTGATGCCATTGGGGAAGTTTCTGATAGTGTCGACAAGAATAGAGCCGAGTCACTTACACACTTGTTAATGTCATTTGACTTTGCTTTTTTAGCACATTTAATGGTGGACATATTTGGGATTACAAATGAATTGAATTTGGCTCTACAAAGAGGTGACCAAGATGTTGTAAATGCAATATCAATGGTTGATGTCGCTAAGATGAACTTGCAACATATGAGAGAAAATGGGTGGGAATCTTTGATTGATAAGGTCATTTCATTTATGCTTAAGCATGACATGGAAAGTGAGATCCCTAATATGGATGAAAAAATATATTGTGCCCGGGAGAAGGAAATTTCGTGGTAGTGCACAACCGCCAACAAACTTTCACCACTTCCGAGTTGAAGTTTTTTTAAGTGTCATTGATCTACAATTGCAAGAATTGGAAAGTCGATTTGATGAAAAAAGTAAGGAATTACTCATTTGTATGTCTTCCTTTAATCCCGCTAATCGGTTTTCTTCCTTTGATGTTGGCAAATTAGTTCGACTTGCTGAATTTTATCCTCATGAATTTCCCAGCACTGAAATGCTTTTCTTGGAACATTCACTTCGGAATTTCATTGTAGATGTTCAAAATGATGATAGATTTTCAGATGTTAAGAACCTTAATGAGCTTTCAGTGAAACTTGTTGAGACTCAAAAGCATGTAACTCATTCAAGGGTTTACTTGCTCCTAAAGTTAGCATTGATTCTTCCGGTGACAACGGCAAGTGTGGAGAGAGCATTCTCAAAAATGACTCTAATAAAGAGTAAGTTGCGTAGTACTATGGGAGATCAATTGCTAAATGATTGTTTAGTTACTAATATAGAGAAAGATTTGTTTTTGAAAGTTAACATTGATGACATTGTAAACCGTTTCCAAAATATGAGAACTCGACGGGAACAATTGTAAAAAGTTTAGTTTTTTTTTTTTGAGATTTTTCATGATAAATAAAATTTTGAGTGCATGGTTTATTACATTGTGATAAAAAAAATTTACTTTATTATTATTGTATGTTCTTTTCGATGTTCAATGCCCCCCTTGCTCAAAATCCTGGGTCCGTCACTGGTTTTGAAGAACTTAAAAGTGTGATACTAGCTAGCTTAATTATAGCTAATTGGTGCAAAAAACAATTTGAAAGGAAACAATTGAAGAACATGTGACAAATTGGAAAGGATAGGAGAAGTTATGGGGACCATATAAGTGCGACAAAAGAAGTTGGTTTTATTGATGATAGCATGGAGAAAGATCTTCCCATTATAAATAATAGAAAGATTATTATAACTCTACCCTTACGTTTACGTTATTTGTTGTTGAATTTCTGTTATATTAATAAGGATTGAAATAAAGTGTAAATTTTTATATATTTTGTTTAAAATCAAAAATGATATTAAGTATAAGATTAAAAATTAATTTAACCTACTTAATTCAATGAAATTAATCTAACAAATTGTCAACAATCTCATTGAAAGAGTTAATGATAAAAAAAATTATGGGTAAATTTTTTAAAATGACTATTAAAAGAAAATTAATAAAATAATATTTTTATACTAATTTATAGTTTTTAAGTTTTAAGAATAAATCTAGATTGGTTTTAGGTGCACCAAACTTGTTAGAAGAAATGAATTCATTTGGTTTGGTTTAAATCCAAACAATAAAACTCGGTTAAATTTAAGAACCATTTAAAATTATTTGGTTTGATTTGAATTTTTTTACACAACATGAAAATGTATATTAAGAAAATTAGCACCAAGAACCATCAGAATTAATGTTATAGAAACAGTTAGAATTACTAGTAAAGTATTTGAAATAACTTATTTTTACAAAATCAGTTTCATAATTGTTTCTAAAAAATAATTGACAATCAACATGCCATTTAACTATTTTATTGCAAAGAACTAAATAAAATGTTTAAAATCAATTATGCAACTATAAATCTGGTTAATGTTTATCGCACTCTTGCCATACTTTATTATCACTAGGAATTACCAAGTTTCTTGCAGCAATAACTTAAATGTTCTCTAAGGGAGTGATTTGAATAAAAAATGCAAAATAGGAAGAAACTCCTAATACTTGCATTTGAAAGCCTCGTACCTGTTCTGTGATCCAACGGGTTAAGACTTAGGATTTGCAGTTACCTGCAGCAAAATGATTGTATAGGTTTCACTTGATTTATCCTGACCATTAGATTACATCCGACAGCTGTAAATCAACGGGACCATGCTGGACCAAAAATACACCATGCATGAGCATTCATGAACTCTTTTCATATATATGCCTATGGTTGTATACAAAGAAAGTTGCACTGCAACTTTTGTCCACAAATAAAGCAATCCAGTCCACAAACGAAACAATCCAATAATTGCCTCCAATTCCAAAAGTTGAGTCACAATATATTGCTTTTCATGACAAAAAGACTAAAGAGAATAATTATTTATTATTTATTGAGTGAATTATACTCTCCCGGCCCCTCTTCACACAATTTGATAGTATAAAGAGAAGCGAGTATTTTTTTTATAGTAAAATATGTTTAAGATATTTCATTCATAATAAAAGAAAAAATTCATTAAAGTATTTGATGAAAAACATGACTAATATAGCATACAATTTTAACACCCTAGCTATTTTGTGTGCAAAATGATTTATTTGTTGTCTTATCAACCTCTCCTGAACATAATCTAGAGGTGCGATAACTTATAACCCATAACTAAAAGGGATTCAAAAATATTTTATAGTTATGTAGTAAATTTTTATATTGTTTTATATTATTTTTATAAATGAATTGAAATTACTTTCTCATTTATGTCTCTTATTATTTAAATTAAAATATGACTTATATAAAATAAAATAAAATTTGTTTTTTTCCTAATGTATCATATTTTAATGATAAATGAGTTTTTAAGTTGGGGAAGAGAAGGAGAAAAACATAGTAGGTTCGATTTCTCTTTGCTAACAAAAACTTATCATTAACAACTAACATTGTCAATAAAAAATATAGCAAAATCTTACCCCTATTATGTCAACCCTATTAATTCCAAAAAGCATGACTTTTTATAGTACAAAGAACTTTAATTAAAAGATTAAAGTAGATAATTAGTGTGTTGAATATGCTACATCACTTTTTAATTTTGGACATATTTTTAATTAAACCCTAGAAATTTTATTTACTTTTGAATTTATCATAGGATGTTTACAAATACTGAGTATATGTGAACCAAAATCCACCAAACTCAATCCAAATGTTTTAATTTGGTCATTTGAGTTATTCAGTTAAACCCTTCACAATCAGATTAAATTTGTTGTTTTTCAAGTTGGATATCGAGTTTTATTTATCGACATTTTAATTTATTATTTATATAATTTTCTTATATAATATCTTAAATTAAAAGATTTTTTTTTGAAAAACTAGTCAAACACACATGAAGAGTCTACGATTTTAATTAGTTTCTCATTCATATCATATTTCTTGTTTCTTGCTATGCTGATTCAATTGATTGCTTTATATATTATATTCTTTTGTGTATTTTTATTAATTAGATATCTTGCTTTATTTATGTGCTACATTTATATCAATCATGCATTATATTTTTTAAACAATAAGCACTTCCCGAATAAGTCACGTCTTAACAAAAAGTTGAAGTACATAAAAAAATACTCGAAGTGTATGATGTTGATTTGTCCCGCCCAAGAACCAATATCAAAGTAATTATTCTAATTAAAATTAACTCTTAATCTTAATTAGAAATTGATTAGAATGAAAATGAAGAGAAAATGAGAAAAAAAAATTGTTATTAATAGATTTAATGAAATAAGTACATAAACTCATTCATAAACTTAACGATCTAGATCAATTAACTAACAACAAATTAATAACTAACTATCTACAAACTAACAAAGCTCTTGTCCTCATTCCACAAATTTCCCCTCCCGGTGGATGGTAAGCGACAACTTTTGTCATCTTTGATATGAAGAGAAATAAACCCCCACCCAAAGGATGTTTTTTCACTGTACAAGTCAAATTTGTATTTTATATTAGATGTTAGATATGATAATTATGCATCTCATTATTTTCCAGTTTACTTTCACCTCAATTTTTTTTTTCCAATTCTCTCTCTGTCTTTTTTTATTATATCACATGTTATATCAACCATTTTTTCCTATATCTCTTTCCTCCTTCCACCCTAAATTAGGGTGAATGATTTAACATTTCCTATTTCCATATCTACACAAGATAGCAAAATGACAAAACCTAAAAGTTGTTTATTGTGCAACGATTTGTGTCACTCATGTGGAGGGGAACACTCATCTCTATCTTTTATTGTGCATTTGTGAACACCAAATTGGTATTTCATAAGTACACACATCATCACTTAAAGGTGCTATTTATAGTGTTAATCAAATTGGTCTTTAAATTAATATACGTACCATATATTGAGTTGAGTTTACTAATATATATACGTCTATGTCAATTTAGTTTTTAAATTGATGCTTATTCTATATTATGAAGGACCATTTGGATATATTAATTTTTTAAAAGAACCAAATTGATGTCCTAAATATTTTTAGAAGATCAATTTAAAATTTTTTTTATCATAAAAGTTAAAAAAACGATATATCTCTACGGCTAAAGGAGTGAGAAGAAATGTGTTTACCAGCCTATTTGATTTTATGTTAGTTTAAATAATACTCACCTCAAAGGTAGAAGCGACTCCATATAGTTTTTTTCCACAGTTTTCATACATGTCTCTAATTTTTATCGCAGAATCAAACATCCATTATATCAGCGTATTTGAAAAATCATTTGTGAATGACACATAGGTTGAGTAACAAATTACAAAGATGTTAGTTTTGTTCCAAACGTAATTTTGGAGACTGAGTCGGATTTTCAAACAAGCACTATATTGTTTAACCAGTTCTTATGTTAAATTGGACCTAGAAAATTGCACTTGTAAGTTTGAGAGGTATCATCATAGGGGGAAAACAAAAATTATTTGCTCACCAAGATATGCCTTGCTTCTATGCAAGATTATTGTGTTTTTGAAGAACGAAAAAGAAGTACTAGCTTATAGCTTATTGGTGCAAACACAATTTTAAAAAGAAATAAAAAAGCATGGGAAATCAGAGTTATGGGGTCCCATATGATATAGCTGAGTACGACAAAGGGGGCTCGGTTAATGATAGCATGAAGAAAGATCTTCCAATTATATAAACAATAGAAAATTTATCAATAACCCAAAGGAGTTGAAAATGTGGTGCTATTATTATTGAATGTAATGGACCGTTCCTTTTTCTTAGTGGAAGCCGAAGATGCACCATAATATGATATATGGCCATGTCTTGTTGGGTTGTGTTGGTTGGTTGTGTGGGGCTTCACACAAAACACCTCATTAATTTTCCTTGTCTTTCTGTTTGTCGTTATTTTTGATCCCCACAGACACTCACTGATTATTAATTAAGTGCTAAAAAGCACAGGGAAAATGGAACTACATATAGAAACTTCAAAATTGGACAAAAGAAGTGGTGCTTGTGTTTGTAGTTTGTACATGTCATCTGACACTGCTCTGACTTCACTCTCATCATTCCCCATTTCTCTTTCCTCAGCTTTCCCATTATTTATTTTCCCATCTCTCTCTCCGTAATCTTATCTCCTTTTAGCTTGTCTCTCATCACCACTTCATAGTGGTGAATTTTTTTATATAAGTACTAATAATAGTATAATAGTATAATACTACCCCCTCTTGTGTGTTGTTCATATTCTTCAAAGTCCAAAGTAGCTTCTCACTGCTGATTCTTTCTCTTTTTTACAGTACAGTACTAGGTAAGTGCCTCTTTCTTTCCACTCATCTTTTATTTCACCTAAAGAACTTGCATTTCGTTTCACACTTTTCTTCTATAATTCGTACATGCATTTTTGAAGCCTTGTTGCTGCTTTTATTTTCGGGGTCTGTTTTTGCTTCTCTTGTGTTGTGGAGTTTAGTGGAGGCTCACTCTACCTTGTGCAAGTAAAATCTTTTGGTTGATGATTTGAGGAATTTGTGTTTGCTTCTATTTTGTTTTTTAATTATGGAAGCGGTTCTTGTAGTGACCAGATGCATTATGGTTGGTATTTTAGTGTAAAAATTAGATCTAAGGGGGAAAACATTAATGGGAGTTCTTTAATTTAATGTACTAGTATCATGTCTTTCGTTTTTATTTGCTTTACTAATTTTAGATGTGCTCTTGGTTCTAGCTGCTCTTCAAGTTTGTTTTCCTAGTCTGAACCATAAACTTAGTATTGGGGTTGGGGGGTGTTATATTATCTTCTTTCCTTTGAAGTTGTGCAATTTTTCAGTTACCTGTTTGATATCAATGATTTGAACAAGCCTTGGGTGGTTGGTCCGTTGCAAGAGATGTTTTTGGTGAGAAAGTATGCCAAATGAACAGATGAGTAATGTAGGAATCTGTTAGTTAGCATATTCAGATAACTTTGGGAAATGTTTTCAATTTTCAGTTTTAATTGTAATCCGTTTTAGTAATTTTGTTGTTTTCAACTGTGTTCTATATAAACTTTAAAAACATGAAACCAAATGAAAACAAGAATTGAAAGGAAAAACCGAAAATGGAAACAGAAAACATTTTCTCAAGCCAAGCAAGTCCTAAGTTTCTCAAATTTATGGTTATGGTTCTCTGAGTGTTATATTAAAACCCATCTGATTTTAAGATGAATAATTGTAAACTTGTAATTTTTTCCTTAAAAGGTTACAAAAGTTTGAGGAACTATTTCGCCAGTAAATAAAGGTTGTAAGACTGTACATCTGGGGAATAATCTTCCTTAAGATTCATGGTTTGTGAAGGACAACTCCCTAATTTGTGATTGATGTCTAGTAGGTCCCAACAACAAATTAAAGAATCTAATGCTGTATATTCAAATTATTTAGTATGCATGAGAGGCTCTTTATGTGTTTTCTTTGGTATTATGAAAATATGAAGTGTAATTTCTTTGTTGTTTGATGCAACGTAATGTTTGTAGTTGTCTATTTGTTACTAACTAGCATGTGGGATTGTCATATAACATTCTCAAAGTGTAATCAACCCCAATAGATGGGCCATGTTCTAGTTACCCCACAAAAAAGAAAAAGAAAAGATACCATGATGTTGACCAGTGATGAAATTGAGACATGATGATTATTTAGGTCTTATCTTGTTATAAGCTACATATTCTCTAGTGCTTTTGGTAAATTTTACTCCATATTATTGTTGAAAAGTGAATCCAAATTTGTTAAATGAACTTCTGTGCCAAAACCTTAACTTTGTAACTTGGATGCCTTGGAATGGTGTTGGAAACCTGGTTTTTAGTTTTCTTTCTTCATTCTTTCTTTTTCTCGGTTTTGTGGATATTTTTGTTTAAATAATTTTACATACACAAACTCTTCCATCAAACTGTGAAAACTAGTGATATGACTGCATATGAATATGATGCAAAGAAGTTTGAGAAGGAACACTTGAACATAGATGCAGTCTCATTAACAGTTTGAGAAAAGAGATTGCCAGTAGCATTACTCTGTGATTTTGGTGGATACTGTTTTCTGTTTCTATGAGTGATTCTTATTTTGAGGTAAAATTGGAGTGGTCTATTTTCATTTGTTGTAAAAGTAGCAAATTAATACCCTTCTACAGCCCTAAAATGAAGTATGTGGAATGATAGTTTAGCCAGAGCAACCTAGCAGTGGCTGGATTGAGTAGTTAAGCAAAAACAAATATGATTTGTGTGTAAGCTTAAAGGTTCCATTTTTTAAACCACTACAAAATTTTGGATAACCAAAAGTGTATTTTTCATAAAGTTGTCAAAGGAAAAAGAATTACAGAGTTTGGTCTTTAAAATCCAAGTACTTTTCACTACAAAATTTTGGATAAACAAAAGTGTATTTTTCATAAAGTTGTCAAAAGAAAAAGAATTGCAGAGTTTGGTCTCTAAAATCCAAGCACTTTTACTATCAACAAACATTTGATGAGGACATAATGGAATGTAGGTGCTTGTTTGGAATAATTAACTTTCTGGATGCAAAATAAGTTGGTCCAAACATTTTTACAAGGCTTATATAAGTTTATGTTTGAATCCGGAAAGTTGTGTCTTAGTGACTTGTTAGTCATGGGTTCGATTCCGAAAACAGCTTCTTTGCATATGCAAGGGTAAGGCTGAGTACAATATCCCTTCTCCTTACTTTTGCATAGCAAAGAGGCTCTGGGCAATGGGATACGTAGTTTTTTATATAAGTTTATGTTTCAAATGACAGTGTTGATAGGATAAAGATTGAGTTTTTGTTAGTTGTTACCAGGTTAGTCATAAATGAAAAAATTGCTGACAGTTTGTTTGGTCATCTCTGTCATTTGTAGTTTCTTACCCTAAATAATCAGTAGCTACAGTAATATATAAATACAGTTTCCAGAATTTAATTTTGACTTGTGCCATGGATCAGAGTTTAGGTTATGAATGGTATTATCTTGTTGGTCACTGTAGACAACACTCCACATTTACTATCTATTACTCATTGAAGTCATTAATGTTAAAGTTTTATTTAAAGTCATTAGCCACTGTTTGTCAATGTCTTTTCAATTTTGAAAACTTAAAAGAGCTCTTCATAGTAATTGTATAAGAATGATAAAAAAAAATGCTTGATATGCATTGTCACATAAGGAACACAATCATATTCTGAAGTACATGAAATATGTATATCCATCATGAGACACTCTGCATCTAAGATAATATTGGTAATTTTACTTGCTGAGAGCTGGTCAAGTAAACAAGAGACAAATCATTTGTCATAGAAGGTTTGAGTCCTGCTGTAAGAGAAAATTAATTCTTTATAGTTGTGATCCTTGAAAGGAATTCTTTGATCTTATTCGTTTCTATCTACTGCACAACTTTTTCACTAATATCCCTTTTTATTACTTACACACATGTTATTTCTAGTATTCTTAATATATATTCTATTCTTCTTTTATCTTGCTTTGTGACTCTACTTTTAATACATCTTTATACCATACATGCTTAACCTAGAAAAAAAAGGTTTTCTTTTATAACTTTGGTGAACTGCCGTTCAGATAATAAGCTGTATGAAGCAATTGGTTCATGTAATGTGACTAATGAATCAGCTTAGGCTTGTCTACTGAAAATCAATGTATAAAACGTATTAGTATCGAGACATGAATTAAATGACTTTGACATTTAGGTTTTATGTGAATAAAAGTATATAAAATGTTTTATGTAGTAATTTTCTATTCTGGTGCTTTTTCCCTTTGGTTTGTGTTTCATTAAACCCTTCTGAGTCTTAAGAAAAACATATATGTTAAATAGCAATGAAATTGGGCAGTTTTATTATATTCAACATATTTGTTTGAGGAGGCACTAATGTAATTGAGGCAGTTTATATAAGATAAAATCTACATGCATGATTTATGAGTTTAGTTTTGAGTTGGATAGTTACTTAGAGAGATTCATGAAATGAACTGGCATCTGCATTAGATTTATTTTGCAGTTGTCACTTGTTCTTAAGATTTGACCTATGATTAAACTTTCTGTAAAAGAAGTGGAGTTACATTGTTCACATTTTTCAAGTACTTATTATATATTGCTTATTTAATATTATCTTATAGAAGGAGCTTTCTATGAAATCTTGATGCTTTTCTGCAAAGTTAATTTCTAATTTACTTACCAAGACAGGTTGTATATTTGCTTATATATGATGAATTGCTTGACCATGGTTTGCATCACTTTGATTGACCACTTGATATTAACACCAGAATTTTGTATGTTCCATGCCTTTTATTACTTTGTCATAACAAATAATGTGCTTCATCAATGCAGGCGATGCCTAAATGGTAAGCTAACAGAAGCGAAAATTTGTTCCTTTCTTTCCAATTGCTTAAAATAAGTTAGCTCACAGCAGATCCATATAAACATGATGACTCGAAACTTGAATCGGGAACCAGAAGATGATTTAAAAGTCCTCAGCCAAGTAGGTTCTGATAAATCGATACGAGAGACATCACATGATCTAACCAAGGACAGCACGGCCACTTCCTCCTGTCTTACCAAGGCCGATCCTGTTTCGCTTGACTTGTCACTCAACTTCAATCCCAGTGATGAAGAGTTGAAAGTTACGAGTGACACGAACTGTGAAGTAGGACCTGAAACTCATGCCTCAGCATCTGCAATTCCTAGAGTTTTCTCTTGTAATTATTGCTGGCGGAAATTCTTTAGCTCACAGGCATTAGGTGGACACCAGAATGCTCACAAAAGGGAGAGGACAATGGCGAAGCGTGCAATGCGATTGGGGATGTTTGCTGAAAGGTACACAAGCCTAGCATCTCTGCCTCTCCATGGTTCCGCTTTTCGGTCGCTTGGACTCGAAGCTCATGCTGCAATGCACCAAGGACATGTGCATCATCATTCAATGAGGGCTCCTGATATAAGAGCTGCAGCAAAATTCGGTAAAGACTATTTTTGGATGCCGATCTTCGTGGAAGATGATGATGTCGGTCTATTTTGGCCTGGAAGTTTCAGACAGATTGATGAAAGGGGTGGTGTTAATTTGAGGCATGGTGAGCATGCTCATAATTCAAATACTAGTTTTGTAGTAGCAACTGCACCTCCAGCACAAACATCTGCATCTCCTGATCTCACTCTGAGGCTTTAAGATTTTTCATCTTGATTGAATTCAAATACTAGTTTTGTATTTTTGTGGCATGCACAAACATATCTGTACAAGCCTCCTCATGTTCTCACTGTAAAGCTTTAAAGCTTTTCTTTAGTTTCATTCTCTTCAGACTTTAAATTATTGATTTATGGTGATTGCACTGTACAGTGAGACTTGTATTTCAATGGCTTATTTAGCTTATTTGAATTTTCATTATTATTAAACTTTTCTTGTCACTTATATTTGGTGCCATCATTGATGTTGTAGCTACTGCACCATGATCCATGGATTCAAATGTCGGTGTGTCTTTGGATTTCTGTTAGAAATGTAGTTTTGGTAAAACTTGTCTTTCATAGCTTTTACTTGAACCATGGTTTTGTAGTTATCATATTGTTGGCATGAAATTTATTTCATTTCAATGTGTCCTTGGTAAAACTTAAAAGGGTGATATAAAGGTTTCAATTGGTGGGATCAAAATAGATATTAGTCCAAAACTTGCATTTTGAAAGAAATTTGCCTACAAAATATTGTTGGTTGGTCAAAGTAAAAGTGTTAAATTGAATTAATCATGGTTGCAATTGACTTACTCAAAAACTATGACGAGTCTGCAGATCATCAAAAGCTTACAAACTTTTCCAAGCTTTGGTATATGAGTAGGCAACGGTCCTGCATCTAAAGGCTTGAAACAGTCCTTTGATTTTTATTTAAGTATTGAGTAAATATACAGTCTCCTTTTGATTTCTAGAAAGTGTGTTGTAAGTCTATACAAATTAGTCTTTAAAAATATCCTACTTGTTAACAAGTTTTATCTTACAAAATTGTCAACTTAATTGTAAACAATATTGTCCTTCAAGAATTTAATTAATTTAGAAACAGATGAAACCTTTCAAGGAATAAAGCAACATAATATATTTTACAAAATAAATTGAATTATGAAAGAGTGATATTTTTGACTTGGCGATACAATTCCTTTTTTTTAAAGGACTATATAATTCCTGCTCCTACATATTTATTTAATAATAAAATAATAAATTTATATATAGTCATCACATCGCTTTTTTTAAATAATTTGGTTGGTTGCTTTTTATTTTGAAAAAAAGAAATATTATTTTATCTTAAAAAAAGTAGTATTTGATAAAAATTTATAAAAAAAAAATTCAAATCATCAAGTTGTCATAGTTAACATACGATTTCTCTTCTAAGTATGATAAATAATAAAATGCAATAAAAAGAGAGATAAGAAAATAATAAGTATTAACAATGTATAATATATAAAACTTTACTTTTAATTTTATCAATTATCTCAAGTTTAAACCTTGAGTATATAATAATTATTTTAAATATTTCAAGAATATTTTTTACTGTTCCAATAATTTTATCAGATTCTAATAGAATTATGTCGGCTGAAAGATTCAAGCCTTTAAAGAAAGAAAAAAAATGTATAACTAAGATGTCATTAGATAAAATTGCCCTCACAAACATGAACACATTGACTAAACATAGATTTTGCACACGTTAGACGAGAATGTTGGTTTACCACTTCCGTTATTTGTGCGCGTAGATGTGTACACAAGGAGCACCACGAAGCTTAGTGGCGGCAAAAAAAAGAAACGCGACAATTGTGATTTTTGGACTTTAGTTGATGCTGACCTGGTCTTACCAAATTTATTAATCTTCATCCATATATTGAATGAAACTGTTTTGTTGAATAAATTATGACCTGAAATTATTGAAACAATACTTTTTTTTGGAAGGCGAAATTATTGAAACATGAATAATGAATTTTAGTGTCTTAATTGTTCAAATTAAAGACCAACAATAAGGCTAAGGACTCTTTTCTTTTTACTTTTTTTTTTTCTATTTCTATCCATCCAAATAATATATCTTTTGTATTGTATTTTTCCTCTATTTTTATCAACCATAAAAAAATTTCCTTTTTCTTCTCTCTCTCTAATTTTTTGTTGTTGGATTCTCTAATTTACTTCTAGTCTAAACAAAGTGTTAAATATAATAGTTAAGAAACCAAAAGTATAAATTTTTTTATAAGAGTTTTTCTATAAAAAATAAATTATTAGAGAGTTTTCATTAATTATTACCTTAACTTTATGTTTGGTAGGGTGAAAAAGGAACGGATGAGGAGATAAAATTAAAATTTGGATTTGAATCTAAGAGAGAACTAAAAGAAAGAATAACTTAGAAAAAAATATTCCTAAAAGTTAAATTTCTTTTTTTTCCCACTTTTCTTCAATTAAACAAAAAATAATTATTATTCAAGTTTTTCTCTCTCTATTTTTTACTCTCTTCCAAATATAATAAAAAAAGAAAACCTGATATTTTAACAGTAATGCAATATGACTTACTTAAATATTTTTTTTATCAATTTTAATATTTTAAAATAGAATATATTTAAATATCATATTTTAAAATTTGTTGTTCAAAATACTTATTTTACCTTCTAAAAATTTAAAAACAACAATAAGAAAAAGTAATTAGCAGTGACCTGTCCGCAAAAATAAAAGAAATAAGACTTTTTTTTGCTGAATTGAAATATATTTTTTATCTTTACAATGTACTTATTTTATAGATTAAGTTCCTATATAAAGAATTTTTATCCTGATAAAACTTATTTTTCAAATTTAGTTATGATGCTATTTTGTTAATCATTATAAAGTTGTAAATTTTTATATCTGTCGCTCTTATTTTGAAAGAAACACATTTTTTTATTCATTATCATTACATATAAATAGTAGTATTAAGTATTTCTTTTTAAATATATTGTTGGTGAGTTGAGAGGAGAAAGTATTTATAAATGATATTCACATCAATTTTAAAATGATGTAAAATTTTATTATAAAATATTATTCAATTAAGTGTTGGATTAATCATATTATTTTATCATTAATAAAAATGTTTTAAGAGAAAGAATACTTATAAGTGATCTTTAATCTCTCTATGTGAGATTTTTATATTACCAAAATATATATTATCATAAAACAAATTCAATATCCATATTGAAGCCAAAAGAAACGGCTTCATAATATTGTCCGTTTTGACGGAGACTATAGAACATTTTCACCAACTTTGACCACGAGTCTTGACCCAAAAAAATCCTCTCAAAATCAAATCACTTTCCCAAGGGAATTCGAACGTTAAATTTGGTCCAAAGTGTAGAACAAAAGGAGTGAAAAGGAAAGGGAACAAGAAAATGATGAACACAGCAAACTTGCAAAAAGCATATGATAAGAATAAGAACGAATTTGAAGGGAAAAAATGACCTGGTCCTGCTCGTGTTGGCAGAAGAATAGAGTCATGGTCAAAACCAGGTCCCCACTCTAGTCAGTAATTCCATCCATCTCCAAGGGCTAATACTGTAATTTGACTCGCGGAATAATCCATAGACTGACCGTTTCTCATTTTGACTAACCCAACAACTGATAAAACTATTATTTTGATTTTTAGATTTATCAAAGATTAATTATTTTAATTTTTTATAATTTTGAAAACTAATATAATGCTCATTTAGTATTATTAAGAGTTAAAATAAAAGTTTAGTTTGCATGTATTATTAATGTTAAAAAATTATAATAACGACTGATAAACAATCATCTTTAATATAACTTTTCAAAATAGCTATTGTAAAATTAATGAATTTATTATACATAATTTTGTTTGAAATATATTATACATAAAATTTGTGCTAATATAATAATGTAAAAATGATTTACTTTTATACTATTAGTAAATATACTTTGTCCGTTATTATTTATAAGACATCAATTTTGAAATAATGCTTGTTCTAATAAAATTCAATTTATAATGTTTTTTTATTAACTATTTTTAGACTAAAACTATTCCTAATTTAAGAAAGAAAGAAAATATATTAACAAACAATTAGGAGAGAGAAATATTAATTATAAAGATAATTTTGAATTTTTTTTATAAATTTATTATTATCAACTAAATTAAGTACTTTTTTAATATTGATGAATTAGTTAATTAAGTTATATATATATATATAGGATATATATATATATATATATATATATATATATATATATATATATATATATAGGAACGAAAAAAGTATTATTTATTCATGAAATAATTATTAATAACCAAGTTTAAAGTAAACTGCTATTTTAACTCTAAAGAGTAAAAGTGTAACATAATGTTACATTGATTACTCCTCTAAAAAAATGTTACATTAATTATTGAAATAAAAAAAGTTGAATAAGTTTATGAAATTTTTAATTATTTCATTGAAATCTCTGTACTTAATTTTTTTAAAAAGTATTAAATTGAGGAGTAAACGGTTGAAAAAAGAAACTCCCGACGCGTTGCAGAGTTAAGTTATCTCACTTAGCTGTCTCGTGTTGATTGATGAATAAAAAATCGAAGTTCTGAACGAAAAATCCCCCTCGATTTCGCTTGCTTTTCTGAACTATCCCTGTTTCGTGTCTCAAACACAGTTTTGGTTTTGGTCTGTGTTCTCTCTCTCTCACTTTCTCTTCTCTTTGTGTCTTTGCCTTTGGTACTAAGCGCTTTTCCTTGTCCTTATTTTTCTTGTTTCCTGTTCCATCTGCCATGATTAGAGGCAAAGATCTTGTTCCCAATGGCGTTGACTCCGAGGGTGAGAACTCAAGGACCAAGGTGCAACAACATCAGCAGCATCATGGTTTTGCTCATGCTAACAAGGAACACCCTCAAGAGAAAAAACCGAGTTTTGATGAGTTTCAGTCAACAACACCCTCAAAGGTTGCCACTTCTGGGTTGCAAGAGTTGACCCTCAGCTACCTCTGTGAGAATCCAAAATTGGGTCTTGCTGAGAGAGAGGTTGGTGATAGAAGCTTGGTGAAGGGCAAAGAAGTTGTTGTTTATGGGAATTCAGATCAAGATGAGAAATGCCAACCTGGGTTGGGTCTGACAGAAGGTGCTAGTCTCTCGCAGCGTGACGAATTAAGATTTAAAACATCCTTGGGAGAGGTGTCCGCGTTTAGTGTGCAACAGTACTTGGAACAGAATTGTCTTCGAAGGAAGATATCCATGGGAAACCAAAACCAAAAGCAAGATCAAGATGAGAAATGGGTAGAGAGGGATTTCTTGAGTTTGAGTGAGACAAGGGATAATTCTTCAAAGAGATCCATGGAGGAAGAGTGTGAAAGGGAGAAGAATGGTGGCAGCAAGAAGCAGAAGCTTGAGACTCTTAGCCTCTCTCTTGCTTTGCCTGATGTGTCGCTCTCTCTCACAGCCTCAAACGCTTTGCAAAATGGTGACCAACTCGTTAGGCCAAAGCCTAGTAAGCCATCCACAAGGACTACAGCTACTATCAATTCATGTTCAAATGATTACACAGCTGCTTCTGTGTCTCGCTCTTACTCTCACCCTTTCTCACACAACCAAAGTTGCTCACTCACCCGAAATTCGACCGAGAATTTCGAGTACTCACACAGCAAAGATGATCAAATTTGGCATTGTGGGGAGGGGACTAATGGCTCGGTTCATAGCAGGTTCAAGCCAATTGGAGATGGGGTTGCTTTGGTTAATCATTCGTTCATGCAAGGGAATAGTCAGTATAAGGCTACTAGCTCAGAAAACCAATCTGTTTTCCCTTCAGAATTGCCTGCAAGAGTGAGATTTGAAGCCAAGTCAGAGGGCTCAAGAGGAAAGAATTCTGGGAATTTAAGAGGGTTGGAAGGTGTGGATGGTGGGAAAATGAAGTTTTCTACATCAGAGAGAGTTCTAAGAGAGATTATATCTGAGTCTATCCCAGCCATGGCATTGACATTTCAGGAGTTCACTGAAGAAGTCATAACTTCAATTAAGGAATACCTGAAAGGTCTCATTGAAATGCCAGAGAAGAAAGGAGAACTAGAGAGCCTCCAGAACCGGCTCGGCCAAAGATCTGACCTCACCAGAGAGACTCTTTCAAAGTGTCATAAGCAGCAGCTGGAGATTTTGGCTGCTATCAAGATGGGGCTTGGGAGTTTCTTGTCCAGTAAGTTCCAATTCGCGGAGATGGTGGATGTTTTCTTGTACATGAGATGTAGAAATGTGAACTGTAAGAGCTTGCTTCCTGTTGATGACTGTGACTGCAAGATGTGTTCAGGAAATAAGGGGTTTTGCAGTTCTTGCATGTGTCCTGTTTGTATGAGCTTTGATTGTGCAAGCAACACTTGTAGTTGGGTTGGTTGTGATGTTTGTTCTCACTGGTGTCATGCTGCATGTGCCATTCAGAGGAATCTAATCAAACCTGGGCCTAGTTTGAAGGGTCCTTCTGGGACCTATGAGGTGCAGTTTCATTGTATTGGCTGTGGACATACTTCAGAAATGTATGGTTTTGTCAAAGATGTCTTTGTGTGTTGTGCCAAGGATTGGGGGCTAGAAACCTTGGCGAAAGAGCTTGACTGTGTGAGGAGGATTTTCCGGGGAAGTGAAGATCGCAAAGGGAAGGAATTGCATATTAAAACCGAAGATATGCTGTTAAAGCTTCAAGCTAAACTGGTTTCTCCTTTGGATGCCTGCAAACACATCATACAGTTTTTCAACTGTAAGTCTCTGAACTGTGGTCTTTTAGTTTTCATTTTCATTTTATCTGTTCAAAGTTTATCAAAACAATTGTGCTATTAAACGCCATACATCATTTAAATGGGAACTATGCAATATTAATATATCATCATTTTCTTCATGGATTAGTGTTTAGTAATACACTTCAATTTTATTCAAAGTATGTGATGTGGTTGAGATAAAGCATTAATGTTGATATATGAAGATTTTCTTTTTTAGAAAGTAATAATGACAGACATTCAGACAATGAGGCAGAGCATTGCCCTGCTATTTAACCTTTAAAATGATTTATCTTTCCACTTCTTATATTTCTATAACCACAACACTTGAGAATGCTATGTATAATATAAATGATTTTCAGATTAGCTATGTAGAGTATTATATAAGATTAGTTATCAATTATCATACTGTGACATTGGATGTCTAAGGTTCAAGATTTCGTTGTCATTTGACAGTTGGGTTATGGAATGACTTTGTACTTTATAAATCATTTGGTCCTGCTGCATTTGATATCGTGTTGACTCAGTTGTTTACTCTAGATTGCAGAAATAAAAGACAAGGAATGTCCTTTTAACACAGGCGTCTATATGAGTTACATAATAATTGGTTCTAGTCTTCTGGTGCTTGATTTTGGTGAATAATGAATTATGTTACATTTAGCACTAATGCCTAAGATGGGTTTTACAGATTTGGTAGATGACTGAGATGAATGTCTTTGATCATTGGGCATTAGCCATTCAATTACATCTTAGAGTTAAAATGCTTCAAAGTTAATATGCTGTATGCATGTACCTCCCTCCCTGGATGAGATAGTTAAATCTTACAGTTGATATTTATTTCAATATGCGTGAGTTTGTTTTTCCATCAAATTCAATTGTCCTCACAAGTGTGCATCCTTTTTCTATTTTTACCTTAGGTCTTGCTAAGCTCTTTATAACAGATCCTTGCTTGATTTGATTATACTGATGATATCTGATATCTAACTTGAAAGATTTTTTCCCTATAAACAGACGTGGATGGCATTTCAGACCTTCCTGCTTCTGCTATATCCTCAAAGGATTTGTCAACATCTAAGGCTAACCTTACAATGGACACAACAACATCTTCTCTTCCACAATCTACTTCTCTAATACCAAAATACACTTATGACATGAGCTACACTAGGTCAAATGATCTTCAACAAAAAGACCTCAAATCCTCCCTCTTAAGTGAACATAAATATGAGAGTGATTTCCATTTAGAGGCTCTATTAAGGAAAGGAGGAGGGCTTGAAAGCTTGGAGAGCATCGTGCGGATAAAAGAGGCCGAAGCGAGAATGTACCAAAACAAGGCAGATGAGGCAAGGAGAGACGCAGAAGGGTTACAGAAGATGATCAAGACAAAGGCTGCACAGATGGAAAGAGAGTATGCAGAAAAGATTGGCAAGATTTGCTTGGATGAGGCAGAGGAAAGGAGGAAGAACAAATTTGATGAACTCAATGTCTTGCAAAATTCCCACTATGATTACTTCAACATGAAAAGCAGAATGCAAGATGAGATCCATGGTTTGTTGAAGAGAATGGAAGCAACAAAGCACCAACGGGTTTAATATATATATATTTTCTTCTTCTTCTTCTTCTTGTTTAATGTTTTACTGTCTAGAACACTAGTAAAATGTGTGTACTTTATTGATCGAGTGCCAATTTGTATTCTTCTGTTTCTTATTATTCAGAATTGATAACTTTATATTGATAAATTCAAGAATCAAGTTTTTTCTTCACAAAATTGAGAGGGGCTTAAACGTGAATTTAGCCATGTCCTTCA
>CM023948.1:40710663-40763802 GCA_013407115.1 Glycine latifolia
CTCTGACTTTTATTTCATTTGTCGTTTTTTTTTACCAAATTAGTATAGTTTGCTTTTAAAATGACTAAATTAGTGTACTTTTTGAAAAACATACCAATACTGGGTAAACTGTACTTCACCTTCTCGAGGTCAGCTTCCTTTTATTAATTAATTAATTTTTTATTTATCGGAGTTTACTAACGACCAAAAAACATTTGTAATTGTCTAAAATTCCTAGAAATTATTTGCCTATTTTATTTTATTTATTTAAAAATACACTTTTTTTTTATCTCCCAACATTAGTTGTTAAATATTAGTGGAGGGATTTAAACCCACCACCTCTCCCTCATTCCCTTCCTTCCCTTCTTTTCCTTTTACCATCCAACCAATCTTATATCTCCTTTTAAAAAAATAATAATAAAAATTACACTTGTTTGATAATTTTAAAGAAAACAACGGCTAATATATCAATAGGTTTTTTTTAAAAAAACTATTTATTATTATAAGTTGATAAAAAAATTATTTATCAATTTAGGTGATTTTTGTCACGTTGGACATGTGTGTCACCATTAAAAATTGTTTTTTAAGAAAGTGTAATCATGAATGATTTTTCATTTTTAAAGTATTTTTTTTAATAAAATTGAACAGGAGACGTCATCCTACATGATTTCTCCTAGTTAAATTTTTTTTTATTATAAATAAATTGAACAAAAGGTGTCATCCTAGTTTGTTTCATTTAGAGTCATCACCCCGAAAAGTTTCTCTTATTTAAATTATTTTTTTAAAAATAATTGAACAGGAGCTGCTAAACATATGGTGCTAGTGAAGTTGTTGTGGGTGATTGCAAAACTTGTTATTTTTTTATTATAAATTTTTAGTTCATATTTTTGTAAGAATATATAGTTGGAAAGACTGTGATGTCCTTTTGTAGTTTTTAGAAGAAAAAAATTGATGTACTAAATTTTTTAGGTTGTAGATAATTTTTTTAGGTTGTACATAAAAAAAATTTAGGTCGTAGAATTTTTTTTTGTTTTTAGGATTTAAATTAGAAGAAGTCTTTTAGGTCGCGTCTCCTGTTGAATTTATTTAAAAAAGTAATTTAAAAAGAAGAAATCATGTAAGGTGGCATTTCCTGTTCAAATTTGTTAAAAAATACTTTAAAGAAGAAAAGTTATTCAGGATAACGCCACTTAAAGGAGATTTTTTATTGGCGTCACAGGTATTTTGCGAGACAAAAATTCACCCAAATTAATAAATAGTTATTTTTTGACAAACTTAATGATAAATAATTTCTAAAATTTGGTCAAAAAGTCTTATACCAGCAGCACTAAATTTAGGATAAGACAGTCTGGAATCGGATCTATATTCTGATTTGTTAAGTTGGTTCCTGATATGGTTGATAGATTATTCTCTTAGGTTTGCCAATTGCTACATAGTGATGTAGGGCAAATTTAAGAATATGAGGGTTCTTATCAAATTGTTAAATAAACCAAACTGTACCAGGATGGCCAAAATATAAGATTATACTAGAGGTGGAGAAGTAGAATAATGTTCAATGGTGCCCTCCCTAGACATTATTATTCAGTGACTTGTTTATTTGATCACTAATTATTGAGGCTTTGCGCACCATAGGAGGCTTCGTGAACGTTTTATCCTTACATATATTATTATTTCTCAGTTGAATTGACTTTAATCAAACTTAACATATAATATTTGTCGTGGCCAAGTCACTTACAATTTTATTGCCAATTGCAGAAACAGTCAACACTATAGTCTTAGAACCGAATTGAATTCACATCACGCTTGAACAATGTAATCATTATAGTTTGGCCAAAAATCAAAAAGATTAACATCTGTACGTAGTTTTGTTATATGGGGGCACATTTTTTATTTTTTTTATTTATCTTTGAGCATATTTTTATTACATGATAAATATATATAAACAAATCAACGTGAATTGCCTGGGATGAAAATTTACACGTCCTTAAATTATTCTAAAATTAGATACAAACCTAGGCGTTGCAAAGCTAATTTAGAAAGTATAAATTAATTTTAGTTTTATTTGGTTAAAAGGTGTATTTTAATTTGCGTACAATGAACATTATTATCTCTGCTGTGTTACTTAAAAGTGTCTCCTGAACACTTTAATTTTAAGAGTTATTAGATGCAACAGGGGCAAAATATTTATTCTTGCTGTAACAACATATACTAAAATGTTGCAGAGAAACAGTTTGCGAACCACAAGGCCTTAGAACACATGATACCTATGGAGTTCTGTAACAGAAGAGCGATTCTAGCAAATTTAGAAAAGAAACCAAGTAAATATGTGCAAAAAGAATCACTTGTGAGAGAACAAAGCAACAACGGGTCTTGTATTTATTGTTGAAGTTTTTTTCTCCTTTTCTTTCTAAGAACTCGCATAAAATGCATGTAATTTTATTAATCTTGTGCCATTGCCCATTGGAATTATGTTTGATATTGTTTGAATAAACTTATCCACAAACAGTTATAAGAGAACAAAATATAAATAGTAGTATAAACATTTCCATTTTTTCTTTAACTTGTATTTGATTTGGCATTACTCTTAGAATTTAGATTTTTACTAACTTAATCATACAAAATTTCAATTTGTAAAGTGAAAATTTCTCCTACTTTTACTTATATACTTGATTTTGATTATATCATTAGTTGAAATTTTTTAACACGTCCTTTATACCGATGATTAAATATCTTAAACATATAGTTTGTAAGATTAGATATTTGTGTATGATCGATTCAATAATAATATGAGAGAGTAGATAACTTGATGGACGAAATAAAAACCACTGCTATAAATTTTGATAATGTCTTTAAAATTTAAATTTGGGGTTAGTATACATGGTTTGTAAACCAATATATTCCCTGATTTGTTAAACTGACCCTAATAATATGCTACTTGATGATATGTAAATCCTCTTAACCTTGATGACATCATTGTAAGACAACTTTAAGATTATGAGGGTTTTCTTATCAATATTATTACGTAAACAAAATTATACTACAACTGAAGAGAGAAATTGTTTGATGATCAGTTTTAGAACAGCTGGCAGATTCATGTGGGAGCCCAACCTTGCATGTTTGGATATTTTCAAGGAGCACATAAACTAATCTCATAATTGTCTTTTGAATTTGACATGAAAATATATAATAATGATAGATGCAAGAGAAACGTGTGTCGCATACCGACACATTAAATAAAACGCGCGTTCGGTGGTGCCCTCCCTAGAAAATATTGTTCTGCTGGGACTTGTTTATTTGAGCACTAGTTATTGTGGCTTCGTGCATCACACGTGGCTTGGAGCATCTTGTCAAACATTTTTCTATCCAACATTCAAACTAATTTACCAGTAATGTTATGGCATATCTGATAGATTACTGCCACTCAAATCAGTGCGTGACAAAAAAGCTTACATTGGATTATATGTGCACCGTCTATCCTTGTATATGTTATTTTATTCTCTCTCAATCGGATTGACTTTAATTAAGCAAACTTTCTATACATTTTTGGCCAAGTCACTAGCGAATTACAATCTGCTATCGTGAATGCAATCATTATACTTGGGCGCAATAAGATTTACTACCAACACATTTACACTTTTTTTATTATTAATCTTTTATTTTTTATCAATCTGTAACTTTTTAATTAATTTTATGATAAAAAATGACACAAGATTTTATTAAAAGTAACTAAGTCATGACAATACTGTGATATTATAGTATTTACTTTGACTACTAACACATTTACACTAAGTTATGGAATTATGAAAATGGAATGATTTGTTGTCGTGTTTGTTTAGCTAATCGGGCATATTGTGGGAGAGAGTCAAAGGAAGTGAATAATTTATTGAATCATGATATAGCATAATAATTAAACAATTTAAATAACAGAAATGAAGTAACTTTTGCAACAAACACATATTTTCATCGGTAATTTCTTTGGAGAATGACAGAGAGGCTAACAAAGATGGCAAAGAGGAAGAGTAAGAGACCAGTGGAGTTGACAATTAGTGCCTCTTGACTGCGGAAAAGCTGATGAAACTGGAAATATTCAACCAAACCCGTCTCAGCTGTGGCAACTGCAAGAAGGAATATGGCCATGCCCATAAACCTGTGCCCTGGCAAAAGGGAAGCTCTAGCAGACATTTCTGCACCGGGGAAGAAATAAGCAAAGAACCCAAATATATACTGCAAAACAAATTAAAAACAAAAACGGGTTTTATTACAAGAGTTTATCATATAGCTAATGGAAAACTCAAAAAATATACCATACATGATAATTGATTTGTGATTAAATTATAATATAAATAAAAAAAGTTATACTGTAAAGTATAATAATAGGTTAGAAAGTATCTGTTAACACTGCTCAATGCGTTAAATTGTTAATTAAGTATTTAATTGATTCCAAAAAAACCAATCAGATCATGCCGGTTTCCATAACATTTCTCGTCAACTTGAATCGATTATATCACTTGTTTGTTCCTAATTAGGCCGGTTCAACCAATTAATCTAAGATAAACTTTTTAGTTTGCATTAAAGGGAAGTTAAATTAGAAATTGGCGAAGGTTATAAAATGGAATTAATTACCTGTAAGCCAAATAGTGAGATTGCTGACATGCCTAGCCAAGAGTGTAATGTATACATATCAGCAAGACCTGACTCCTTCTTAGATTTGAAAACTGCAACAATCCCTAAAATTCCAGCCACTAAAGCTGTCATGTGTAATACGAGGTGAACCACCTTCACTGACCTCCTTTTTTCAGGCACCGACTTGTATATCATGATTGCTGTTGCAAGTAATATTCTTGTGTAAGTTATAATAACACCAAATGAATTCAAGTGGTCACACTTTTCAACAATCGTGAAAATTTAATCACTGCTCCCAATATATCATACTAAAATATGCAAAGAGAAACTGTTAGCCTGTGGGGGAAAAAAACAGAAAAATCATGGGAATTGGATTAAAAAGCCTATGAAAAAAAATTGAGAATGAATTTCACATTAAAAAAATTATTCAAAATTGGAAACAAAAAATATATTAAAAATTGAAATACAAGTGATTTCTGATCTCTTAATAGGATGAGCTCAAATGCAATAAATCTATTACACAAGTTTTAAAAATCGTTCGCAATCATAATTTCAACTATAACATCAACATTTTTATGGGCAACGTGATTATAACGTGACGTATGGTGTGTTTAATTTAAAACACGTTAAAAATTATATTAAATATGAATTCTAACTAATATAATTTTATTCTAACAGCATCTCTAATGGAGAGTGCTTATATGAATTTCTTTGAGTCTCTTACTCATCTTTTTGTGATCCTTACAATGTCATGTAACTAATAAAAATTCTTATAAAATTTTGCTTCAATATAAAAAATTGTAAGAAACTCCAAAAAATCCTCTTAGTTGGTAATGTTTGAAAAATAAGAAACTCTAGAAATGATTTCTTATATTAGAAATCCAATTTTTTTGAAGAAACTTTCATGTCACCTAAATATTCTCAAATGCATAATTTATTTTAAAAAATAATTTCTTATCCTTAGAAATCCACCAAACACATTGCATTAGAGATACTCTAATAAACGTGGATCACAAATGTAGAATCAAACATACATATAATAACAGTTGCAAAAATCACATTTATATGTAATTTCTCATGTAATATGAAGGATTGAAAACAAATTGTGACTATGACCATAATTTAAAAACCTTAATACATAGTCTATAACGGCATAAGTAGAGTTCTTTTTACCTTCTCCACCAACTAAAATAAATCCAATTACCATTAGAAGTGGATGCAGCTGCATATAAAGTAAAAAACATGTTAGTAGCTAGACATGTTGATCAAAACGAATATCACACATGATCAATTACATGGTTTGAACAACTCACGTTGAAAATCTTGATTGGCTTGGAAGAGCTGAAGAAGGCCACACCTTCTCGTAAGTGTAGCAACCAAACTAACATAAGGGTTGCTATTGCTATGAACAACAAATGGGCAAATATGGTAACTGAAGTAGCTCGAACTTGGAAGCCACGAGCCATTTTTGTGCAACTCAAAGAGTAACACCTCTATGCTACCAAGTCCTTAACTAGAGACCTTTATTAGTATTTGATTGCAAATTGATCTAAGAGACTAAGATATCCCTTCAATGGTTCTGTATATAAATAAAAGGGAAAGTAATGAAAGAATCAAACTATGCACATATATTTACATAAGGATAATAACAAAAAAAGGATTAAGGAAAACGGTTTGGCCGGCAGGGAAATTGGTGACAAGTGTACAACAAATTTGGTTGTAACTATATCGATGAAAGCTAGCTGTTTATGATTATGGAAATTTAATATTGGTCAATGCCTAGGATTAGCTGTAAAGAGCTAGAATTACAAAAGGTAAAATGAAAGTTTGATTACTCTGTATATTATTATTACAGGGAAGAAAAAAAATCACAATCACAAAGCAAAATATACTTATTATTTCTGTTGTAGGTCAAGAGATTAATTAAAATTAAACAAGGTCCAACATAATAGCAGATAGATAGTTAAGTTGTTTAAGTACATATCAAGGTTTGCTTCTTGGTTATGTATACCAAGAAAACTCTGTTTTTGTTTTTTGAGAGATTTTTTTTTTTTGAGATAAGCAAAACATACTTTCATGAACTGACATCTGGAAAGGATGGAAAGGAATTAGTTTCTGATTATTAGTTGAAGGATATTCTTGGTAAAAATAAATAAAATTTATTAACTTTGTTTAATAATAAATCACAGAAATATTGTGTGGCTGACAGGCTGTGTAGTGCTTGTTACTTTCGAAAAGATTGAACCAGAAAATTTTCCTTTTGAGGCCAACAATTAAACGACAAAATTTGTATTATATATATATATATATATATATATATATATATATAAACTGATAACTTATATTTGTATCCTTCGTAAATTCCATTTTGTATGTTCCAGAACATATAGTTAGTTACTATTTAAGGACTATATTTGGCTTAGTAAGACATTGGCGAAAACAAATATAGCAAGAAAAAAATTATGACAGACAAATAAATAGTATGTACAATCATATCATCTGTGGCATTTTTTTTTACTTTTTTTCAAAAACAAATTCACAAATAGCGTGACAATCATAAATTCTCTAAAAATTAAATCGTACATGGTTAACATGACACAAATTATACAAAATTCTAAAATTAAAATTACAGTTTAAATTAAAGTAATTATAATTATGATTAATATACATGAATCCATATTAAAAAGAAAAAAATAAGTCAATCATCAGTGTCAAACTTGGATGGTTGAAATGTGAATATATATACAAAATGTGTCGCCCAAATGTCGAAAATCTCAATGATTCCTAAATTTTTGTTCAGACAAAATCAGTACAATGGGTTGGACCAAAGCATTTTGGATGTGTCAGTTCTTTTGATTTTCAGCACCAAATTATGTGTGAGTTCTTCTGCACCTGTTTCCACCAATCCTGAATTGGTTAGAATAGCATCAATGCGGTTCATGAGTCACGACATGAATCTATTCTTTTCTTTTTCTCCTTTTATTCCAGTAAGTTTCGTAACAACTCAACGTTCTTTTGTATTTATTTTATATATATCATTGAAAGAACTCAACCTTTAAACGGACATACTCTTAAATTCCAAGTGTATTATGAATTTCAATGTGGCCACATTTTAGGGTTAATTGGAGGGGATAGAACTGAAAGGATGTAATTTTTTTTTAATTACCGTTTGGGAGATATAATTTAAATTTTTTACTAAAAAAGGGTAAGTCCAGGACATTGAATGTACAGAAATGGTTATAACAGAGATTCTGTTATTCATATTCAGGGCCGGTTCTGGGCCCATTCAAGGTGTCCAACCGCACAAGGCCCCAAAAAATAAGGGGCCTCAAATATTAATTACTGCAACATATAAACAATATTGAAAACTAGAGGAGATGGTAATGTCTATTTTTAATAACTAAGGGGTCCAAGGTTCAATTCTCACTAACAACAATTTTTACTACTTTTACATTTCCTAGACACACCCAATTTTTTTCTCTCTCCTCCTTCCTTAATTCACTTTTTACTCTCTTCAAAAAAAACATTCAAATTTCAATACTTTTTGGTAATATTTATTGAGCAAAGTATTTTTCTTATTTAAATGAGTCATTTATTTTTAAATTGTCAATTGAGGGCCCCGTTTTCTAAAAAAGGAAAATATTAAATAGGGCCCCGAGAAAGTTTGCCCCGTCCCTGTTCATATTAACGCTACTCTAGTAACTAAAGTTTCGAATCTTTCTTTATCCAAAGTGCTCCGCATCACGTATTTCAAATACTTTGTACAGTGTCCAATAAGTTATTGAGCGTTCTTTTAATGGTTTCGGTACCTACGGGATTATTAACAGTACCCTTTTGGGAGAATGTTAATAAATTCCAAAGGTAAAGATACCCGAGTAATTGTTATTTTGGAATGTACCGGTTGTGATATCGATGAAAGATTTATCATCTCTATTCTATGGGATTAAATCCCAAATTGGGCAAATCTAAAGAAGGTTTTCGAGTACGTTCATCACAAAAGATTTCTAGATCCCAATAAACCCAACAGTTCTTACTCAGGGGATTTTTGGACTTTGATTTAAGGTTTTTTTGAATCATCGTCTAAGAGCTAGATTTGCCTCAATTGTTTGTCTCTTGCCTTCCGCCTAATCCTTATTACGACTTTTAACTTAGAAGTCGTAACATTGATTACGACTTATACATTTTTTTATTTTTTAAATTGAAGTCGTAAAAAAATTTGCAGTATATATTTTTTTTAAATGTGCGACTTCAAAGTTGTAAAATTTTTTACGACTTCCAAAACTTTTTTTTCTTTTTTTCTTTTCCTCATTACAATTTTTAAAACTTTTTTTTTCTCATTACGACTCTTTTTTTTTTTACCTTTTAATTTCTTTTTATAGTACTTTAACTTTTTTCTTTTAATTTATTTAACTTTTTATAATTTTTTTAACTTTTTTTCATTTTTTTAAACTTTTTTTATACGTTTTTATTTTCTTTTTTAAACTTGTTTTCTTAATTTTTTTAGTTTCATTAAATATTTGAATATATTTTTGATATTTTTATTTAATATTTTTATATTATTTTATTTAATATAATTTCTAAATTTTTTATATATTTTTATATAATATTTTTAATATTATTTTATTTAATATACTTTACAAATTTTTTCTATTTTTTAATTTTTGGTATATTCATAAAGTATATTAAATAAAATAATATTAAAAAATATAAAAAATATTACATACAAAAATATGAAAAATGTATTCAAATATTTAATGAAACTAAAAAAATTAAGAAAACAAGTTAAAAAAAGAAAATAAAAAAGTAAAAAAAAACATATAAAAAACAAAATAATAGATTTAAAACAAAATTATTTATCATTTTAAAAAGTGAAAAAAAAACTTAGAAAAAAGTTTAAAAAATGAAAGAAAAAAGTAAAAAAAAATTATAAAAAAGTAAAAAAAAAATTAAAAGGAAAAAAAAAGAGTCATAGGACTCATTACGACTTTCAAGTCGTAATGAGGGGAAAAAAGTTTTAAAAATTGTAACAAGGAAAAGAAAAAAAGAAAAAAAAGTTTTGGAAAAAAAATATTGAATAAATCATAAATTTTTTTATAACTTTAGTTTAAAAAATTAAAAAATATATAAGTGATAATTTGTGTAACAACTTACGACTTATTCTTTTTTTATAAAAAATTTAAATTATACCCCCAAACGGTAATTAAAAAAAATTGCACCATTTCAGTTCTACAGCCGTTAATTGGATTCGATGTGGGTCCCGTTTATAAAAACTACTGGAAGTAAGAATATATGTGTGAAAATAGAATTAAGATGCTTGCTAAATTCCTAAGTTTCTTCGTTCATCAAAATTCCAAAACTAAGAACACAAGCAATGATCCCTTTTTTCACCTCATTTCAATTCTATTTTTCCATCAAATTCATCGAAGGGTATAAGACTGACTCACTAGTCTCTCTTCCATTCCATGAAAGTGTGACACGATGAGTCCCTTGGGTATCTCAGGTTTGGCACACTTGTTTGGCATCTTAGCATTCGTCCTCTTGCTCGTTTGGTTGTTGCATTACCGTGAAGGAATTGACTATGATTCAGACAATGGATTTCGCGTCTTCAATGTAATATTGTTTCCTCTCCCCCTTTTTCTTTATTTGCTTCTGTTTTATATTAGATTACATGAGTGACAGAGTATGATTCTTTCAATTAGCATTCTCAATATTATTATTTTGTCTCTTTGAGGTATATTTCACACATTACTCCAACCACTAGCCAAATTTTTTTTGTTGTCTCAAGTATTTATAATTATTCTCCTTTTTATCTTTATTAATATACTTGATTTTCTTAACTATTTCTTTCTTTCAAATTTCAGTATTTTATTTGTATATCTAAATTAAATTTTAATTGTTTCTTTAGTGAAATTGTCAATAGTTTTATTACAAAATTTAAATTGTTCATTATATATAAATTGAAAATATGATTTATATTCAATATATATATATATATATAAAATAATATAAACATTCATCCAAAGAGATACTAGAATACTGGTAGTCACATAAAGGGAAGGGATGTATCATAGCTATATGGTGGAACATGCTTCCACTTATTTTCAAAATTCTTTAATACGATTAGCATTATCGATCATCAAGGATTGAGTCTAGCAGTAGTAGTTAGTTTCTCATATACCCACATGTTTAATGTTTGATAGTATTTGGTAAGATTGCTTGATAAAGGAGGACATCTGTATACGAAGGAAAAAAAAAAATTTCAAAACTTTGCCCCCGTTATACAAATCTATTGTACAATTTTTTTCCCTCATACAAAGAGATGTTATTTTGTCTTATCCCCATTATATAATTTGCATATTTGTCCCTCACTAGTTACATAATTAACAACCAAATGATGTTAAATTTACGTGTATATATACGTTCTGCATGCAGGCTCACCCTTTATTGATGTACTCGTGCTTCATTTTCCTTGCTGGAGAAGGTATCTGCTAATAAACTTCAATATTCGCCTTCTATTGTAGAGCTATGTAAATTCAAAATTGATTCTTCAAGTTAGCATGTGGTTGTCTCGAAAAGCAACAAAACATTGTGTCAAAATCCAACAACAAATTTCTTATATATTTAAATTTCTTCACCCTTTGGCTTCTTTTTTAATTGAATTGAAACATATATACAGCTATGATGGCATTCCAAACGATACCAAGCCAAAGGAAAGTCAGGAAGTTTGTTCACATGGCCCTGCATTTGATTGCTATAGTTCTTGGCATTGTTGGTTTAAATGCCGTTTTCAAGTTTCATGATATGCAAAACATTCCCAACGTTTACAGCCTCCATTCATGGATTGGCATTGGCACCTTCTGCTTATTTGGATTGCAGGTAACCTAATTAATACCAATCATACATTTATGCCTTCTATTATTTTGGTAGAAAATAGTTTATGGTATGGGAGTTTGTCTCGTGACTATGTCATGGGTCAAAATGATGGTTATGATTAGAACTATCAAATGAGTTGGTATAATGTGGTTTGATCTGACTCAAAATTTTTAGTATTTTTTTTATTTGACTTGACCTATTAGTTTATAAGATTAGACCAAATTAATTTGACCTACTTATTAATTTTAAAAAAAAGATTAAATAAAACAATACTAGGACAAATAGGATTGATATCATTTAGGTCTAAATTTTATTGGCCTATTAAGGTTGGTCAAATTTGTCTAATTCTATTTAAGCCTCTAATTTATGGTTCATCCGGATCTAACTCGTCGGATCATTCAATTGAACCAACTTTAATAGATCTAGTTATGACTTGTGGATAGTTTTAATTTGTGGTATTAACAAGTTCATATGAAAAATCACAAACATTACAAGTGACAAAATTATGAAAAATTATAAATAAATGATGTAGTCCTAATGAAACATATTTATTTTCTAACTACAAGAAAAAAAAATCATTATTTCTATAATATTAAATCAATATATTCAAAACTCCAAATATATATTGTAGTTTTAATTGCAATTATGGACCACTATTAAATACCATAATTGTTACCTTCAATTGAAAACATATATATATATATATATATATATATATATATGTATACCGTAAAATTTTAAAAGTATGCATGATTAGTGTGAAGATTTTTACAGTGTCAATAAAGTTAGCATCTAAAGTATGACTTTTACATTAATTAATACAAAAATTAATAATATTATATAAATTATAATAAGTTGATATCATAAAAATCACTAACATTATATTCTAGTTAATAAATTGTTAAAATAATTTTCCTCAAAAAAATTGTTAAAATAATTTGCTTATTATACTCGGTGGATCATGGGTGGTCCAAAACTAATATAGACCATCCTATAATACAAATAATGGCAGCCCATGAAGAACTAATGCTATGCTTATTTAATCTCAAAAGCCTATTACCTAAGGACTAGCTTGATTACACTTTTGACATAACTTTCTTGATGAGAATTGTGCCTCTCTCATTGTTGTTTGCAGTGGCTTTTTGGTTTCGTTGTGTTCATGCTTCAAGGAGCTTCAGTCAATACAAGAGCTAAAGTGCTACCATGGCACAAAGTTGGTGGTAGAGCACTGTTGTTCATGGCTGTGTGCGCTGCTGAAACAGGATTAATGGAGAAGTCTTGTTTCTTAACAAATTTAAAATTGTTACATGGCAGAGAATCCAATTTGATCAACTTCACGGGTCTTGCTATTCTCTTGTTTGGAGTTTTTGTAAACTTTTCTGTTGGTTTCTCTTAGTTTGCTATAAAAGCACTCTCTCATTTGTACACTCGACTCCACATCATAAATTGGATTGATTCAGTGTGATTTTATCTTTCCTATTCTTTATTATTTTGTAATAAATAAATCATTTGATTCGTGGAATGCTTTATATTGATTTTTCTTCTTTTTAACAAAACCAATTGTGCAAGTTGCTTAATGAGCGGTTTGCTCGTTATTACTTCTTGCATCTCATATTTATTGTCTTTCAAGGTAAAGTGCATGCCTTAAAAAATATTGTTTATGTTTATTTACCAAAAATATTACAAAAAAATGCCTTAAAAATATTATTTAGGTTTAATTTTTTTTTGTCAGACTCTGCATAATTTTGGTTTCTCAAAATTTCATTAAACTAGGCTGGTGAAAGCCCCTTCGGCCACCACATTTGGGCTGGGAAATGTACTATTGGGCTTCCAGTTAATGCTTGGGACTGTTAGACTTTGATTGGGCAATTGCTTCCTGCAATTTCCATATTTCTTTTCGAATGATCATTCCAGAAGCAATATGAGAAGCCTCGAAAGCCATATGAGAAGATTTTGGAAACAATATGTGGGAAGTGCAGGAAGCAATTCTAAAAGTGCAGAAAAAAAAATAAAAAAACACCCCTTTGGTTGAAGCTTTGGGACTATTGGGCTCCGGCTACTGTAGACACACGTACGCATTGGAAAAGGATAACCCACAAAAATGCAAAAAATAAAAGAAATAGGAGAAATAATTACCTTTTATTTGTTAATTTAGAAAATATTTCAAAAGATAAAAGATTTTTTGTATCTTTTTTAGGAGAAAAAGAACAATTAGAAGACAATTTAATCAATAAAAAAGACTTAATTACACTTTTTACCCTTTTTTTAATTTTTGACGAATTTTACTCCCAACAAATTAATTTGACGCGTTTTACTCTTAACTTTTAAGAAACTTGCAAAATTTACTCTCTAATTTTACTTCTAACATAATTATACTTTTCACCTCAAACTTTTTACTTTTTGACAAATTTTACCTTTGAATTTTTTTTTGAAAATTTTTGTGCTTATTTATAGATAAATGGTTGGGATAAAATTCACAAGTTTCTTAAAAGTTGAGTTAAAAGTGTCAAATTAAAAAGTTGGGAGTAAAATTCAATAAAAATAAAAAAGTGGGGATAAAAATGCAATTAAGCCACTACTACAAAAAATCTTTTAACGATGGTCTTGGAATAGAGACTTTCAAAGACGATTTTAAAAACCATCTAAAAAAAGGTATAAAAAAGTCTTTAAACAATATTTTTAAAGATAGTTTTGACAAAAATCATTTTTGAAAGTCGATTTTGCATGATGGTTTCTCCTAAAACTGTTGTTATATATGTGTTTTCAAATACGTTTTTTCTGGTAACCGTCTTTGAGAACTCAATTTTTTGTTGTTTTGTTTTAGCAAGAGGGAGAAAGACAAAAGGTGGGTTCAAAAATAATCGGTGGGTTCGATAACAACGGTAAATAAATTAACAAAGGAAAATGTGCGAGAACAAAAGTATTGAAGCGTGTTAGTAAGCCTTACAAAAATAAAGACAAATATTAGAAATAATTCGATTAACCCTTAGAAGGAAAATCAAGTTTCATTAGGCCAAAAATCCTTTGAACCTGAAACTGCTTTTGGGATATAAAAACTTAAAAACAAATAGTATATTAAATTCAGCTCACTATTTCCAAAAATTCATGTCACAATAATGTTTTCAAATTAACCCATAGTTAACGGAAGAGTAAGTAGAATTTTACCAGTATCATTCAAACACAAAATATTATATATAATAAATTTGTTGATTTTTATAATATTTATATTAACAATGATTTTCTTGTTAATTTAAAGTATAATGTTTTAACAGTACATGAAAATTAAATTATAATGAAAGGTATAACAGGAAAAAAAAACACACGCACACACAAAAGAGAGTCTTCATTAACAATTGGCATAGGCATAGCATAGAACACTGAATATGGTTGCTCATTCTTGGCCACCTGAAAAGGGGAAAGAACTTTTTAAAACCTTTGGGGATCATATCATCTCCAAAGCAAAAGTTAGGCCATTAAAATTGTGTTCATTAGTGCACGCGATAAGGTTGAACCACCACTGGTCCATGGCCTAAAGTGCACATAATTACGCCAGATAAGAAAACCTCCAACATTTGAAACAATAAACTCTCGTGCACTTTTCAAATACTACGAGGATGATAGTCCATTTCAAAACAAGAAAATAGGAAAGGGAAATATAAATAGTGGAAGGACGAGGACCACAATGGCAATGTAGCTTGTTATCATTGATGCTGTTTTTTTTCGGTCAATGATTTGATGACTTTATAGCCATAGTTAATTATGCGATTAACCTCAAAATTAAAGGTTGTCATAAGGTAAATCCCTGTTTAAAATGGTAATTAACTTTTGGAGTCACGGTTTATTTCTACTGCAACTAATTGCTTTTGGGTAACAGTGACTATATATGTAGCTATGTTGGTATCATTGATTATTATTTTTTTTTTATAAAGCATCTCATTGATGTAATTAAGTGTTCGTTTTTATGCTCTTCCATTTAAGCAACTAATTCGCATTAATTATTGTTTGCCTTTGATCGTCATTGCTGGGGAATCATGGAAAGTATATGCTATGCTTGTCTAATAAATATAACTAGTCTGATAGAGACATTGGATTCAATAATAGTATTTAATTAGTCTGCAATATTTTTCCTCATTAAATTTTTTACTTTTTAAAATGACTGTACTAATGTGAACTATCTTTAAAATGCTACAGAACTTGAAGCTGTTGCGAATAACCAAATTGCAGCAAAATTGGAACATCGCGTAATTATTAGACAGCTTCATTTTGTTCAACATCGGCAAAGTTGCTGCTTATGTTGAGTTCTAACAAGATCTTCTATGGACACGTGATAATCAAGGCTTATTTATCTAGAATAAACACCTATTAATTTTAGTATTATAAAGATACAAGTTTGATACTAATTAATGTGCACCCAAACACTTGGGGAATCCACCCTTAAAAACCAATTGTTAAGGATAAGAACCTTGAGAAAATTACATATAAATTTTTTTTACATCGCACTCCATAGTTAACTATGGGTTATTCGTTAGAGTCAATATCTCAACAATAGAGACACTACCATATTTCACTTAATCTTTTTAAAATATTTGTATATTAAAGTCCCTTAATATTAATTTTTCATTGACCCATAAAAGGTCGGGATCGGTCTATCAACTTGCATTCCTCACACCTGAGAAGAGTTGTATTACATGAAACCTATACTAGGTCCGTTTTGCCACCTACTTACATAAAAGATCCTAACACATGCTAACATATAAACAGTTAGAGATAAATAAAATAAGAAAATGGGACTAAAACATTTTTAAAATATACTTTTAGTTTTTTATGGTTTTTATTATATTCAGTTTGGTCCTTATCTTTTAGAATTTTTAATTTAATTTAATTTTTTATGTTTTTTAAGTGACTTAAAAGGATCTTTCTTAAATAATAGTTGTTTTTAATTTTAAAACACTATTTTGAATATTTTTTAATTCAAAATGTGAAATTTATTTCATTATATTTAAGGATTTGAAAATTATAATACCCAACTAAATTTTGAATAAACATAATTAAAATTGCAAAAAAAGTAAATTTAACAAGTAATTGAAAATTTGAAATAATTAATATCAGTTTTTTTTCGATTGCTCATACATATTTTAAAGTATATGTAATAAATAGAGTTGTAATGCAGCAAAAAAAAAAGTTGTAATTTAAGTAATACATATATTTTTGAGTTGTTCATAAGTTTAGTCTTAATCAATTTAAATCAGAAAACCTATACCTATACCTATATATTTAAAATTGATCATTTAACTAATTAAACGAAGTTTAACCAATGTCTAATGAATTAATCTCGAATAGTTTAGAGATTCAAATCGTTTAATTTACACACACAATGCTCATATAATGATTTATAAATAATTAAGATATTTTAATCAAATTTAATATTAACTATCTAAATTATATATATCATCAAATTTTGTTTCTCTCAAGTACACCCCATCAAAACCACCTGGTAGGATAAGATATGAATGATAGATTATCTGATAACCACGAACGACTTGCCCAGTGAGAAACAAAAGGTGGCTAACATAATTTGAAAGAAATGGAAGACCCTCGAGGCTACTTAATTAGCTGCAAAAATAATTTATTTTACTACCAAAAATTGAGAGAATAGAAGAAGACCCTAGAGGCCACATATTCAGTTTATTTATGTTGCACTATCAATGTCTTTGTCATATAGTTATGTACATCTTCTCCAAAAGAGCCAGGGAAAGTTGAGCATGTCTGACAGTTGTGTAAGAAAAATTAATATGGGTAATTGATTTTTTTTATAAACAAACATTGTTTTTTTTTGCTGCATACATTATAAGATTAATTATATCAACTGATTATAAGAGGTACTCAAATCAAATCCATTACATTAAAGGAAAATTATTAAAGCTGAGGTAAAAATAAATGAATGATCATCTCCCTATATATGAAATCAAGACTTGCAATAATTAAGAGTTAAGACATATACATGAGCCACACTTTTCATTTGGCCTTTTCAGCATTGTCAGTGTTTCCGTCTCTTTCAAATTACCACTTTGAAACATCATAAATAAAAAGCATGGCTTGAATATATTTCCATATATTCATTGTTAGGATTAAATTCACCATTTTACATTTTTTTAATAAGCAGTGTCTCATAGAATTTAATAAACAAAATAGTTGGATAGATTACTATCATGTTTATTTATCTAATTAGAGCAGAAACTAAAACTCTAAAATTGTACTATAAGTGCATGATTAATTAATTTATTGTAAAGCATCAGTTCTTTTTGCAATTCTAAAGAAATTCTTATAGAAAAACAAATCCTTTAATTTTTCAAATCTAAATGTTTCAAAATAAGCACTACTCATAGATAGCTCCACAACACAACTTTCATGTGTGGCTTTGAACTTGTGGAGGAAAATGCATGGGAGTTGTCAAGATATGGAAAGCCACCTCTGGATGATGTATCACGCTGGGGATGAGCTGTACAGTGATAGAATCATCCACTTTCGTGTGTTCAATCTCAAATGGAAAACAATTGGTGAAAATAAGAAAAGGTTTGGTTTGTTGACCAATTAATGCACTCAACTCAAGTGTAGGGACATATTTCAAAATATATAGTATGATATATGAAATAAGAACAAAAAAAATATAAGAATTCTTAATTGTTAAAAAAATAAGAATTGTAAATTTAAATATACAATCGTTTAGATATCCAGATTAAAAATTATTTAACAAAGACATAATTATTTAAAAAGAATAAATTATTAGATAATTTTAGTCCATCATTTATCCATAATTTTAACCAATTTTTATCTTCCACATTTAAATTTTACAATTTACGAGGGAAAAAATAAAAATAATATGTTATATGGAGATCAATTAGGACTATGATGGTCCAGATCCACCCTCTCATAATTTCTCATAAGAAGAATGAATTAATCCCCTACCACTCAACAAATTAAGGCTCAATTAGTCTTCACTAAAAGAAGGATTCAAAACTAGTGTCTCACTGTGCATCAAATAAATTTGTCCAAAAATTATCTTCATGGATTCATATTTAATAATATATTGAACTTGGAAAGGTTATAATTAAGTTTCAATTTAAGTCGTTATTAATTTAATTTTCAATTATAGCATATTCATAATTTTGAATAAGATCTAAGATATAAATTAATAATTGAATTTTCCAGACATCTCAAAGCATAGGTTGCTATTTCCTATCATTTTATGTGTATAGATCATTAATCATTAATTTATATTTTTTGTAATATTCATTATCTTATATTTAATTCCTTAAAGTTAATGGCATGAACACTTTCAATGCCTCGCACGGAATAGAAAATCAATGACTTAAAAAGGATTTTAAGCCGTGTGAGATAAAATTCTTTTATGTTTTTTTTTTGTTTACTCCTCCATTTGAAAATATGTCATAAAAAATCATCTTTTTTTTATTGTTTAGTTTTTTTTTCACTGAAATGTATGTTTTTTTAATTGAAAGAATATTAAAGAAGAATAAAAATGTAAACACAGGTGATTTGATTCCGTGTAAGATATTAGATAAGGTTATTAATTGTAAAATGTAAGTAATTTCCTATAGCTAGCTAGCATACTCTGATTTTACATATTAAGGTATTTTGTACCATGTAATAATATTTCCCCATGGCCTTAGTTTTCGGAGTAACCCCCCCCCCCCCCCCCCTTAATCATAACGTGTGGAGATCACTACTATAGTAGTATAGTGCCAATTTGCCAAAGTTGATAAGAACATGATTTGGATGGACCCAATCACATACTTATGCATGTTACAAATCCATATTTATATATAATTAAATTTCCCAACGAAGGACAAGCAATGCCATTCTTAACCCCATAGGGAACCTTCACTTTCAAAAAGTGCATATACCTCATTTTGAACAAACCTCCCCCCATTTGTCCGTATCTTCGACAGGAGAACCTCCTTTGGATATAGTGTACCATTTTACATGTTAAGTTCCACAAAATTAATCATTTAACTTGGGATATAAGCAAAGAATAGTTCAATAATACAACCTATATAAGTGCATGCATGGTTCAGAAAGAGAGAAGGCGACTGGCCCGGATTATTAATTAGTTGGAGCTATCTTATGTGTTTTTGACATGTCGGGAATAAATGATGTGAAGAGGCCCTACAATAGCATATGCATGAAAAAACTAAACGGCAAATTAAAGAGGGTGCGAAGAAAAGTCTCTTGAACATGGATATATCATATATGGAACCCCACCTTACCTACAATATAATTCACATTGTATATATAGAGAGAGATTGTTTGGTATTTCTTTTGGCCTTATTGAATTTGGTTTGGCACCGTGGAATCTAATCACAGATATATCACATCATATATATGACCAGTTTATTATAGTTTTACAAGTAATCATGTTTTTTTTTACTTGATGCAACATTTATAACGCAATAGATGTATATATATTACGAACCAAAATAGACACGAAAAGTACGAATAAGAAATTTGACAAATCTAGGCCCTAAACACAATATATGAGTAGTTTAAATGATAATAAAATAACCAATCAGATTTTAGATATATGATTAGTGTGGTTTGGTGTCATTTTGTTTGGTGCAGTTTAATATTTTTCTTAGAGATTAATGTCTATGTATTAATTTTATATCGTTATAATCATAAATCATGTTTGAATTATTTTAAGAAAATTATTTTAAAAAATAATAAAATAATAAATTATAATTAGACGAGTGTATAAATTTTTTTACATATTATCTTTTTCTCTTTTACTTGTAACATAGCACATTCCTTTACCATATTTACATTTGCATTTGCCCTCAGCTTGTAGGCTGTATTGATTATCTGTCATTTCCCAGTTACTTTAGTCAAATTATATCTATTTGATTTAATCAATATGGAAAGTTTATTTGAGGGGCAAATCGGTTAATTTGTGCACATAATGGGAGGGTATTAACGCTTTTTTTCAAATTGAATAAACAATAACGGGGACGGTGCCTACCTTGGAACAGGTAGTCAGGTACTGGTTGCGCTTGCCTGATGAAGAATGCAAGTAGCTGCCCAATTAGCAATAAAGGGTAAATCTGTTATTTATATTTATTTCATATTTTTTTATTAGTAAGAATTAAAAACAGATAAATTATTCATCTTGTTTAATCAACCGAATCAAACCCCTCAATTGATATATATAATAATTTATTAAAGGGGTTATCCTTTCTGCCTAAGTTTTTAGAATATGATTATTTTCCACCATCTTTCTACTTTTGTTATATAGTACTGTTTTCGTTTCCTCCACTGAACTCATCGCCTTTATTTGTTCATACTTGCTTTTGTTATTAACGCTTTTCACACTTTGTCTCTCTCTACCCTTCAAATTTTAATAAGCTTCTAATTGTTTGTTTTAAACTGTTACAGTAGGCATAAGATGCTAATAAATATTTCACTAATTATTGTTAACAAGTATTTTTTTTTTGTCTTAAGCAAGAGAGTACAGGTGTTCCCTAGCTAATCCCATTATTAACATATAGGCAAAAAAAATTAAATATTATTTTTTTAAAATAAATTACGAATTTATTGTAGTTTAAAAAATATATGCGAAACTATAGCAATCAGATACGCCCAGCCCAGATGTGTTAAGACACGTCCCATCCAAGCGTGATTGGAGCCCAGACACGCTCCATCCAGGCGTGATCAATCACACCCCCACCAGGCGTGACTCTACACCCAGTCATGCCCCATCCCGTCGCGACCTTGCTTCCTTCGGCCATTTCCCCCTATTTAAACCCAATATCCTCTTCACACTCTTCACAACTCTTCTTCATCATCTTTCTAGTCTTAGATATTTCAATATTTGCTTATTTATACTTTCTGTTGTGTTTTTTGGTTATATATATAAAAATGTGTACTCATTCTGATTCTGTTCGTATTGTTTTATATTATAATGGTAGGATAATTGAGGGTCGACGTGGTGTTATTTTCGAAGGTGTAAAAGACCAACACGTATCAAGCGCAACTCAAGTATTAACGAACTGCATCAGACAATCTGTCAAAAAATTAGTTTTCGAAGGTAATGAATCTATCACTATGGTCACTGCAAGAATATGGTGCGATGATAAATATATTAGCATGAAAGTAATAGACGACGAAGACATAGAAATGGTAATAGGAGAATTCTTCAACCAATCAAGGAAAGATTTCTTAGAGTTGTACCTGGATAGTGTTGAAGCAGAGGATGTCACTTTACCAATGAGGTCAATTGATTTGAATTATTCCCCTAATGCATTAGCATCTACTGCTCCACTTGTTAATTTGTCTATGGAAGATGAAAATGACCCTACTTGGATTATGGATGACGATATTGACGATGATGATGATGAAAATATCGCAATGGAAGATCGTCTTCTTGCCAAGAATGCTAGTGGTTCAGACAATGATGAGGATGATGGTCGAAGCACAACTCAAATACAAGTTCATCACTCTTTTGTGGTGGAGTCTCAAATCCAACCACACAAGGATGCAGGGGAGTCTCAATTATGACAACAATCTGAAGGTGTGTTACCAAACAATAGTTATTTACATATATGTCTGATTTTTGTTTATGTATTTTTATGTAATAAAAATGGGAAACTGCACATGTAGGTGAGGGTAATAATACTTTTTGGGATGAAATCCCACATTACACATACATTGATTGGGATCATCCGAGTGAAGAAGATTCTGGCACTGGTTCAAGTTCAGTTGAAGGGCCATGGGTATTAGGGAATAAGTTGTTTGTTAAACAGGAATTTGCATTAAAAAAAGAGGTGCAGCTGGGAATCAAGTGGAACCTCATGAAGAAGCATCAAGAAGCTATTGTGGTTGAAAGTACGCCGTCAAAGTTAAGCATGAAATGTTGTGCGCATGACCAGAATTGTCCGTGGAGGGTTAAGGTAATAAAACCAACGTACGGTGAAAGATGGATGGTTACCAAATGGGATGAGGATCACAATTGCTTAAATGATCACATTTCTCAGGACCACAAACAACTTGATGCTGATATTATTGTTTCACTCATACTAGGTATGTTATTGGATGACATGATAATGATGAGAATTAATGATTTTATTATTATTATTAATGATAACATGACATTTTTTATTGTTAGGGATGATAAAGCATGATCCATCATGTTCAATTGGACTAATCCAGGAGAGGATAACCCATTCCTATGGACAAAGTTTCATATAGAAAGGCATGGTATGTAAAGCAAAAAGCAATGACAATTATCTACGGTGATTGGGAGAAATCATATGCATTTTTGCCTAGGTGGTGTGACTATATGCTTCGCTTTTCACCAGGTTCTGTTTATCATCTTCAAACAAAAGAATATTATGTGGCTCATAGAATCGTTCATGGAAAATGCGTGTTTCACCGCATTTTTTGGACCTTCAGACAATGTTGCGAGGCTTTCAATTTTTGTAAACTGGTTATTCAAATTGATGACACTCATTTATATGGCAAGTACAAAGGAAAATTGTTGATTGCCACAGCTCAGGATGGAAATAATGAATGTTTGTCACTTGCATTTGCTATTGTTGAGGGTGAAATGTTGAAAGCTTGGGAATACTTTCTGGATAACATTCGCGCTCATGTTACAAAGAAGACAAATATTTGTCTTATTTCTGATCGGCATCGAAGCATATTGTCTGCAGTTGAGAGCCACCGCATGCTTATCATGTGTTTTGTCTTCGTCATATTGCTAGCAATTTTAATCAAATGTTCGGAAATGAAAATTTGAAGAAAGCGGTTATGAATTTAGGTATGGTTAATAACTTCATCTTCCAATTTTTTGCATGTATTACTAAATTTTAATGTTATTTAAGTTGTATGTAGGTTATACTCCTTCTATTATTGATTTTGAGATAGCCTTGGCACGTTTTCGTGATGTGAGTCCTGAGGTTGCAAACTGGATTGATAACATCCCCAAGGAAAAATGGACATGTGCATATGATGTAGAGGGACGAAGGTATGGACATATGACAACAAATTTGTCAGAGTCAGTTAACATGGTTTTAAAGGGTGCAAGAAACATGCCAATAATCGCGTTGGTTAAACACACATATAGCAGATTGGTGGAATATTTTGTATACAGGGGGCAATCGGCTGTTAATGAATTGCAAGGTCCTCATCGCCATTGCAAAAATGTGGTTGCTATGTTGAAGGCCAATGAGTCCAATGCTACTAGTCATTATGTCCGTACATATAATGTTGAACAAACTGTATTTGAGGTTGATGATGGTTATGACAAATCGTATTCGGTAAACCTCCCTGAGCGGTTCTGTCAGTGTGGGAAATTTAAGGCATTTAAGTATCCTTGTAGTCATGTTGTAGCAACCGCTTTACATGTTCGTCGGGTACCGGCACAATGACATATTCCTTATAACAAACCTGATACAAGCGTACTCATTTCCATGGCAGCCAATTGGTAATGAGCAAGGAATTCCACCTAGTGCAGATCCAGTGGTCATACCTGACAAGTCTAGGTTGCGTGCAAAGGGTCGTCCAAAGTCAACTAGAATACGCAATGAGATGAATGAAGTTAAAGTTAGTCAAAGTCGTATTAGGTGTGGTATATGCATATTACCTGGTCATAACTATCGAAATTGTCCTAGTCGTCCATCTACCTCTTGATTTCTTTATGTTGTTGTTAATGTTTTCCTGTTGTTGTTATATTTCATAATCGTTATGTGTTTTCGATCTTTTTTCTTTTCTAGCTTGAAAATAAACCAACCTTTCAGTGAAACCACTCATGTCAGTTATATTATACGATGAAATTAAAGCAACCAAATTTTTTTTAACAATTACATATATAAACATAATCATGGAAACCAAATAAAATAACAAAATATAAAGTCTATGAAGCAGGAGGCCACTACTAATGACGCGTCTGACGATCTGGCAATCTGCGTCTACCACGTCCACACGAATACTGTGGAGCAAGAGAAGGTTGTTGCACATGATATGGAGCTGGAGTGTCCTCGACCAGCAGCTTTGGATGATAGTCTGACTGGTGTGGTGAAAAATCTATTTGGCTATACATTTCTTCAATAGTTGCATCATCCCACGACTGAGGTCCCTGACTACTGCTCCCTGCCTGATCCACGGATGGCATCGCTACTGGACTGACATAATACGTAGGCTGGCTCTGTGTGTCCATCGGTGGGGCCTCTGGCTGATAATATGTATGAGCCTCCGCCTGCGTAGTGTCGTTAAATGTCCGTTGAACACCGTATTCATGACCTATGAAGGGTGGCCTAAACCATCCACTCATAGGTGGCCTGGGTGCATGAATAGGCTTAGGAACTGGTGGAATAGGTCGCCGACGACGTCCTAACTCTCGACCCTTTCTCGCACGACGCCCAATGTCGATGAATAACTGTGGCTCCTCCGGAAGCTGGGTCAGGGGTGCCTCTGGACCTGCCTCCTCCACCCGAGTGGACTCTCTGAAAACAGCAATTAGGCGATCTACTTCCTTGTGTACATATTCCAAACCGTGGTTCCCAAATTGTTCAGCCGTCGTGACAAAATACAAATTCTCCAGACTATCAACCTATAACTCACAACAGATATACATAAACAAAAATATAACATAATAGTAAAAAAATGATTTTGAGTAAATAATTTACACAATGTCCTAAATTTGGCAGCTCGCTTCGTCACATATCGCTTGCCGGAAAGTCTATACCAAACCATGTACTCATGGTTCGGTGACATAAGACCATGTATTGTAGGAGGCACTTCAACATGTTAACCTCTCCTATTCCATCTCTGTATAAATTTTCTTAGCTTGCGAGCCCAATTTTCTTGGGCTTTACCCCGAAGGGTATAATCATGCACACCTTTCAATTTTCCAGGCCTGTGAGGTATTGGTTGGTCCTGCCCAAATTGCCTCATGCATCTATCAGACTGTGAATACTCAGCAATGTGAAAACAAATAATAGGTGTCCTAGCCATCCACAAATGTTGTGTGTCAGGAGATGCACCCAAAAAATCGTAATTTCCATAAGGTTGCCAAACCACCTACACAATTAAATCATATATAGGAGTCAGTTGCATATTCACATCCATTTTAAATAAATATATTTGATTAAAAAAGCATACCTCATCTCTAGTTAAGGTGTCTAGTCTATCTCGATACCAATTCAGTGAGTTCATGCTGAAGCAACCTAGAGCATTAAATCTAATATCCAGATTCAACATTCAATTGTTAATTGCAGTACACATAAATACATGGTGATTCAAGTAATACAAAATAAACATACTTGTATCCGAAGTGGCGGTCTGGCTCATACGGATCAGGCAATGGGGGAGCAATTGATGGAAATCTGAGCCACGCGTAAATCTGAAGCAAAATAGTGCAACCACCAATGACTTTTCTCTCCGGGTCTGTACATTTGCACAACTATCTAAACAAGTTTGCCAGAACCGCAGACCTCCAACTATATGTACCAATATCAGCAAAATCACCATCAAGTAAGGTGATGTAGCAACATCCTGCTACGCTCTCCCCTGATCTGTAGCAAAGGATCCAAGATCCTAACATTCGTGCAATGTGAGCCTTCGTGGAGTATATCACATTCGTACACTATCTCAAAATATGATAGCTTCAAATTGTCGGAGGATAACTCAATGCCGCATCAAGGCCGTTACCAAAAACCTTATTTCACAATTCTGCCTAATTGGTGTAAGTCTGTCCGGTAACGACTTGTCCATTAGTAGGCAATCCTAGAATACCTGCCACATCTTGCAAGGTAATTGTCATCTCACCCTGCGGCATATGAAAAGTGTGTGTCTCTGACCTCCACCTCTCAACCATAGCACTGATCAGACCAACATCAATCTGAAAAATATAGGTCACTTATCAATTTATAAGTTCAAAATACACTATGTATGAAACCAGCAATTTGAACATTAAAATGTCAACACATTAAACATAACAATATTCGTAAATGGATACCTGCATATATTGCATGCGAGCGACATGTATGAAATCAGCCTCAATCAAATACTGTGCGACTAGGTCTGGAATATCGTCGGGTCGGGGTCTATCACTAGGTCTACCTCCGCGACGAATCTTTAGCTCTCTCTTTGTTTCCTTATTTCAGTTTCCTCATTCCAAACAGCCTGTGAAATATGAGTGCGTTGTTTGCGCCGCCTCATGGTCAGAACCAGAACGAGGTGACTCAGATGATGATGACTCAGCCATAATAATATGCTACACATTTTATAATCATATTATGATAATTTATTTAATTTGAAATAGAAATTATTTTAAAAAATTGATTATGTATGTCTTAGGTAGGTCGTTAATCATAACCTAGGTCACTAACTAATAATATTCTAAGCCAATAAACATATTACAACTAACAAACTATATCGCTAAATTTTTATAATCATATTATGATCATTTATTTAATTTCAATTAAAAATTATTTTTAAAAATTGATTATGTATGTCTTAGGTACGTCCTTAATGATAACCTAGGTCATTAACTAATAATATTCTAAGTCAATAAACATGTTATAACTAACTAACTATATCGCTAAAATATGTTTCAAGTAACTATTTATAATATAAGTCACTAACAATTTTCTAGATCATTAACAATTTTCTAAAATAATAATATAATATATTTCATGTAATTTAAAAAGTAGATATTCGAGCAACACTTAGTTGACTGACAGAATTTCACTGTACAAAGTCTTGAATTCAAACAAAAAACTAGAGAGAAGTTAGAGCATAGTGTTAGAGAGAGGTAGAAGTTAAAAAGTGAAGTTAAATATTGAATTTGGGATTTAAATAGGGGGAGCAAGATCGCGCTTGGATGGGATGTGACTGGGTACAAAGTTATGTCTGATGGGGTGTGATTGATCACGCCTGGATGGGACGTGTCTTAACACGTCTGGGCTGGGTGTATCTGATTGTTATAGATTCGTATATAGTTTTCAAACTATAATAAATTAGTAATTTTTTTTTAAAAAACAATATTTAAATTTTTTTGCCTTAACATATATTATGATTTTTCATTTGTTTTTTTATTTATTTTCTTCTCATTTTTAATTTTTTCATTATACATCATTTATTACATTTGATATTTTCTTTTCTTTTTTTCCTTTTATCTTTTTCTTCCTTCCATCTTTACAACCTAAAATGGAATGTATACATTGCTCATTTTCCTTTTCATTACAAGAGCTATCATTCGATCACCATCATATTCTCTAGCTTCTCTGCGGTATTATCCTACCAGATTTTTTACATTGTCATTTGCTAATTGATCTCTTTTGTATAATGATCTATAATATTTTATATCTTAATTAAATATATTTTATAAATTTGTCTAAAAGCTTATTCTTGAGAATCCCATATTTAAGAAAATGGGCTAAACACCACCTATACGGTACATTCTTCACATTGATATATACAAGATCATTTAATCAATCAAAATATTAAAGGAAAGTTGGCACGTACAGATTTTTCAGTTATGGTTACTCAATAACAAAGAAAGGTATCTCGAAGAAAAAAAGCAACAAAGAAAAAAGAAATCGAGAGTAGAAAAAAGGGCAATAGAAATATCAAATGATCAACCATGTGCATTTCTCATTTTCATCATCATTACTATTAATTGCAAATCAATGAAAACGAGGGTTTCAAAATAGTTAATCAACCTTGATAAAGAAACTTGAGTAAAGAAGAAAATAAATCAATAAATAAACAATAAAATACAATGTATTAAAAGTTGATTTTATGTTTAAGAAAATATTCCTTTAAAAAAATGTTTAAGAAAATATTAACGTAGTTTTCCTGTTCAAAAATAATTTAAATTTATTTTTTTTGCATAAAAAATATTTTTTTTTAATTCAAAAGGTGTTACTATGTAGAGTTTGATTTATATACCTTATACATGTAGAACATCTTTATACAGAAATCTAATCAGATTTAACCATTTTATCTTAATAAACATAATAATTTAATTTTTATATATTGTTAATATAAAAAAGTTACATAATCAATAAATTAAAAATCATTAATATAATTTTTGAAACTACTATTGTAAAAATCAACGTTCTTACTATGACATAAAAATGTAAAAGTTCTTTACATTATACTTGTATATTAGACTCTAGTCTAGTGTTTAAATTTACTATATACATACATATAATGAAATTTGATCACTTTACCCTGTCATATTATTCATTAAAGGACCGTCATAATTTGTATACAATATTAACGTAAATTATCTTTAAAAAGACATCCAATAAAATTAATATTTTATTTTTGGCTTTTCACATGTATTTTCTCCTTAAACATTCTTTTTAAAAGCAATTTAGATAAGTACCGTAGTTTTCCTGTATTAAGAGGTCGTGTTATCAATGTTGATTTTGCGCAAATATAGGATAAAATTAATGTAGACTTGCTGGTTAGAAAAGTAAACACTTGAGTAGAGTGGGACGTATTACTTTGGCCAATTTTGTTCTTACTTGAATGACAACTTATAATATGCAGAATTTTTGCTCCATTTGTGATAGTACTTTGACTATTGATAAGTTGGTTCGTGGTTTTATTTGTTTGGGTGAGTTGGGGAAAAATAACTCAACCAAAGAGTGTTGGGAGCTTATTCATATGACATCGCAATAAGTTGTGTGTGCAAGATCTTTCTTCCCAGTATTTGAAGGGGGAAATACATTTTTAATATTGAGGCTAAACCCTATTATGAAAGCGGTCCATGACTTAAAATCAGGCCTCAAGTTTTGTATTTTGTGGTCAACCATATTAGGCGTTTTGTCTTCTAACTTGCGCGAATCTTCTTGCTAGGAATCGATCTTCTTCCTTTGATAAGTTACTTCTTTTCGGTCAGTGCCCCTCCTTCATCAATCTGGCTTTTGTTGTCAGATGCTTGTGACACTCTTCATGTAAGGAATTAATTTTTCTGAATATAAAAAGAAAATATACAAACGAAAATTCAAACAATAATTATCACATTATAAAAGATTAATTCCATCCGTTAAACTTAACTCTCGTAGGTCCGATATTAATAATAATAATAATGCCTTTTTGATTTTTCACATTTATTTTCTTTAAGCAATCTTTTTAAAAGCATAGAATACTAACCTTTCTCTCAACAAAAGTTTGAACTTAACTCACCGTATTAATATGAAAAAACTCCCTAGACTTCACTCTAGTACCTCCAGTAAAATAATAAAATTAATATGACCACAATAGAATTGTGTGGGGGATAGAAACTAAAAATGAAAGGGAAAGAAAAGAAAAAATAAATGTCTGCATATAATAATATTTCCAACATCTCTAACTCTCAACACAGCACATTCCCAACTCCCAAGTCTCGCCAATAAAACGTTATATTCCAACCTCTCTCTCTTATCCCCTGCTATTCTTCTTCATCTCTCTTCTCTTCTCTTCTCCTTCTCCCTTATAATAATATAATAATATTACCCACACAACACAACACTCACAAAAACAGCAGACAAGTAGCCAGAACAAGAAATCCTTTGACACATTAATCACTTTCTTTAAGGAAACAAATTAACATGGGAGGAAGGGATCACATGGTGTGGTTCCTCTTCTGTTGTTGTTGTTCTTCTCTCCTTTTTTTTGTTTCTTCTTCTTCTTCTTCTTCTTTTTCTTCTTCTTCTTCTGTGTCACCCAGAAGAAACTTGCCCATCATAGCCTTTGAGGATGGCTACGCACCCTTGTTTGGTGACCATAATTTGGCCATCCATAGAGATGGCAAATCAGTTCACCTTTCACTCGATGAAAGAACAGGTTTTCATTTTCTTTTCTTCTTTTTTTTCTTCTTCTTATATGATGTCTTTCTTTTTATTTTTATTTTATTTTTTTTTGGGTTGTGATTACAGGTTCTGGATTTGTGTCTCATGACCTTTACCTTCACGGGTATTTCAGTGCCTCGATCAAGCTGCCTGCTGATTACACTGCTGGAGTTGTGGTCGCATTTTATGTGAGTAGTGGCTTCTAATGCATGATGATCAAATAAAAATCATACCTTATTATAATTTCATACCCTTTTTACAGAATTTTAATCATCCATCATAATTTGTTACAAACTGTACATGTTTTCCTTTTTCTTCACTCCTTCATGAAAAATGATCATTCATATCAATTTTCTTCCTTTTTTTCATTTTTTTCCAATTAACTAAGCTATTAATTGAGAAATTTCTAGATGATGTTTTGAAGCTTGCTTGTAAATAATGCGTTATGAAAACAAAAGAGGAAAGCATATTGCTTTCAGTTTCGTTTTCTTCATGAGGTTACTAATGGGGACAAAAAAATATTATTTTTTTTTCCTGTTTTTAAGGGAAACTCCAATGTTTGTTTTTATTATTGAAATGAAAACGCCAGTTAGTTTGTATGTCTCGATTTTCCTTATTTTTTTTAACTCCTTTCCCCAGAAAATAGGGGGCACGAGTCATTTTAATTTATTCCTAACATGTTTCTGCTGCAGATGTCAAATGGTGACATGTTCCAGAACAACCATGATGAGATAGACTTTGAGTTTTTGGGGAACATTAGAGGCAAAGACTGGAGGATTCAGACCAATGTTTATGGCAATGGAAGCACCAGCATTGGTAGAGAGGAAAGATATGGCTTATGGTTTGATCCTGCTGAGGATTTCCATCAGTACAGTATTCTTTGGACAGATTCTAAGATCATGTATGTATGATGCAATCTATTTGAATCCCACATGCCATATTTGGTTATTACATTTTCCTTGTTATGGTAAAACTAGTTTCTTTAACTGTCCTATTATTGCCTTTTATACTCTAACAATCCCTTGCTTTGATGGAGTGGTTTGATGGATTTTTGTTACTAGAATTGTGGGGGCTTTTTGTTCAAAAGATTCTCTGGTTTTCTTTTACCGTTTACTACATCCACAGTTTTTAAATCAAAACCACTTTTTTCCTGTAATGCATTGATTACTTGCTGATAGTGAATAAAAACCAGATATGAAAAGGCCTAATTTTTCTAAGTTGTGTATATCCTTATGGAGAGGAACCCACATGATGAAATTTTGGTGGGGTGTGTGACCCACAAGATGAATTGTTAGTTGTTGGAGAACTATTTTTGTCTACCTAATTTCATGAATTAGCAATCAATATTCATTCCTTAGTTACTATAGCTACCATACCAAGTGGGTCTCATGTGTCCCTTGCATATAGGAGATAGGAAGAGATTATGCTGAATTTCCTTTTATGTCCCACCTTGTTACTTACTACTTTGTAATGTTAAATTTAATAGACTTTAATTTCTATCCGGTATGAAAGATTTTGTATTGTTAATCAATCAGAAATCATCATTTATAGACTTTAAGATAGTTATTGTAAAAGTCAAGTTTACCGTACTTGACAATTTGTGATTGGATAGTACATAGACTATTTGCTCAATTTCATAATTGTTTGTGGTTTACTTGTTTTGTTAATTAAGTGTTTATATACTGATGGGGTCTAGATCAGTTGGTTCAATAGGGTACGTGAATTATTTTCAGTATCCCATTACATGTCTTTCATTCCTACAAATAAAAATAAAATTAAGTGTTTATTTTTTTTTCTTGTGCAGATTTTATGTGGATGATGTTCCTATTAGGGAAGTTAAGAGAACAGAATCTATGGGAGGAGATTTCCCTTCAAAGCCAATGACATTGTATGCCACCATATGGGATGCATCTGATTGGGCAACAAATGGAGGCAAATACAGAGTAAATTACAAGTATGCACCCTATGTTGCTGAGTTCTCTGACCTGGTCCTGCATGGTTGTGCAGTTGATCCCATTGAGCATGTGGCCAAGTGTGACAGTGCCCTAGGTTCTGAGAAAGTTCCCTCTGGTGTCACCCAAGTACAAATACCCAAAATGAGAAACTTCAGGTTGAAGCACATGACATACTCTTACTGCTATGACACAGTTAGATACAAAGTCCCTCCACCGGAGTGTGTCATCAGCCCCCAAGAAGCTGAAAGGCTTAGAAAATTTGATCCCGTCACGTTCGGCAATGGCCGGCGCCACCGTGGTAAACGACACCACCGTAGTAGTAGAGGAAGCCAAGTAGAGATTACTGCTTCTTCATTTTAATGTATGATTCCATATCCAGATTTTGTCATAAAGGAAATATTTTCATATAATGAATCAGTTTGATTTACCTGGGTTAACAAACAATATGTCTTTTGATCAATGATGTTTTTTAGTCTCTGAAAAAATGGGTATTTTTTTTTTTAGTCCCTAACTTTTAAAATCATAAGTTTTGGTTCCCTTCACTATTAGCTTTAAGACTAAAGTTTGTGTATTTAAAAACTATAGGGATGAAAACTTATGGTTTTAAAAGTAAAGGACTAAAATTCAATACGATCCGTTTTTTAGGTACTAAAAATATCATTAACTTTATATCTTTTTTTCCTTTATCCTTTCATTTTGGTGTATAGAGAGAGAGGGGTTTGGACATAGAAGTCCTTAATATGTTAATTTATGATATGGTTCTTGGTGGTGAGTTTTTGTATAGTCCTTCATCCCTCTAGGTTCCTGGGTATTTCCTCATTGATGTCCTATGCTACTTTACAAATTGAACCTCTTCATTGATGATTTATGTATGTGGAGACACACCCCAGGGTTTCAATAAACTATTGTATTTATTTTATTATGAGGAGTTATTTAACGAGTGTTAGGTATGAATTATTTTAGTGTTGGTATGCCACGTCCAATATGAAACCAACCAAAATGACTTTTATATTTAGTCCATGACTGGTACTGAGGTGTGTTTGGACTGTCTGGAAAATTACATGGTCAGATTTGTCAGCTTGAGGACACAAAATGTGGCCATTTTGTGAAGGTAATTGGAATCCAAAGTCAAGTCTTGAATGTGACAAATGCTGCAGGCTGGTTAGTTTACTGGTGCTTTCATTAAATAGTGTGACCAAAATTTCTCTCTCCACTTTTTCTTTCCCATGCTCTTGTCTTCTGGCCTATAGTTGGGAATTTCAAATGGGCAGTTGGGATCTCTAAGGTACAACATTGGGAGTGGTTATTGGCCTCTTATCCTATTGCTTGCACTGTCTCTCCATCTAAGAAAAGCAAACAAGGAGGACAACTTGTGTCCTTCATTTTTCAAATAATAATAATAATAGCATTTTAGTACTGGTAGTTTTGGTTCTTATGGTAATTATCTTATCACGATAGCCATAAGGGGACGATAATCGTAAAGGACTGAGTTTGAGTTTGGTAGAAAAGAATATAATGACATTTTACTACTCACCAAAAATTACTAATTTAGAATCACTAAATGTGTGGATCAATTCAAATGAGATTATTTTAGTTTAATCTGTCTTGAATTAGGATTTGGAATATACGATTGTATTAAATATTTAGAAAAAAGAATTTTGTTAGCCTAAAATAATTTTAGAGCCTAATAGCATGTATTATTTCAATAAAATACATATGATTTCTCAAGAAAACACTAATTGAGATACCTAGAATTTTGGGGAGGAAAAAAGTTTAACATGCATATGTTGGACTAAAATTTTAGTTTAATGATTGAAAAAAATAATTATTAATTATATTTTATTTATTTTTCAACTGAACTCCATATTAATCAAAGTTTATTTTTTTTAAGAACCGGATAATTAAGATAAAATGAGAAAATAGTCAACTTTGTCTCTATCACAAAAATACATAATGATAGTATAAAAATTTAATATATATAAAAAATGTATATATACTTTGCATCTTTAATCCATCAATTTATGTGGTAAAACTTGAACAGTTTTGCGAGCCAAGTATGTCGTAAATCTCATTTGATCTGATTATTTTTGTGAATTTTCTCATAACTATCATTTCATTGCCGTGAAAGTGACAACATTTCAGATCATTAGTTTTAGTGTAAATGATAATGTTAATTAGTACAGTACAAATAACTAATCAATGTTCCGCAATCCGCTCTACTTTTAAAATGCATTTTGGAAAAGCAATAGCACTACTAGTTTGACAAATATCCGAAACTTTTTTTTTATTAAAAAAAGTAACTCTTGATAAGGCAATGTTAGCTCTACAATTATTTTAATTTAGATTGATTACAACAAAATCAAATACTCCCTCGTATATTGGAGTGAATATGAACTATAGCCACGTTTAAAAATAGGTTTAAATACATTTTAGTTTTTATAAAATATGTTTTTATTTCATTTGGGTTCTCTTTTTTTTTTGTGTGTTCCAATTAAAAAAAATGTTGGATTTTAGTCTGACTTGACACTTAGTTCATATACTTCATTTTCAATCCCTATAAAATTGTAAAGTTCTAATATAGGTCTCTTTTATATTCAAATATTATTTTTTATTATTTTAGTGCATATTATTTAATCAACATTAGCTTTGTTTTTTTAACCTAGCTTAGTTACATCATCACCGAGGAAATCTTGATGTCAATAAGTAATTACTAACAAGTAATAGCAGATATACAAACCGACAAAAAATGTTTTAGATAATCAAAATGAAAAAAAAAATATTAAAGCCTTTTAAAATAATAATTGTACCCCGTATTAAGGGGAACCACCGAACCAGTCTCCACATTGATGCAACGTAAAAAAATTATAGTAGTAATGCAGTAATGCTTAACTGCAACTTGTAACGCTTATATTTTTGAGTTGGCTTCACATAGAAGACAAGGAATTATTACCAAGAAGAATCAATGCCAGTATGACTTCTGGTATTAAGTACCTAGATGAGAAATACTCATCAAAGGTCATTATCATACCTATAAAAGTAAAATTTCAAACCTCAACTTGTCCATTGGCCAACACAAAAGATGAAATGATGGAAGAAAGGTTGCTTTTTTTAAAAAAAAAATACACAGAAATTTAGGCCATAGAATGAACATGCATGCTTCTCTTTTATAACAGGCCATCTCACCTGTCTTCTCCCCCATTGGTTTGCCCAATCAATGGCAATTTTTCATTTACTATTCAATTTTTAAAATTTTCAAATCTCAACTTTTTTTTTTAATAGAAGTTATAAGATTAATTTGGTGGTTAAAAGTAAAGATTTGAGGGATGAAAAAAAGAAGGGGGAGAAATCACGGCACGGCCGTGTAATCCACAAGATAGCTAAGATCAGTGTCTTAGGTCTTTTATTTTGTTTTTCTTTTATGAATAGACTTTAATTATATATATATTTTTAATAATTTCATTTTAAAATATAAAGATTTATGTTTCAAACTTTTTACTATTTCAATTCATATACTAATATGCAACATGTTTATTAGAATATTACAAAAATATCACTTATTAATTATTATATAACTAAAAAAATTGTACAGTTTGTATTGGTCAATTTTTTATTATGGAAAGGCCTATTCATTATTTGACTGCATTAAATAATATAGTAATTAAAATTAATAATTAAATATAGTCTTTTAAAGATAAGTTTACCATTTTTAAGATCATTTAATTAAAGCTAATAATAATTTTATTATTGGGATTTAATTTGAACAATTTTTACAATATGAAACTGTTTTTTTTATTATTTTACATCCAAAAAATCTAAAATTTTAGGTGAAGATAAATTGAAAATATTGTATTAATCTTATTTTTTTAAGATTTAATGACCTTGTTGAACACTACATGTAACACTTGTAACTGCTGAAGAAAATCTTTAAAATTAGAATTGCTAAAAATCTATCTAAATTTAGCAACTTATCTATTAAGAGTGAAATATTAAATTAATAAATTATTTTTCACCTCAATTATTTTTGTCTTAGGCCTCATATTATTTAGACATGACCTTGGATCACGAATTTAAATATCTCATTAACATTCTAACAATTAACAGAATTAGAATTAGCATTTGAGTCATGTTTGTATTTTCCAAGACACTAATAAGAAAGGCTAAAATATATAAATGATAATTTAACTTATTTTTTAATTCTAAATTGGTCTCCTAAGCTGGTCCCCTTATTTAATTCATAACAGGCTAGTCCTTTAAAAAAATTAATCATTTTTTTATTTTTTAACACGATTTTGAACATTATTTTTATTGATTAATAATATAATTCATTTTACATCAATAATGCATAAAAAATTAAATTCTTAAACATAAACACCATTAACAAAAATGATTATCAGGAGTTATTGTTTTTAATTACTAATTAGCACAAGTCTCCACTTGCACGTATTTTATTATTTTTATTCTTTTACATTGCTCAATGAAAGCATGAAACAAGTAAAATCTTTATTCTAGTAGAAAACGACACACCAAGTGGAGATTCCAAACCGACCTGTGACTTCGGTTGTGCTTTGTAACTGATTCTTTTTTTTTTCTTTTAATATTGTAATAACTGCTGGATTTAAAGTTAAATATTAATGTTTCTGGCTTCACATTGATGCATGTTGAGTATGAAAACACAAATGACACAACTTAAACAATTACTGTAGTTCATAAATATGTATTATTTTATACTTATTCTGCAGTTGTGTCGGCAAAAATATTTATGTTGGTGTTGCTCATTTGGAGGGAAAAATTGAGAAAACATTTTTTTATAAGACTTACTATTTGGCACTGTATCTTTAAGGGTCATTAAATTAACACTAAAGGAACATTTCTCTCGTTAAATGTTAAAAAAGAATGAGAAAATTGGAATTAAAGACAATTTTTGCAGTGACGGATTAATAATAAATAAATTCAGTTTAGCTTCTGATTAGCTTAAACTGCAAATGTGTATTTTCTTTATCTGAATATCCTTAAAACCCAAAATTGATTCTTTATTCCTAGGAACCCACTAGGTCAGTGTCAGCTTAGTAGAAGAGAACATGAGTAAATTGCATGAAATCCTCATTCAGATTTCATTGCCGCTATATATTGTTATAAAAAATTATAATACAACTAAGTTGAAGAGAAACATTTGTTTTACTAACGAGTGATTAGCTCATATCATGCAATTCAGAAAGAAAGAAAAAAAGCTCATATCATGCATGTCTTATTACCTTTAATTAAAGTATCGTGTTCAAACTGTATGAAAAAAGAAAACCCCTGTGAAAGTTAATCTTATTATGTTATGGATATTCTCAAAATGAACAAATTATCTCCTATAAAATATAAATATAAAGATAAAAATTTTTATTTATTTTACAGAGATTCTTTTTGGGTGTGGGGGTTGGGAGCAATCTTTAGTATGAAATGTTAAAGATTAAATACCTTAAAAAAAGTATGAGATTAAAAGTGCAAGAAATGTGTTACCGAACCGAGTCCAAACAGTTTGTGGGCAGAGCTATGTCATAAATGAAACGTAGTAATTATTATTCCATTTAAAAAAAATCTTAGGGATAGTAGGATAAAGATAAATATTGTTTGACTATTAGTTTTTAATATTACGTCTTTATTTCTTTTTTATTTTTTTCGTTTGTCTTATAATTTTATCATATCAAATAAATGATATCTAACCCCACAGTCCCACACCTGAAATTAAGTAGGCTCAGATTTGCCGGGTCAGATTGTTTCCTTTTGAAGACAAAAACCTTTGCCTAAAATATAAGCAAACTACATGTTGTTGATTTCTGCACTTCCTAAGTTTTTTATTTTATTTTTATCTTTTAGATTAATAATTCCAAAAGCAAAAAAAAACATTTGTAATTTACATTTGAGTTTTGACCATCTAGATTGCCCAAACTCCATTGACCCTAGCAGGTCAATTATAAAAAAAATGTGATTTAAAATTAAGTAACCAGATTTATTAAACTTATCCAATCATACATATGGAATAGATTTTTAAAAAAATATATATGTATCTTTTATAAAATGCAATCCTATCCTAGATAAATAAGATAATTATGAGCTAAAAGTCTTTCTCTAAATATTTAATATAATTATATATTCAAAATTTAAACTCAAAACCTTGATTTACACAAACATTAATTATTTACATGCATACGAGGAATTGAATTTACCCTAAGGTTTAAAGTCAAGTTACTAAAATTTAAATGAATCCATTTTACAAAGTGCCTATGGTTGAAGAGTTGAGTATGTTTCAGGCATAGCCTTTTTCTTGGTCCAACCAGGTTAGAGCTGGAGGTAAAATTAGTCAATTATTTGCATATAAGTCACATGACTCATATTTAGCCCTCACGAGTCACATGACTCACATTTATCCCAAAAACCTATATAACCATATTGATATCATTGCATATATATTCTTTTAGCTTTCATATCTAGTAGGGACGCAAATGTCTCTAACCACCACTACCACTAAATTTGTAAGGTTTGACCTTTTCATGAGTCTCCCAAAGGAAAATTCTTGTGAAGCAATTTTCCAACTTCATATGAACTATTAAATAACCTACTGACACCCTTTTTTGTCTAGACAAACACTTATTCACGTTCTTAAGACCACAGCCAAAAGTACACGGTTACAACCATTGTTCTTTTTTTTTTTTCTTCCAAAATCTAACATACGACTGTACTGAGTTTTTTTTCTTTTGCAAATTTATTTTCAACGTCAAGTATAAGCATTTTTTTCAACTTCATTATTTGGACATTACTCACAATTGTGATGATTTTCAAAATAATCCTATGTTCAATGAAAGACCATATCACCTTTATAGTCAAATTCAATTTTGTTTGACCATAGTGCCTAATGAACTTCCCCATTTGTCTTGTTGGGCCTCTCCCTACTGGAAACAATAGAAATATTTTCTTTCTAAATTTTTGTTTGAATACATTCTACCCTAAACACTTGACTTCTTTTTCTGTAAGTTTTAACCTATGTACTTAACTTTTGGAAAAATTAAATGAAAAACAAAATCTTCTATAAAAAAATTAAGTACATGAGTTAATTTTTGCTTTGTGAGAAACTCAATTCATTGTTTTTCAAGTGTATGAAAAAATTTATCTAAACAAGATCTGACACTATTATTGAAGAATATTAAGGTTTAGGGTGATAATAAGTCGTGACTTCAGACAATTTAACAGAGTTTTAAGTAATTTACTTAATATAACTTTATACATTTTATTTTTTTATAAATTCATACTATAATAATAATAATAATAATAATAATAATAATAATAATATCTACCCAATAAGAAGAAGAAGATTGAGTAAGAAAAATAATATTTTTTTTCATAATAATCAATTATAAAATTTTATGATTTTTAATTTTATAAATTCAAACATTAAAGGATAATAAATATTCATTACATATCATAAATGTAATAATATTTTTGTCGTTTTTTTAAAAATTTAATGAGAAAAACATAATAATCAGTAACATATGAAAAGATAGTATGTAAGAATTTTTTTACAATTAGTAAGCAACAGGTGTTACAAAATTTGGTCCGGGATCTGGTTCTAATTTTATATTAGATACGTAGTTGATTCGGATTGATCCGGTCAAATTCAGCTAGATTTTCGGTTGGATCAGTCTGACCAGACCAGTTTTCAAAATTTTTTTTTGAAAAAAATATTTTATTTTTCGAAAAAGAATTGGATTTTTTTAATTTAAATTTTAGAGCGTGAATAAATTTTTCTTACTCAAATAATATTAGTTATATATTTATATATAATAGATACATATATAATTTTAAATTTTTATTATATACCATATTAAATTGGACTAATTACTAGTCACCGATTAGACTCAGTACCTCGACCGGATCAATCAGATCAATGATCAGACTGAATTTCACAAATAGTAAGTAACATTAAAAAATTTAGTAAAACATATAATTATAAATAATAAAAGTTAAATTATAATATATAAAGTCTGCATGCAAAATATAGTAATTCTTATCAAATGAAAAATAGTAATTCTTATAAATAAATAACTTTTAAAAATAGAAAATAACAAATAGTAATAACAACAACACTAAACACGCAAAACACATTACTTTTGAGGGCATTCAATTTAGGTCGTGACAAAGTTAACTAATTCAAAACTTCAACAATATTACACAATGAACCTAAAAAAATAACATGACATAGTTAAATTAATATATTCAAAATTATTAAAAATATCATTTTAAAATAATTAAAATTTTATGTTTTTAATAACAATACTATTTCAAAAAATTTAAAGTAATTCAATTTTAATTTTAAATAAATATATTTATTTATTTATTTATAATTATAAATAGACAAAATTCAATTACATGTTAACATAATATACAAAAATTAATAAATGAACATTTAAATATAAATAATTATATATATATATATATATTCATATTTACTATATTTATATTCTTTTTGAATTTATATATTTCAATAGGTATTTTATGATTATTATTACTTAGAGGAAAAATAATGATAATAAATTTCAATAGGTTAATATTTTTTAAGACAACATATATCAATTAAAAATTTAACTAATTATTTTCTTCAAATATATATTTACAAATAAATATAAATATAAAAATATTAAATTTAAAGTTACACTAGTTTTAAATCTAGTAATTACAAAAATTGAATTTTAATAAAATAATTTTCTATTAATTTGTATTAAAAATATTTTTAAGGGACAGTTTATTAAAACTAAAGTCTAAATATGAAACGAAATGGATTTATCTGGCGTGAATTAAATTTTTGAAAAGTAAGTTTACTTCAGGTTAGAATATTTCTAATATAATAGATTACATTTTTCAATAACATTATTTTCTATCAATAAGAATAAAAATCAAATTATTTTTTAAGAAAATTGAAATATATATTACCTACATTGATTAATATTGATATGGTAAAGAATAAAGTATGAATATTTTAAAATGTTTTTTTATTATTTAAGGAATTTTTATGTTATGTAAATAAAAACTTTGAACTTCCCCGGAAATGAGAAAAGGGATCTTATTAATGAATATTTTAAAATTTTAGTTAAAAATAATTTATATAATTGTTTAAAAGTATGAAATAAATAAATTTTTGCTTTTAAAAGTATTGATTAACGTGTACATATTAAATAAATTAATATAAATTTACCTAATAAAATAGTAGTGAGTCACATGTATCATCCAATTAATCTATTAATCTATCACCGAACATGTATCAGCCTCTCAAAGTATTTTTCAGCTCAAACACTAGTTCATTTTTCTCTCTTAATTTTTTTTCTTCTTCTCTCGAAAACCCTCCCTCTCCCTCGGATGTCTCCCTTCATTATCGTTGCCGCTGAACAGCGACAACCTCCCCCTCTCTTCATATTTTTTTTTTTTTTCTGTATCAAATTGAGTGCTCTCATTTGTGTTTTTTCCTCTTTTGGGATATAATTTGCTAACTTTAAGAATTTTTTACGTATTTGTTAATATATATTCACTTGTTTTATAGGAAAAATAGGTTAACAAATTACACATCAGATGTATTTTATGAAATCAAGGATTATAACTTGTTCGTTTATTTCTTCTAAGAAAAACAATTAAGTAGGTGGTGTAATCATGTAAGTTAACGAATCCCTGTATATGTATTTTGGTGAATATTCATCACTTTATGTAGATTATGTTATGTACTCATTATTGTTCTCTGTTGAAAGTAGGTGCAAACCCACGCCATGTAGGACGGCAGAGGACGACGCGGCGGCGATTCTTAACGCCAAGAAGTAGTCTCACGTGACCCATATATTTTTTTATTATTTTTAAGTAAACAAATTTTAGTCAACATCAATGGATGAAATTATATTATTATATCAATGGTCAACCAACTATTGCAAAATCACTGTGCTTCCCTTCCATCAATAGACATAGCTCTACAATAGTGTATTCAATATATATTCATTCATAGCATTAATATGATATTAAACGAGTTTTATATTTCTAGACAGGCGCAGATCTAATTAATTAATTTGTTATGCTAGCAAGGTATACACTATAGAAGTTTTATATATCTAGATAGCAAGGTACATAATTTACTTTTCATATTTTTGGTTAATAAAAAAATACTCCACTAAACAGCAAATGGAGGAGGTAATCACATACGTCAATAGCCTTACTTAGCTTTCTCAAGATATGCACTTCAATTCCAATTTTTGTTCTTAGATCCTATATATCTTAATTAATTAGCATTCCTTGAAGTTATATACTTTGTTTTTGAATTGTAGATCAGATTGAGATTATGGCAGTGCAATCTGAATTTGAGCATCCCAGGAAAGCCTATGGATGGGCAGCTAGGGATACATATGGTGTTCTCTCTCCTTTTTGTTCTCTAGAAGGTTGGTTATTCATTCTCCTTTACAATCTATATATATGCCTTACTTAAAATAGAGTAATTTCTTTTTATAATTGACAATGTTTGAACTTAAACTATATACAATTGATCACTAAGTGGATCTAGCTCTATTAATGGACGGTTTAGTATAGCCTTTTTTATGGTATAGTCTTCTATCTAAATAGGAATTAAATTATTAATATAAACATTAAAAACTTATACATATAGTAATACTAACAATTTTATTGGTATAAAAAATAAAAAATACTATCAATGCATAAGTTTATAAGAGAGATGGCAATGATGATGCATGTTATAAAGTTCTATTCTAACCCCTCTAGATGAGAAGTTATTGTTTATTATTATGGTATGAATCGATAATTAATTTAAGTAAAAATTGTGTTTTTAGTTTTTATATTTTTAGTCAAATGTGATCAAAATTTCTATAATTTCATATTGATACTTCAAATTTAATGAAAAGAACATGAATTTAATCTCTTTTAACTTTTAAAAAAAAACACGATGAATTCTTAAACATAAGGGTAATCCACATGTTTTAAAAAGTTTCGGTGACCAAATTCATTGATATTAAAGTATAAGGATCTTGAATATATTTAAAGAAAAATACAGGGATTGAAAATATTTTTTCCTTAATTTAAACAACATAAGGCTGTCTAAAATAGTCTTTTCGAAGCACAGAAAAACAGGATAGAAAGATGTGATCACATTCAAAGCGTTGTAATGTGGAATATGCCACTCGGACCTACATAAGTTGAAGAATGACTGGAGTGATTCCATCTATCCACTTGTGTCCCTGTGTATGGTTTATACTTTTTAACTAACAATGTTTGTGTCTCTTAAAATAATATTTTTATTAAGGGTTAAATATAATTTTTATCTCAGTATTTTGATATTTTTTTTATTTTTGATTTTTGAAAAAATCGTTTTAATTTTTGCAAATTATAGTTTTTTTTCTTCTTTAAAGTTTTGTTACAGATAGCAATTTTTTCATTGTTTAAAATAATTTTTTTACTATTTAAAGCGTTTTAGGTTTAGGATTGAAACAAATATATTTTTAAGGATTAGAACAAATTTTTTCTTTTTTTCAACTAAATTATAGGAATAAAAAAAATGTTTAAGCCATTTTAATAATCAAGTGTAAGAAGCTTGAAGTGCCTAATTGAGTTCAAAATATTGGATGAACAAATTACAGTCGTGAGATTATTGGAGAAGTAACAGAGGTGGGAAGCAAAGTAGACAAGTTCCAAGGTTGGAGACAAGGTGGCTGTGGGATGCTTGGTTGGGTCTTGCAAATCATGCCAAAACTGTGTCTGCAATCTTGAGAATTATTGCCAACAAAAGATTCCCACTTATGGTGCCAAGTATGTGGATGGCACCATCACATATGGGGGGTTCTCTGACTTCATGGTTGCAGATGAACACTTTGTTGTCAGCATTCCAAGTGACCTACCTCTTGATGTTGCTGCTCCTCTCCTTTGTGCAGGGATCACAGTGTATGGTCCTTTGAGATATTTAGGGCTTGACAAACCTGACATGCATTTGGGTGTGGTTGGCCTTGGTGGACTAGGCCATCTAGCTGTCAAGTATGCAAAAGCCCTTGGCTTGAAGGTCACTGTCATCAGTACCTCTCCTAATAAGAAGAAAGAAGCCATACAAAATCTTGGAGCTGATTCCTTTGTGGTTTGTGGTCAGTAGAGACCAAGATCAAATGCAGGTGCCTATTATTAATTACTGTTAACAATTGTTTTTCTTTGGCATGGCACAATAGTAAAGTTGTATTTTGATGATTTGTTGATCATGATTTCGAATCCAGAAATAGTCTTTTTGCAAATACAAGAATAAGGTTGGGTACAATATTTTCCTCCGCACAATGAGATAGGTAATTTTTTTATTATTTTATTATGATTTTAAAAAATGGTCGGCCACCATGATTTTAGTTGCAACATATATCAAGGGACATGCATCTACACAATAGTAAATGGACAACTATATAGGCTGCAATGTGCACCTTGGATGGTATAATTGATACTGTTTCAGCAGTCCATCCTCTCACGCCCTTGATTGATATGTTGAAGTCGCATGGGAAACTTGTAATGATTGGGGCACCTTAGAAGCCTTAGAGTTGCTACTCCCGTCTTTAATTATGGGTAAGTATGCAAAAATATTTTAATTGGTTTATGTTCAAGTTATCAGTCACTTGAAGGTAGAGTTCACATGGATAGAACAACCGAGCACATGCATTATTTTATCTCAATTCCATGCAAGGAAAGAGATATTTATTATTTCCATATGCTACTTTCTTTGTAGTAATTAAAGCATGCATAAACTTGTTGGTATAGAACTGCATCATTTGAAAATTAAAACCATATTATAAAGCTTAGAGTATTTTGTATTATTGGCAGGGAGAAAAACTATAGTTGGTAGTTACATTGGAGGAATGACACAAGAAATGATTGATTTCGCTGCTGAACACAATGTTAGACCTGAAATTGAGGTAATTCCTATGGATTATGTCAACATCGCTAGCAATGGAGCGTCTCTTCAAAGCTGACGTTAAATATCGATTTGTGATTGACATTGGGAACACACTGAAGCCTTGCTACTAGTGTTGGGTGATCGAGAAAATAAAGAGTGACTACTACTGATGACCAAGGCAAAGGGACACTACAATAATAGTGCAAAGCTCTCTTGAAGATATTTCATATTCCTTGTATGATTTTCCTCATAGATCTTTTGTTTCCATTTTTATTTTGAATAAAGGGAATTAAATAATTGCATTAATTAGTGTGATATCCATGTAATCATCATATCTTATAATATATATTTAGAAGAAACTCTTAACTTAGTCCTTTAAAGTCACATGTGTTGTCATATGTTTTAATTTTTTTTAATGATTTAAAGTATTCTCATCATTCTTAGTCCTCCAAAGATTTTATCACCACATTTATTTATCAAAAAATTATCTTGTTTGTCACCACATTAATCTCTCAAATATTTTATAGTTACATATAAATTATTAGCATAATAATCATTGTATTTCATTAATTATGTCTCACATTTATATTTTATGATATGCTTGATCATTGATCATATGTTAATTGATCGCATGAAATTTATGTTCCTCTCACTTATACTTATTTTCTCCTTAAAATTTTTCACTCTCTAAACTCCAAATGTAATCAAAAGAATTGATCTACTTGGACTCCCCGTAATCATCGTATTCAATTGTCGGCCGAGTAAGCTACTCATATCCCAAATATCTAGGCAATTTGAATTAGGTAAGAGAAAAACTTTGTCTCTTAGTCATAAGATAAAAATATAATCCTAATATCAGAAAATATCTTTTATTAGAGGAAAGATAAGATAATTACACTACATTTTCTTATTTACATTATCTAAAAGAAGAAGTTTGATATTAAATAATATAATCTCTCCTTATATAAGAGACTATCAAGACTCAGGTAAAGATATTATGATTCCAACTCACATACTATTGATATTTGCTTATCTTTAGGCTCTTAACTTTAATGTAAGTGTCTTTACAAATATCCCCTCATAATAATTTGTGAAGAGACTCATGAAGGAGCATCATCGTGAGTAGGTATTGTCAAATCTGGTAAGAACAAGAATAAAAAATTTCACATGCTTCACGTGCCACTAGTGGTTCATGTCTTCTAATATCCAACCCTTGAACAATGATGTGAAAATTGCAAAGACAGAAGAAAAATAACAAGAGCAAGATGTTTTACACTTGCCCCATCGAAAGAGTATTTATGTAAAGAAATAGTTTTAACACTTTCATTTTTCTCCCTTTCATGATTCTCACATTTTTTTTTATTGTCTTTTAGTCATTAATGTTATTCCATAAAATAGATTAATTAATCTAATATTCTATACATATTAATAACATATGAGATAATATGTGATTTGCTAGAAGATATGATTTGGAATCTTATAGAATTTTGTTAGCATTGTCCTGAATTTAGTTGCTAACTATTGTATCTAATCACTCATAAATTAGTTTCGAATTTATAGTATAATTTAAATGATAGAGACTATGTTTAGTAAGACATTTCAGTCAGGTTCTAGCTTTTTTTACTAGCAAAAAAACTCATTTGACTATTCGATAAACAAGTTTTTTTAGTAGTTTTATAATGTTTTTTTGAAATGTTATTTGAAGTAACATTTTTTTAAAATGATAACTTCTAGTTTTTTTTTTATATTTTCTTCCCTTTTTATCCATAATATATTTATCAAATTTTTTGCTTACCCTTTTAAAATAAATAATGATTTGTTATTTTTCAGCCATTTTACATTTTCAGTCACTTCAATAACTAATTTTACTAAGCACTTATATTTAATAAGTTAGAACTAGTTTTTTAGGTAATTTTGCTAAACATAACTAGAATTGATATGAGAAAATGAAAAATATGAAGGATAAAGAATAAGAGTGAAAAAATTATGATAATCTTAATGTTAATATTTTATATGCAATATTGGATTTAATTGAAAATTTGAAAGTACTTCCAGAAACCAAAATGATAATGCATCATTAAGTTCAAGAACTAAAATATCAATAAATGCTTAAATTTAAGGGCTAAATGACTATAATTATCAAATTCAGATTCTAAATTAAAAAGTCAACAATTGAAATGAGTAAACTACATGATTAATTTGTCAATTTTTTTTATATTCATAATTAAACTACTAAATTGTACATTAAGAAATTCATAAAATACTAAATAAACTAATAAAGTACTAATTAAAAAAGCAACAAAATGAAGAAAAAAATATTATGCAGACTATAACCACCATATTATTTATGATACCAACCAATGGTCACATAACACGTGAACAATCAAAAAATACATGCTTTAAATTAGAGATATACTCAATAACTACTTAAAGAAGAATTAATTATGTTATCTTTTAATTTAAATTTTTAATTAATTCGAAATATCAAGTTATCAACATGATTATTGATGAGATAATAAATAGCGTAATGTTCATAATTTCTCCAAAATTAGGCACATTTAGTTTAATTTAATTTAAACCACGGATGCGTGGTGAATAAGCCATGAAATTTCCTTTAACATTAGCACATAACCTTAACCCAACCCTAGATCTTCATTCTTCAACAGCACCAGCCTTCTTCCTTCTCTTCAACTCAACAACATTACATCACACTTCATTCTCAGATCTCCCCAAATTCCCTCACACGCTCCCTCCATCAAAAACACCCAATCTTCTTCCCGGACCAGTCTCTTTCCTTAACAATTTTCCACTTTTGAGCCTCAAACCATCTCAATTTTACATTCCATCTTGTGGGATCACTTGAATTACACTGGATTTGAAGCCCCACTAAAAAATATCACTTTTTTTTCAACTGGGTATGCTTTGCATGCGCCATTAGTGTGTTGTGTATTGTAGGTAGTGAGTTCTCATGGCAATGCCATCGGGAAATGCAGTAATGCCGGAAAAATTGCAGTTTCCGGGTGGTGGTGGCGGTAGTGAGATCCACTACCGCCAGCAGTGGTTTGTGGATGAGAGGGATGGGTTTATCGGTTGGCTTCGCAGCGAATTCGCGGCTGCGAATGCCATCATAGACTCGCTGTGCCACCATTTGCGTTGTGTTGGGGAGCCTGGGGAGTATGACATGGTTGTTGGGGCAATTCAGCAGAGGAGGTGTAATTGGACACAGGTGCTGCTTATGCAGCAGTATTTTTCTGTGTCTGAGGTGGTGTATGCACTGCAGCAAGTGTCATGGAGGAGGCAGCAGAGGGTTGTTGGTCCGGCGAAAACCGGTGCAAAGGAGTTTAGGAAGTTCGGTTCGGGGATTAGGCAAGGGCAGCACAGGCTTGAGGCTGCCAAGGATGGTTATAATTCTAGTGTAGAGTCTTTTGGTCATGGGACAAATGCTGTGGTGGTTGCTGGAGGTGTGGAGAAAGGGACTCGTTTGACCAAGAAGAATGGAGAAATTAAATCTGGTGGCAAGGTTGGGATCATGGATAACAAGAGTTTAGCATCTCCTGAGGAGAGGAAAGGTAAATAATGAGTCTTTTGGAATGTATGTATACTGTATCATGGTTTTAGATTATGGTTTCGGTTTTGGAGGCTGGCTTAACCGCTTAAGCTGTAGCTGCAAAGCTGTGGTCTTAATTGTGGTTGTGGACTGTAATTATAAAACAAGTGTTAAACTACAATATGGTGAATGTTGGATCGCTTGGTGAATATTGTTATTTTAAAACAAGTTGGATCTTGTATTATACTTAATATAGTAATTATAAATTGAGTGCTCCATTAGGATTTAGAAATATGGCTTTTGTATATCGCTTTTTGGATAAGGTAGATCTCAAACATTGGAATTCATGACATTTAGAGCCAGAGGATGAATTCACAGATCACTGATACATTTCTACATATTGCTATGAGATGCTTATTATGGCTATTGTTTCATATGATAATGTGGTTCCTTCTTCCCAATTAACGATAAGGTAGAGGATATTTTCACAAACACTGACACACTATAAGTCAATGACACTTAACAATTGGAATTAGTCTCTGTTTTGGAGAGTATATGAATTAAATAATGGTTTCCTTTAAGCACCAGGATATATGTGATTAAATAACCAGTATGCTAATACATTGCAAATTGAAAATGGGTGGGAGTGAGAACAAAATATGTCTTATTCACTTATAAAAATCTATTGGTGGTGATACTGTCCTTTTGATTCTGATAATTATTGGAAGGTCTTCTCTTTTTGCTCTCCTGTTTGTTTTCCCCTTACTTTTTCTTGAGCTGAAATCCAGTGTAACATTATTTTGATGGCTCTGTACTTACTTTGTCCACTTTGAAACAGTCTCCCTCACATTTAAACCTGTTAAAAATAGTAACACAGTTCAGAGTTTTTTACTTTATGAATACATTTTATATGCTTGTTGCTATCTTGACTTTTTCATCTTTTTGGTTGCTTGAGCAGATACTATTACAAATCATCAATCTGATGGCATTTTGAAGGGCTCTGGGAATTCTCAAGGATCTCTGTCCAGCTCAGAATGTGAAGCTGTGGGTGTAAATGAAGAATGTGTATCAAATTCTAAAGGTTTTCTTACTGCTGACTGTGATCAAATCTAGAGGGCACCAAACTATGTTAGTTATATGCATGAATTTTTGGAATAAGTAAAAATGCTCAGATTTTTCCCCCCCACCTCCTGTGTTTGCCCCTGGCATGCCATGCAATATACCTGCACTGCATATTGACATACCAAATAAAAAAATCTCCATACTACTTTGCTTGCAGTCACACACTCACACATGCAGAGTTACATTTAATTATAGGATCAGAGTCAGCTTTTAGACATAATTTGCCTTGCACATTGATTTGATTTTGTGACTCTTGTGCAATGTGTGCCAGAGAATGATTCTACCATGGGAAAAAGTTTTATTGGCAACGAGATGTTTGATGGCAAGATGGTAGGGTCCTTTAAATGTTAGTTTGCTTTGTTAATTCCTTGTTGTTTTTTCTTGACATGTAACACCTCATAAATTTTCTTCCTTTCCATTTAATATATTATCTTTAAAGTGCACCTATTTTTTAATTGTAGGTGAATGTGGTTGACGGACTGAAGTTGTATGAAGATTTATTGGATAGTACTGATGTTTCGAAACTTGTTTCATTGGTCAATGATCTGAGGGTTGCTGGAAAAAGAGGACAATTTCAAGGTAGGTATACTGTGTGTCTTATGTCAGTATGTTGGAAGGATCTATCAATGCTTCTTTTTGTAACTTTCTTTGATCAATATGCAATAGTCAGTGTCTTTGCCCATATTCTCAAAGTTGGTGTGGTTTCAGTTAGAAATGACATTATACTGGTACATATTTTTCTGTTTCATTATAGTAGTTGAATAGTTATCAACAAAGAATTATTTGGAATTACCATGATGCTGACTAACAACTGTAAATTGGTAACGTGACTTATGCCGAGTCAAATACTTATTGTAATATACATTTTCAGATTCTTGTGATTGTTGTGAACATATGTATTTCCATTTGTGTAAAATGATGAATGATGAATTATCATATCAAAAGGCACCGACTCTGAGATTCCAAAGGTGCGATAGAAGACACTTGCTTGAGTAAAACCATTGCTATCTTTTTTGATATTTGGTTAAAAGAAATCTTTATCAACAGAGATGACTAATTCAAAACAGAAGAATAACAAATCCTCCCAAAGCAAAGAAATAATAGGAGATTAAATATACATCAACAACACCTTTAACCCAAGTTAATTGGGGTCAGTGGTAGATGAACCCAATGATAGATCAGAAATAAGACAAAGAAAGAGAAAGGGAGAGGGGAAGAAAAAGTGGAAATAAGATAAAAGAGAGGAAAAATAAGCTAAAATAAAAGAGGGGTGAAAGGAGGAGGGGAGAAATGAAGAGGAAAAGAACTAAAAAAAGGGAATGACTGGAACATAAAAATATTAACGGGTTTAACCCTTCACCAAACTTATAGCTTTTCTCCACTCCATCCTAAGACATACCGTCCGCCAATCTATATCTCACTCCATTAGGTCTTGTTTAACTACCTTTCCCCAGGTAAGTTTTGGTCGACCTTTACCTCTCTTTGTGTTGAGCTATTGGTAACAAACTCTTGTTCTTACGGGAGCATCTAGTGGTCATCTCATAACGTGTCCAAACCACCTCAATCTATGCTCCCTTATCTTTTCACACACCGGTACCACTGCTACTTTTCGTCGAATATCCTCATTTCTTATCTTATCCATCTTTGTATAACCACACATCCACCTTAACATCCTCATTTCTGCTACTCTATTTTATGCTCATGTTGCTTATGTGCTGGCCAGTAAATATTTAAAGAAAATTATATCAGCTCAACTTAAAAGGATTCTTAGTTATGAAACAGTAAATATTCTGTTTCAGTTTGACTAAAGAGAAGATGCATAATTGAGGGATTTCTTGCTAAATTATGGCAATGTGTTCCAACGAAATGCACCTCATCCTAGTTATATTCTCTTGTATCTGCAAACTAGCTTTCCATTTATATTTTCTCTTCACTCTCTAAGTAAGACTATTTCATTTGAAAAAGACATACATTGTGGTGGCAGCTATTGGATATGTCAGTAGGCACATCAAAGGTGTAGTCTTAAATTTGTGGGGAAGTCTTATTTGGCGCCCTACCTTGCGTTTTCACAATTGAGTTCTATCAACAACCAATTATCTTCTTAAAATTCTATCTTTCAAGCTACTTTAAAGTTTACATGTGCAAAGAAACATTTAATAATATCTAATATGATTTAGTTCTCTCAACATTTGTTAACCAAGTATTTTCAAAGCAGGAAATGTCAGGTCTACATATATGGCTCGTGTGCAGAAAATTACAATCTGTGATTATAATTTGACAATTGGAAATTTGTATTTGTGTGTTATGCAAGTTATATTTCTTATATATGAGTAGGCTTCCACTTTCCATTTATGGAATGTGATCCGAGACTGTTTTCAAAAACAGAGAATAGGTCTTTCATTTCATCAATAAGATGTAAAGAAAGGATGCTGCTTTGGGTGCATAGTTCACTTTGCATGCATCATTATTGTACAAACCCCTGTATTAAGGAAATCCTTTTTAATAGTCAATTAAGGCTGAGTCTCACTCTTGTTGTAAATCCATTTGTCTAAACTTGTGTCTTATGTTCAAGTAATATTAGTACTAAGATTCAGAAGTAGTGTATTTTCTAATATATTGGGACTTGGGACCAATCTTTCCACATCTTACGATATTATCTATAGACCATACATTTTACCATGGTTTCCAAAGATCTACAATATTATTATATATTTTATTTTATTGTATACTTGAATAAATTGAGTTATTTTTACAACCTACTCACCGGTGCTTCTCTAATGCAAAGATTTTTTTCTATTTTAATATCCTGCTAATTGCTGATGATTTCTGTAAACAGGAAATCAGACATTTGTGGTTTCAAAAAGGCCCATTAAAGGACATGGAAGGGAAATGATTCAGTTGGGTGTTCCCATTGCTGATGCACCACCAGATGTGGACAATGTAACAGGAATCTCCAAAGGCATGTCATCTCATGCATATTTATTTTATATAGATCATTAGTATAGTTCACATATTTTTCTCTTTGCTGCATGTTATTTATCTTTCATTACCCTTGTAGTACTAGTAATGATTGATGAAGTTCCACCAATTGAATCTGACAGATAAGAAAGTAGAATCTATGCCTTCTTTATTCCAAGATATTATCAAGCGCTTGGTTGCCTCGCAAGTGATGACTGTGGAGCCTGATGCTTGCATTGTGGATTTCTTTAATGAGGTTGCTTCTTCTTCCCCTTTTTTTTT
>CM023948.1:40763902-40836452 GCA_013407115.1 Glycine latifolia
GGGGGGGTTATATTAGTGTCAGATTTGCTTACATAGCTAGGTATTGCAATCGTATGTAGGGTGAGCACTCACATCCCAACAATTGGCCTCCTTGGTTTGGAAGGCCTCTTTATATGCTTTTCCTGACTGAATGTGACATGACTTTTGGGAGAATAATTGTCTCAGATCATCCTGGGGAGTTCAGGGGTGCTATCAGGCTTTCTCTTGTACCTGGGTATTATTTTTTAACCTTATCTATTTGTTATGCTAGTGCTTCTAATATTATTATTGTTAGTATAATTTTTGCACAAGATCATCTTGGCATTCTAGAAACTGATGAAACTGTGACATTTCTATACAGGAATGTCTATACCATACAATTTAGTTGAATTTTAAGTTATGGTTAGATCTAGTTGAGTCGTTAGAATGTACTAGGCATTATTAGGCAAGAGTAAATTTCCTTCACTGACCTTTACATCTCTAAATTATCGTGAAATCAAAGCCGAAGGTGTTTACTTTTTTAATCCATCATATGTGAATTATATATTAGTTTTTAATTGTCAAAGTTTGTAGTTGTTAAATGTATCTCATAATGTAGATTTAATCCGTGAATAATATATTAGTTATTCCATGAGTTGGATATTTGTTTCCAATCAAAATTAACTGTTTTGACGTGTGTATCAATAATTTTTAGTTTTTTGGATACACTATTGAAGATTTGTTTTCAGAGAACTTGTATATTCCTACTCTCTACTATATTATTGTAATTGTAATTTGACTCTGTCTGGTATGGAAATGGTTTTTTCTGCCATGACAAGTTTCATTGCTTTTACATTTGCTGATGGTTATAGGTTTAAATCCTCCCATGCCCTCATAAGCAGCTCATGCTGTATAATATTGCATGTTGTTCTCTTTTATCTGATTCTACAATTAATATATCTAAGAAGCCTGAGGATTTTTGTAGTGGTCGTGTCATGTTGTAACCGTGTTAGATATGCATCTAGGTCGGATACTGGATGGGCATTTGAAATACTTTTTAATTGGATTTTTTTATAATTTTTATACCAATACTAATAGAATACCACGACAATAAAATAATTTTTTGTATATTAATATCTTTATAATGACTTATGCGAATTTTTAAAACATGAGTTCTCTTGTGATTTAAAATTTTATTTCATTCACTTTAAATAAATTTTATATATTATATTATAGTTGTGTCATGGCCTATGATTTTTAAAATTTGTTGTATTTCTATATCCATGTGGTATTGTATCTGTGCTTTCTCCTGATATGACCTACTTACTCTGGCAATTGTAGGTCCCTTCTGGTGATGCAAGGGAAATCAACTGATTTTGCCAAGCACGCTCTTCCTTCTATTCACAAACAACGCATAATGGTAACCTTCACAAAGTCCCAACCGAGAAGTTCCCTGCCAAATGATACTCAACGACTTGCTCCACCGGCAGCGTCCCATTGGGCCCCACCACCAAGCAGATCTCCCAATCATGTGCGGCATCAATTAGGCCCCAAGCATTATCCCACGGTTCAAGCAACTGGAGTACTGCCAGCTCCATCCATACGTGCACCTCCAAACGGTATGCAGCCGTTGTTTGTGCCGGCGCCAGTTGCGTCTCCCATGTCATTTCCCACACCTGTGCCAATCCCGCCTGCTTCCATGGGATGGACCTCAGCTCCTCCGAGGCATCCTCCTCCTCGAATCCCTGTTCCTGGCACAGGAGTTTTCCTCCCTCCGCCTGGCTCAGGTACTTCATCTCAACACATGTCAGGTACCATACATGAAGTGAACCCGAGTGTGGAAACTTCTACTGTGTTGGGAAAGGAAAATGGGAAATCTAATCACAACAACACAAATTCTGAAGCTGAACAAGCTGTAGTAGAGAAAGAACATGAAAGCAATGACATGACGGCTGCGAGCCATTGAGCTATGGCAGATTAGAGAGAGGGAAAGCTTATTAAAGGAAAGGGGTAGGTTACGGATCTAACGAGTTTGAAGCAAATGTAAAGGGCGGCAACATTTGACACGACACGATACAATACTGCAAAGGAGAGAACAAGGGAAGGAGTCAACTTTTTGGTTCACTTCTTGATCCTCTGTTTGCTCCATTCCTTTTTTGTTGTCTTATTGTTATATTTAACTTTTACAGCAAGGGAAACCCCATTCTTATTTCAGATTTTGATTTTTCCTATCTTTGAATTATTTAATGTGTTTAGCGGTCATTTTTTTGTGGTAATGTTTTCTTCTACCTTTTTTTAAACAATTTTGATGCATGCATGGTGAGATAGAATCTGAGGACTCTTGAATTAAAGTAGAAGCAGGCAAAATAACCCTTTGAAAATGTTTAAAACAACCGCCTTATTTTGCACCTATTGAATTCTAAATATTTTATGAATAGTTGTATTGCTGAATCGAATATAGTATATATTGTATTTGTGCATCATAAATGATATAAAAATGTATGGCAAGAGTTCTCAAAACTTTAGTTCTTTAAAATTAATTGGTAGATAATGACTTGCCAAATAGTAACATCTTAGTTCCTTTATTCTTAAATAAACTAATTGGTAGATAATGACTTATTAACATCTTAGTTCTTTTATACTGGTTAAGAATTGTATTTTTTTCCTGGATTAGAGATTATGGGTGTTTTCTATTTCATTGGGTTAGAAATTAATTCTGTTTACGATTTGTGACTATCGCCAACAAACAAGTCTTACATTTGTGTTAATCCTTTGATTTTAAGACATGTAATTATTATTCTTTATAGTTTATGAAGAAAAATATCACATTTTGTTGATGTTCTAATTACTATCCAACTAAAAAGCTTAGAGAAAAATACCTTTCCCAATTTTTAATACATCATATTTCTTTTTTTAAATTAATTTAAATGATTAATATTTAGATCGATCACTTAAAAAATTAATTTAAAAAGTTAAATTTTTAAGATCGATAACTTAAAGAATCGATTTAAAAGAAAAACTTATTTTATCCAGTGTAAAAAATCTTTTATGTAGTAATGTTTTCTCACTTGAGTAAACATGATATATCAACATCATTAACATTAATAATACCTTTAATCCAAGTTAATTGAAATTAATGATAGATGAACTCAATGATAGATCAGAAAGAAAAGAAGAAATGGAGAGGAGAAGAAAAAAGTGGAAATAAAACAAAAGAGATGAATAATAAATTAAAATAAAAAAGGGATGAAAGGAAGATGAAGAAAATAAAGAGAAAAAAAAAAACTAAGGAAAACAACTAAAACATATAACTATTAATGAATTTAATCATCTACCAAACTTATAACTTTTTTTTCACTCCGTCTTAAGACATACTATCCACCAATCTATAAAAATTAAAATTTTAATCTCAACAATAATTTATTTTAATTATAATCTAATTGTTAAAATGAATTCTTCTTATTTCTCAATTTAATTTCTTCTCATTTCTCATTTGATACATCTTATATATATATATATATATATATATATATATATATATATATATATATTATTCTTTAACTGAATGAAATGAATCAAAATATACCAAATAAATATTACTAGAAACAACTTAATAAAGAAGGTAGCTGATATAGTGATAGTGAATGTTTGGAAAATAGTTCGTTCCAACGCAAACGTACATTATATTGATATGTTCAACGAAACACTGGTGTTGCCTCTCCGTTTTCTCTCTTGAAATGTGCAAATAAACGTTTTTGGTGATTCAAATGGTAATCCAAACATACTATGCATCAGTGGATTATGCTTTGCACTCCACTTCTCCCACATTTGTCATCAATGATAACACTAAATTCTAACTGCGTCCAATAGTCTCAGGTGGGTTTGGAGGAGGCAAAAACAGCTCCATAGTCATTTTTATGTATCAGCCAAACTCCCAACTTGTCAGGGACTCAGAAACCTTCGGTAAGCGCAAAAGTTCGACCAGATAAACTGGGAGGCAATGCACTTACAGCGTGTTGAATTTCCTGAAAATATCATAAGCACCGCCCAGTGTATTAGTGTCCTAACAAATAAACATCACTGGACTAAACTAACATTCCACAAGCTAATAACAAGCATCACAGACGAGTTTTTGTATTAATTTGAAACATGGAAGGCACTTTTTCCACATCAAACAAGAGGGAACTTCCCATGAGTAAAACATGGGAAGCTATACCAACCTTCTCCCAGGATCACACTCACCAAGGCTTTTAGAAGGGGTGATGTATCATTTTCTAGAGTCAGAAAAGCAAAATGTTATACCTCTACTGTGTAACGAGCTGAAAAGTGAATCAAAAGGATTGCTCTGTTCTGTAACCTCTCGGCGTAACTTATTATCTGAAGAACATTAATTAGAAAAACAAACGAATAAATATAAACACAATGATAAAACCACTCAGATTTACATAAATCTTTTGCGCATACCTCGGACAGATGAGTGTGTCCATAATCTCTGGCATGTTCCACAGTGATTGAATTGTTAACAAAGGTGCACTATATGAATAAAGTTAAAGGAAAAAAATGGCTGTAAAACCATAATATCAACCATAAAAAATTATAGACGGGAAAAAGTAGAATCAGTAAATTAAGAATTCAATACTGCAGTTCGAGTTCGACAGAGAATTAAGTAAATTGATGTGAGATGCTCTCTTTAACAATGGAGAACATAGTTTAGCCCCAAAATAAATAAGAAAAAGCAATATATATAAGCAAAAACAAGTGCAAATTCAAAATTCCTTTTACTCCATTACTTAAAAGGTCAAGGTTTTGTTTTCTTGTATTTGAGGAAGGAGTATGTACATAGTGACTAGCAGAGCTTCTATGTTACTAATCAATAATAATTAATAGCCACAAAGTATAGAATAAAGTAATTCACCTCCAATACAAGAATTCTAGCCCGTAAGACGTCTGTGTTATTTTCATCAACTATGAAATCTGACATGGTATCTCCGGTGAAAGCAATTTCTGGTTCTGTCAAAGTGTACGTTATCTGCCAAGAACCCAGCTTGGTTGCATTTAAAACCAAAAGATATAGATGTAACTTCTATCCCAAAATTCAATGTAAATGGTGCATAGGCTACAAATTTATTTTTTAAGAACAATACATTAATAATTAATAAGTTACAAAAAAAGTCAATTTAAATTATATGATTTAGCATATCCACGGCAGAAATACTCAACAACAGACAACTTTATTTGCTGTGTACAGCAAGAAAAAGAGACCAAACTTAAAAATGCTATTTTTTCAGAACCAATACTGCACGAGATCTGAAGTTTTAAGAGAGCTAATACAATTATATCACAGAAACATTTTGTATTCATCCAATGAACATAAATCACAGAAACAATGAAACATTATGTTGAGTTGTTGACTACAAGTTTAGATCCTCCTTCATGGCCAGATTCAACATTTTCATTATTCTGCTGCAAGTTCATTGCTTTCTTGTCATCAAAAGTAGACAATAAAATAAATGAAACCGTTACACGTCTGTTAATATCTGTTACTGAGAAAGTTAGTTTATTTTTAATATCTGTTAGTTTGTTGGGTTAAGATAGAAAAGAATTAAGGCATATTGTCTATGAATAAGAGGAGAGGTTGAACAGGAGATTTATTTAGAGCCTTTAGGCATTGGGAGGTATAGACCCTTGAAGTTCTATCTTTGTAATTGGGGTTTATCCCTATTTGGTCCTAATAAAGATATCAGGTTTCTACTAGAAAACTAGAAATTAACTAGTGTTAAAATTGGTTGATACAGACAGAAGATAGTCAAATTTTCCAAATTATTGATTTGTACAATAGTTAAGACTGACCTCCACGCCAGACGACTTCAAATTCTTTATTTCATTTCCAGAAAGGCCAATATACTGTGGTTTAAGTTTCTGTTTTTCAGAATATAGTATATAACCCTGCCAAAAACATGTAAATAGTTAGGCCGCACAAGGGTATGCTTCAAGCGTCAAGATAAGGATGCTGTGGATGGTCATTTGAAATTGTTTGGTGAAAATGTGATAAAGTTGCAGTGGAAACATCATTTTTAAACTGCTTTACATATATAAAATTACAAAGCATATGTTATAAACTACTAAAAACACAAATTTAAACTTGGAAAAGATAAAGCATGAATTTAACATAACATAAAGGTCCTTTATATTTTTAACAGTCTAAAGCTTAAAAAACCATGCACTATGGTGCTTCTCAAAAGTTCAAGAGGAAACAATTTAAAAGAACTCAAGTTTGTGACTTTCACTCTCAAAAAGCACTAGAAATCTACAATCAATAGCCAAAACATTTTTTGATCTGGAACTAGTAGTGATTAACTTAAGACTCAAAAGAAACACATTGTGTTGGCTGGCTACCTGGCTAGGTATTACATGGTAAGTCCGGAAAGCTTTTACTTTAAGATCCTTTCTCAAATAAAGCTCTTCTCCTGCAGCAATGCATGAATTAGCAACAAAAGGGTACATGAGTAGAAAGACACAAAGTTTAACTGTGTAATTACCTACATCCAAGCCAATCAAGTTGTGCTTAAGTTCTGATTGATCCATTTTCCTGTGAATCTCAAAAAGCTTCTCTACATCCTCCTTTACTGAAATTGGCACAATAATCGTAGGGGGCTTCATACGATACAAACCACGCGTGGCAACATACATAGGAAGTCCTCCCTGTCAAAAAGTAAATTTGTAAATGTAAGTCCTAAAATGGCTGTTCAACTTCAACAACATACTAATTCAGCCATACATTCATCATATGTATAAAAAAAATAATAGTTTAATGTTCATGCATTGACTGACAGTGTAAAACACTTTTACACTATCGTCCAATCACAATACAAAAATTGAGTGTTGTGCATGAGAGAAAGAAAGTGACTAACAATGTGATCCATGTGAGCATGGGTGATTAAAAGAAAGTTCTGGGAAACAGCGCGAGGCGGGCAGCGACCAATATCAAAGGCTACTTTAAGTGTGGGGAAAATGACGCATGTTTCATGGCCTCCAATGGACAGCCCCCCAACTGTGTATCCTTCAATTTCCAAATCCTTTCCTGTCTTTGATTGCTCAGTTCCCGGCTCCATGAACTATTAATAACTGATGATAGGGTGAAGCAGAGGTTTAAAATAAATACACACACTGACTACAAAGTGTCACATGTATAATTATAGTGCTTGCCAGCCAGTGGCGGACCCACGTTGGGGCAAATGTGCGGACATAAAAATTAATTTACGGAGGACCGGGAGCCTGCTCACGAAGTTGTACCAATCGGAGTTGGAGAGGTCACCTCTGCATTGGAAGAGCCCTGTCATGGAGGTTTGGCCACCATTCCCGTCATCGAGCTCTGCCTTCAATTTCTGCAGATCGATCCGTCAGCAACAGCAGTTTACAGCACTTCATTTCTAAAGAGAAAATAGTTGAAATAAAGAACATTACAAATAATAGTTATGCCACGCTCTTCCGAAAACCGATGCAACTTTGGAGGTCACTGATTTGGATGAAAACAGCTCATAAGAACGGTAATGGAAACTAGAAAGAAAAACGGCAGCGAAGGAGAAAAGAAGAATATATGCTACGTTTTTCTTATTTGGGCCTAATTTGCTTTCTATAGCTACTTTTTTTCCTTGCAGTTTCATATTACATTTTTGAAATGGGCTTTTGAGTTTTAATTAGGTAGTTGCTATTTATAGTCTTTTTTATTATTAATATATTTTAATTGTGTTATCAACTTTAATACTTCAATTGTTATTTTAGATTTTTTAGTATAGAATTATAGATGATTTTTTCTTAATCAAATAATGTTATTTGTATACATATATATAATATAATTTTGATCAGGTTCATAACTAGACCTATCAATACGGGCCAACTCGGTCCATCTAGGTTGGCCCATCACGGGTTGACTAAAAAGTGAATTGGACCGGGTTGGCTCACTTTAGTCGTGGGTCAGTTTTTTGCCAGCCCGACTCAACCCGGGTGGGTTGGTGGATTATCCGAGTGCCCGCGAGCTGACTCACGGGTTGGTTCACTTTAAATTTAAAAAAAAAAAACCTTAAAAAAACCACAAAATAAGTGTAAAAAATACAAATTAAACAAATCTAAGTAAGTTTAAATATTACAAACACAAACTAAATGTGATGAAACTCAAACAAACATAAATATGTTCAACAATATTAAAATAGTAAAACATCAATCTACTCTTCCAATGTCAAATTCTCATATCTCAATCATCAATATTAACTTGTCTAGGAAGAGTACTGGAATCATGATTTGACAAATCAATTTCATATTCATTTTCTCCATTATCTTCTTCTTCTTCTTTTTTTTTTTTTTTGGTTCAACCCGTGAGCCAACCCGGCTCATCCGGGTTTAACCCCGGTGAGCTGTGGGATAAGTGAGCTGGGTCAAAATAACCCGGAGTCATGGTGAGCCAGCATTTTAGCAATCCAATCCACCATTTTAGGCAAGTCAAATAGGGTTGGCCCACGGGCTTAACCAGTTTTGATAGCTCTATTCATAATCTTGTACATAAAACGTTGATTTAAATTTTTTTTACAATTTTTTTTCTTAATATCTAATATTTAATGGAAATATTGACACGACACTATATTGTATTGTCATACCAATACATTTGTATTCACTTAACATTCTATTGCATTGTCATATTATAATAAATGTTAAGTTTTTTTTGTCCTAATCCTCATATTTATTAGAAAAAAAGATCCTAATTAATCTGAAGTTCAGTTAAGAGATAAGTAAAATCTGATCAATAATTATTTCAATTAATGATTTAATTTAGTAGTATACGAATGATTCAACCTTAAGTTAAACATATTAATTAACTGTGCACAATTTAAGTTAATAGAAGAACTAAAATTTCTTAATTAGTAGAAACAAAACTCGACAAAAAATAAAGACAAAAAATAGACACAATTAAGCCTTATACATATAAATTATAATAAAGAAAGTAAATGATTATCGTGCAAAATTGTACGAAATTGTGCAGGTTAGAAGTACAAGTAATGTTCACAAATTAAAAAGCTTAATTGTTTTGTATGCTTGTGATTTAGGTTATGTACAACTACGGGGCAAAAAAAATGGTGTTATTTGGGATTAGTCCAATAGGTTGCAGCCCTTATGCATTGGCCCAAAGAAGTCCATATGTTAGAACATGTATTGAATGAGTCAATTCTGCAATCCAATTATTCAACAACAGATTGAGATTTCGTATTGATAAACTCAACAACAAGCTGCAAAATGTAATATTCATTTATGTAAACGTTTATGGTATCATGCAAAATATATATCATATATAAGTAACCTATCATCCTTTAGTAATTATTTTCTACCTAAAATATTTGTTATTTGATCGAGAGTCAAATTTTGAACATAATTCATGTTTATTTTGTTCTTATGTATGTGCTCATTTCAAATTTCCGCCATTAAATATGCGGACATAAAAAAAAAATTCTTGAATATGCCTCTGGCTTGCCTTGACAATAGGCAAAAGGTAAACTAAAATCAACAAACACTATATATAAATTTTAATAGGAGCTTTGCAATTCACAAATACAAGCACAATGAATTAATCATGAAAATTGGATCCATCTTAATTAAACAACGGGCATTAAGAAGCAGATTCATTTTCTAATATTATTCAATTGGAATTAGGAGCTTGAGATGGTCGCACACAAGCTATATCCATCGAATAATTAATTGTAAACACAAGCATCGCATTACGAAATTAAACGAAGATTAATTCGCATATAAATATAAATTAAACAACAACCAAAGACGGAGTATGACGAGACCGAAGCGACAAAGTGCTTAATGCTTGCTTGGGCTCTTAAATTTCTTTGTCAGGGAAGTCGCTATGCACACCTTTGCTTCCGCCCACCGGCCGCCGCACACCTTTGCTTCCTCCCACCGCACTAAAATCTGATTTTTTCACACCCAGAATACTCAAAATACTATATTTTTATTTTCAAGTTTTTTAGCAAATAGTGGATTTCTTCACACACATAATCATTTTTTTAATATCTTTTTTAATTTGAAGTATCACATAATACCCATGAGTATAAAAAATAAATCTGCTGATATATTTAAAATGGATACCCAATAGTTAATGAACGGATAGTAAGTACGAACTTTCTTCTACCCAATCTATTGCCATCTCCATTGTAATCAACATCCCAACAAGTACGTAGATTTTGTAAAACAAATATAATAAATAATAATAACCTTATAGTAATTGTATATAAATTATTTCATATAAGTTTAAAATATATCTAATTTATATATTTAAATATATTTAATCTATATATGTAAAATTTAAATAGTGTAATTTATATGTTTAAAATAATTATATAATACAATACACATGTTCAAATACTAATTTTTAATTATAAATCAACTTTAAAACTGTTTTAAAACCAGTTTCGAACTTTAATATAGTTTTAAAACTATTTCTTTTGAACAGTGTTTTCTAACTAGTTTAAAGATTGATTTTCAAACTGGTTCAAGATTAAAAATCTATTTTTAGCATAGTGATGGTTGTTACTTGCCAAGGAAGTGATTGTAACAATTCATCCAAATAAGGAAAATTATAAGACATCTCAAAAAAAATTGACATAGTTAATATGATCCTGTTGGATCAATTATATTGAAGGACTACTATTAAATTATAAGTGTGAGGTGAAATTCTGCACTAAATATAAATGATAAAGTTGAGTATCATATAAGTGAGAAAAATACCCATAAACCTAAACATTAAAGTTTTTGGTTAAAATGTGATGTCAAATTCACTTATGTGGTTATTCATGATTCATTGGTGAAAATCTTCGTGATGTTTATCCCTCTCTTATGCACAACAATTATTATCAGAATTGATGGCTTGACTTAGTGACCGACTTGAACAAGTGAAGTTGGTAATAGATCCACAGACATGAGAATTCCTTGTATCAAAAGTTTTCCTAGTGAGTGAGTTCATGCATAGTAGTCAAACAATGTGCCCCATGACCTTGAAGAAGTGGAGTGCAAGATGCAAGGTATCAGAGCATGTTTGCGGACAATGACTAGGCCGGGGTAGTCATGCTTAAGCTTTAAGGACTACCATTTGATACTCATGGATTGAAAATGATTTTCTCTTGAGGAGGAAATTACCATGTGAAAGAAATTACCATGTGAAAAAATTTCACGCTTGAGAGAGATTGTTGAAATATAAGTGTGATGTGAAATCTTATATTGGATAAAATGATAAACTTGAGCATTATATATGTCAGATGAAGACCCATAAATCTGAATCGATTTGAGTTAAAATGTGGTGTGAAATTTATTTATATAATTAGTAATAATCCATTTGGTAAAATTTTTACTAGTATTACCTCGATTGCACAACAACTACATTACAAACGTGTATAGCTTGATGATTTCAAGTCTTGGTGAAATTAAAGATGAATTCGATCAACTTCATATCTTGTCTACTTGATGAGAATGAATCATCATGTAACTATGACACTGATAATATGTGGTGTGGTTTACCAATTACCAGCAACATCGTATTCAGTATACTCCGGTTTGGTTTAAGAGTAGTTTCTATTGCGTTTTTAAGAGTATGGTTTACTTTGGATTTAGGTTCGGTTTAAACGGATTTTTTTGCAAAGCCTTAGTTCAATCCAAATAAGTTATCCATGAAAATTCACAAATAAGACAGTGGAATGAGGCAATTGTTTCAAATTCAATAGTTACAATATAATAAAGCAAAAAATAACTAGCTCACAATAATGCAAGAAACTTATGATTATATTTCTGTATGTAATATTGATAATATTTCTTGGTACGTCTTGTACCAATTCGTCTTATTAATAATATTGCGGTTTTGCCTTTTTATTTAAAAAATAATTATGTATGCCATATTAGGAAAATAATTTTGCAAATTTCAGTATTTCCCTTATAATAAGTACTAATAAAATATGACAAAAATGTTTTGTACTATATTAATCAGTCGTGAAAGAGGTAAACTAGATAGATGTTATGTACAAATAAGGCTACATAAAATTTTGTACACATTTTCTTGTACATCAACTAAACATACTTCATATAGAAGGATGCATCGTGGACTTTGTCACTTTCCAATGGTGTATGTTCTCACCAAAGACATTGTAGAAAGAAAATTTTGTGTCATTTTCAGTCATTTGAACAGCCATGAAACCTTGACCATCATAAAAGAATTTCACATCAAAGTGGGTTTCTTTAACATCACCTCTCCATGCCTTTGATCCCGCTCCACTCGTTAAATATAGAAGTGGGCTGCATTTTGATATTGGTATAAGAAAGAAGAAATTACTTTATAAAACCACATATATAGTTTGATTGGGAGCTTGTATTTTTGTTTTTTGTTACCTATCTGTGCTGCTTATATGTTGGAGGCAATGGTCATGCCCATTTATGTACATGTCAACATTGTTGGCCTGGATATTTACAAAAATATCATAAGCACATATTCTGGTAAAAAGAACAAAATAATTGTAGATAAACTAATGGTGATGTCTATTCATGAGACAAGCATAAAAGCTAATAAAGAATATTTTCTTTTGGTCAACCTAAAATTTAACTTAAAGCTTTAATTTACCTTTATGTCGATGCCGATGCGGGGACATGAGAAAATTACTAATGGACATATTAACATTATATAAATTGTCGGATAGGATTATGTTAGTCTTAAATCCTGGAAACCTGAAAGTAGGATTATATCTTAATTAATCTAACTCGAGTTGGGTACACCTATTATAAGGAAGAAAAGTTCTTCCGGTATCTATTTTTTCAGTTCAAAAAATTGAATTTAAGATCTTAATTACTTGAGGAAAACTTTTTTTTATAACTGAGGGAAACTATTTCTTACTACCTGAAGCTATTGACGTTGAATAATAGTGTTATTTCAAGCTGAGACAGATCCTCATTGAGTTGTTTCCACATTTTTTTTAAAACTTTTCTTAATATGTTGTACATGAATGATTATAAATTGCTCTCATAACTTATAGCGTAGTAAAAAAAATCTATAATATCAATATTTTCGCAACAAGTTTATATATAAATATTAACCTCACATCTCAAAATATTTGGATCCACCACTCATATGAAGAAAAGAAAAAAGTCATAAATATATGGAATGTTTCCTCAAAGAGTAAAATTCATTCGCATTAAAGACATGACTAATAGCTTAAAAAAATTATAATCTCAGTCATTTTTCTATTTTATCCTTCTTGGATGTTTCCCTCAAATAAAATGAATATGCATATACCTTAAGTACAGGGACAAGGTGCTTTACAAGTTCTGGACTATCACCGTGATGGCCAATACTTCTTATTGCATGGTGACCCACAACGATTTTCCATCTTGCAGTTGATTTCCTCAATTCTTCTTCAAGATCCTTGTCACAAAAGTTTTGCAAAATCTTAAGTATAAGAGACATTATTTATTCAATTTGTTGAGTCAATCATCAATTATTTGGTACCTTCAAAAGGGTTTTGAGGTATTTTTGCCTTGGAAGCACGCCTCGCCAATCATAATGACGATTCGAATTGTTGAAATATTTTCTCATAAACGGGGTTGTGTCTATGAAGAAAAATTCAGCAACTCCTAGGTAAAGAAAGTTGATAACAAAAGAAAATGATATTTAAATATGATGCACAAATGGAATAATGCTACATCATTATACAAATCTTCCTAATACTTTATTAAAAAAGTATTAAATGAAAAATTAAAAACATAACAAGAGGATTACTAGGAAGATATTGTGGGAGGATTTTGAATTATTCTAACCAATGGTGTTTAAGATGTTGAAAATGGAAAGTGCTAGCTACTATTATTATACCTGCATTAAGAATGAATGATCTCTGGCAAAACCATCTCCTGTCAATCTTCCTCAAGAGTGGACTTAACTGTGCCAGTGCATTACCCCTATAGTCATGGTTTCCCAAAACTGCACAAGATATGGTTTTAAAATTAAGCATTTACATATATAGCAAAAATAATAATTTATTATAGTAAAGGATTTACAAGAGACAACATGATGCATGATTATTGTTTTTCACCCTTTTCCCTTTTTTTGCTCATATGTTTTATATCCTGAGAGAGATTTATTTTGGTAAAATTGGAACTATTTGACTTACCAGAATACCATTGCTTCCTAAGGCTCTTAGCAGTGTAAATGTTGGAAAATGACTGCAGAAATAATGCATCATTTACACCTTTTAACCCACTATTGTAGAAATTGTCTCCAGTTGATACAACAAAATCTAAACCAAGTTTGTCTCCCATCGTTCCCATCTGTCATGTCCAGTATAAAATTTTGAGGTTAGCCAACAATATTATTTCAAATGAAGAAGCTAATAACATATGAATATAGTCAATTGTCAAATTACACTTAGTCTTTGCGTATGCAAGAATAAGATTGACTATAATATTTCTCCTCTTATCTGCACATAACATGGAGTCTCCGAATAATAGGTACATAGTTTTTTTTTTATAGTTTTTACTTTTGGGGGAGCCTAGCTTTGGTAATCAGAGTCACTTTGTTTCCTTTTTTCACTTCATCCACAATGAACTCATATGGTGAGACAACATATGATTTTCTTATGAAACTTCATAGTCTCACGGACGAGTTTGTTTTTGGCAAAATAATAGTGTTTTTTTTATTTATTATTATTAATAATAACAAAATGTAAGTGTAATTTTTTAAGTACTTTCAGCATCGTTCTCTAATCAAAGTTAGAACCTCCCCTTGATATTCAATGTCTACTTTAAATGTTTTTATTTTATTTTATGAGTTAACAAGGTGAAATTCTAATTTTAATTAGACAAGAGTATCAAAAACATGTATGATTAACTTTTTTATTTTTATTTGTAAGAATCAAAGATAATATCAAAGAATTTATAATAATTCAGGCATCTTATACAACCAATTAAGTTAAACTCCCTTTGACCTATGATTTGCGTATAAGTATTGTCAATTAAGTTAAACTCCCTTTGACCTATGATTTGCGTATAAGTATTGTCTTAGTAATAATATTAAGAATAATAATGAAAGAAGTTTGTTTGTGCAACTTAGGTGACAGGGTAAGTAGGAATTTGGACAATAGCCTTGGAATCAAATTATAGTAAAATTCATGGTGACAAAGAAGATGAACCTGTGTGGCAACAAGGGATTGATTATGATGCCCTTTTCTACCCCAATCTCCAATGACTAGAAAGTTGAGGGATCCATCATGTTTTGGTTGATGTTGGAACCTCTGAAGCTCTGCAAAAGCGGGTAGCCCAAAATATATGCATAAAATTGCTGCTGAATGAAGGGGAGATGATGGGGAAGCCATGGCAAACAAACCATGGTTTTGCAAAAAGACAATTATTAGTGACATATGGTGATGGAGGGTTGTTTTAAAAAGCTAATTGAGAGATAGAGAATGGCTGAAGCTCTTGGATAACTTGTATTTGGATAGAGAGGTTCATGCAACTAGGAGTCCATGTTTCAAGGAAGATTACTATTTATGGTATGCAACAAATGGGTAATATTTTGCAAAAGGTTTGAGGAATAAATAATTATAGTAGTGCCCTCAATCCTATACCCGAACAACCCTCTGAAACTCACAAAATTAAACATAGCAAAGTAAATGCATTTGTCTTCTATCTTTAGTTGTCTAGCCAAAACTATTCTATTCCGCCTAAAATATACATACCTTAGAAATGAAGTTAAACTATGTGTGATTGAGCATATATGAGAAGGAAAATTTTATTTGAACCTTCAATATTCTTTTTTTTTAAATTTTTTTAGGAAAAATGTAATAACTAAAAAGGGAAATGTGTAAAACTCATGAAATCAAGGTGACATGTTAGTTAAAGTTGATTGGATTTGTATTAAAATTTGCAATACTAATAAAATTAATATAAACTATATACCTCTTGAAAATAATTTATTAATCAACAAATGCACAAGCTTCATGAAATAAACTTGTATTAGATAAATAAATTAAAATTACATAAGAATCCAATTCAATTTCATCAACCCTAGTCAAGATTGGTTTATTTACATATGTTAAACAAAAACAAAAACTAGAAAATAGAAGGGGTATGATGCATTTGTGCTGCTAAATCCCTTCTCAAGGTCCCCAAACTCTAAAAATGATTTGATATTTTATTTCCTAATGTGTCTCCAATGCCAACCCTTCCAAACCTTTTTTTTCTTTTGGTTAAAAGATTCAAAAGAAACCCTTGACTCACATCATTTATCCTTGCATTTGGCAATGGATACTGTTGGGACAAAAAAATGGCTAGCTGACGTAAGTATGGTAGTCAACAATATATGGATGACAAACAGATAGTTCAAAATTGAGAAGAATATTTTTGTTATTTCTGTATAATACTGTACAAGAATTATATAGCCAACAATTACAGAGAAAAAAAAGGCTACAATAACTGCCTACAAATATGTTGATTACATTTTCCTATTTTACAGAAATAAAATCCCTTAAATTAAGCAAAAAATATCTCAACACTTCTCCACTAATTGGTGCATAGATGTCCCACATGTCCAACTTGCTCACAGCCTTTGAGAATACATGAAACTGCTTTTGTCAAGATATCATCCAATTGGTCTCTGACCGTATATCTGGCAACTCCAATATCTTCTCATCCAATTTCTCCTTCATGAATAATTTGTTTACTTCAACATGCTTGGTACGTACGATCATGTTGAATTCGGTTATGAGCTATATCACATGGAGCCTTATTGTCACGATATAGTTGAATTGGTTTCTCAGGTGGATAACCCAAATCTAATAGGATAAGTCTCAACCATAGTGCTTCAAATAACTCAAGAGTCAACCCTCTAACTTCAGTTTGTACTTTTAATTTTTTAACCAATATATTAAAGACACAAATTAATATAAACCTTTTAAATTTTAGTCCCTCAATTTTTTTTTGATAATTTTTTGTTCTCCATTAATTTGTCGTTAATTTAGTCCCTCTATTTTTTATTCTCTCATTTAATTTATATTTGAAACTAATTTGGAGTAAAATATAAATAAATAAGGAACTAAAAAAGAGCAAAAAAAATTAAAAACTAAAAATGGTGATAAAAAATTAATAGATGACTAAAGATTGCTAATTTTATTTAAGGAACAATAAATTGAAATCTACAAAAGTTGAGGTGATAAAATCTTAATTAACTCATTTCTTTAATAAGCTAAGAATTTATATTGGTGAAATTGGCCAAAGCAAAAGGCGTGCCCAATCTCCAAGTTATAGAACGTACATAATAATAGTTCATGAAATACAAACCCCTTGCACAAAAATCATACTCCATACACTAGGCTGACTGAAATATTGCCACCAAATAAAAAGATATATGTTATTTTTTTTATGATTTTTGACACACACATAATGATTAAATTTTCTCATTTACTACAATAGTATTAAAAAACTATTTTTACAAAAATAATGCAGAAAAAAGTATGTACAAAAGTGGGGTGGTTTTCACCATGTAGATTTTTTTGTCTTATTTAATTTGTCTCCTTGTTTGTGATTGAAAATGAGGAATAAATCAGATAATCATCTTCAACAATTATGTGAATTAGGTTGAACTACTCGCCGAGAAAATCACAAAACTATGGTATTCGTGTTTCTATATTAATCACGCAAAGATGTTGCATGACCACTGCAATAAGTTTTTTGTTTTGTTTTGTTGATTGTCGAGAAATGCTTATCAAGCTAGATTTGATCTTTTCTAATATGCAACTGTATATGCTTCTTATCTTCTTTATTTTTTTATATATTGTTTCATTATATTGTTTTAGAAAATGATTTTGAATTGATAATGAATAATAGCATATTGTATATTCGAATAAGGCAGACAGATGCAAATGGACATGTCAACTATGTTGGCACCTCCCACTATACCCACCCAAAGCTAGGCTAAGATTCATTGATGAAAACAATGAAAATATATCATACATGGGGGACCAAACAAAACGAAAGAATCGTATCCCACCAAAAGAAAGAAGCAACTTATATGATCATGATTAGCGAGTTTATCCGAACAAGAGTTAGCCACTCTGTAAACATGAGAGACTCGAAAATCAAAAAACCTCAAAAGATGTTTACAATTGAGCCACCTATTCCTAATAGACCAACGAACATTAGAACCTGAGTTAAACTAGTGAACTAAGAGGGAAGAATCAGTTTCCAATCTCACCCATTTAGTGACTGTTGGAATTTCTTAATATATTAGCTTAAGTGCTCATGCATGCATTATCATTTCTATTGCCGAATTCTCAAACTAAAATAGAAGCGTAAAAAAATAAATGTTATACAGTCCAACTAATTAATTGCTAGCTAGCTTAAAAAGAAAGAGCATTACTGACTTTTATTAACCAGGTTATGTTGAACTGAGAAAGCAAATTGTAATTCAAGGAGTAAAAAAAGTCTAAGTATCAATTCTATTTAAAATATGTATGCTCTATGAGAAAATAATTAGTTAAGTCCAAGTTGCTATAACATTAATTAGCTAACATTAAATAGTGAAGTTTAAACCATAACAAATATATATATATATATATATATATATTCTATTTTTTTCCCTTCTTTTTGATCTCCTTAGAGACGATCAAACAACCTCTATTTCAACTGCAAGCATCAGATGAGGCCCTATTACTTATAATGAGCATGGGCTTCAACGAACGTGATACAGAAAAAGCATTAAGAATAATGAACATGCAAAACATGAAAGCTGCAGTTGATTTTCTACAAAGGAAAAAACAAAATAAGTGCTAGAAAAAGGAAGACATTCAAAGACAAGGAAATTTGGTTGGTGCGACATTTGATCTTTATTATTTACTGAATTCTATAGATTATCTTTAAAGATACCCAATTTTGAGATATAAAGATCAATTATCACCCACCAAATTTCATTTTGTGTTTGAATGTCTTCCTTTTTTGACCACTTCCTTTATCTTTTCCTTTGCAGAAAATCAACTGCAGCTTGCGCGTCTTGCATGTTCATTCTTAATTAATGCCTTTCCTGCATCAAGATCTTTGAAGCCCATGCTCATGACAAGTCATAAGGCTTCGTGTGAAACTTGTAGTTGAATTAAAAGTTGCTTGATTGCCGCCAAGAAGATCAAAAAGAAAAAAAAAACCAGAATATATGTCATGGTTATATCTTTTCATGCAATTTAATGTTCGCTTCTTGATGTTATAACAGATTGGACTTCACTATTTTTTTCTCATAGAGCTTAGATATTTTAAATAGTGATGATACTCAAACTTCTTTTACTTAATCATAATATACTTTCTCAGTTCAATAACCCTGGTCTAGCTTAGCTTTTGTAGAACAATAAAAGTCAATATTGTGCTCTTGCTTTTTAAGATAGGTAGCTGTAGCTATTAGTGGACTTCATATATAACATAAGTTTAGTTTTAAGTTTTTTTTTTTTTTTTTTAGTTTGAGAATTTAGCATTGGAAAGGAAAATGACATGCGTAGACACTCAAGTTAATGTATTAAGAAATTCCAAAAACCACTTACTACTTGTGTCTATGAAGATGGGTTTGGGTAATATATAGATTGAGTCCTTTCAGTCTGCCCTGAATTGCTCTACTATATGGTCTTTGACGCCTTCCACTTAGAAATTAAAAGCCTCTTTTTATGTTTTTGTGGAGAACTGGGTGAAGAAAACAAGGATTCAATTTGACACACTTTCAGAGAGGGGTGTTATAAGGTTGTGGTTCTCGAATGTGAAGTGATTTATATAATATTTAAAATTTCAATAGTAAACATAAAGTAATTACTCTATAAGTATTTAATATTTAGATATATACATAATTCTAATTTAAAATATTTTAATATTATTTTAATATAATTTTATAAAATATACTTTTAAATAATAAGATTGAATATTAATATAATATTTTTAAATTGATAAATATATAGTTTCTTTCTATTATTTTTTATGTTTAATTATCTTATAAATACATTATTATTATGACTTATTTTAAAATTAATTTATATTAATATATATGAATTTTTTAATTATATATTAATTTGTATTAAATATATATTAGACAGAGTCTAGGATAAACCACCTTTATAGTCCTCAGAATTGGGATTAATCTAACACGAGATTAGTGTACACCTTTTGTATCATATGTTTTTCCTCTTTACTCCCCCTCTCTCTTTGTTGCCTTATATATGCGACGCTTGGCTGTGCATCAGATCCAAACACACACATCGACTTCTCCAACAATATCATTTACCTCAGAGATTTAAGAAACCAATTTCTGTCATTTAATCTTAAAAATCCAAACAACCCATCTTTTATTCAATTATTACGATATATGCGACTCAGCTGATAAATTTTTCTATTATTTCCATTTCAAGATGGTTGGCGATAAACATTATTCTTAAGTTTGGGGAGGAAAGCAGGCTAAACTAAATATATGCCTACAAGTTTAATTTCTATCATTTGTTGCTTCCAGTATATACTCACAATATACTTGAAAAAAATTTAGAGCAATAAAATAATACAAGAAAAATAAAAGAAAAGGAAAAGCTATATTATTAAAAAAAGGTATATATAAAGTTGAAATAAATGGTGAGCTTGGTGACTTGATGCATTACAATTTAAAGAATAAGGAAGATGTAATTAAAGCTTATTTATAGTTGTATATTCCTTGATCTTAAGCAAGTTAGCCAAAATGTCATGTTACATTTTAAATGCAAAGTTGAAACGATGTATATAATATACGATTTAAGAAGTGATACGAAAAAAATATGATTGAAATAATATACATAATAAATGTACTCAAATCATCACATATAGCATGAATACAATAACTATTTCTCAAGAAACACTGCAAATTAATGCTGAAACTAAAACAAAACAAACCCACTTCCATTTAAGCCAATACCTCTTGTATAAAGAGTTTAGCTCCAATGAGAAAATTTTTGTGATACCATAACATAATTCCTTGGATGGTCTAATTAGAAGTTATCAAACTGCCACAAGGAGAGAGAGAGACATTATTTCCTTACCATGGTAGTATGGTAGTGCATGACTTAAATTGTCCTCCACTAATAATCAGAACCTAAAAGATTTAGAAGAAAATCTTTATAATGGCCTGATGTGTCTGACTTAACAGCATGAGTTAATGGTTTTCCATATTTCTTATAATATGATATTTTTATATAATGCATGTCTATCTCAGTCCTTGTTACAATTACCCTTATTAGTCTACTATCATCAGTTCCCACACCCTTCATTGACTTGCGTAGAATCTGCAAAATATCAAGGGTAAACATTATCTTGTGGCAAAAACTAACATATACCATAAAGCAAAGTGAAGCCATATAAGTTGCATAAGCCAGTGAAATAGGCTTCTTTATAAACACCTCTAATTGAAATGGGTAGCTAAGCACTTTCAATTAATATTAAATTATTCAGTCCTTTGTTCTAACTTTCCCCTAATCTCTATAATTTCTTCAGGTACACAAGCTTTAATTAGGGTGTTGAAGAAAATATTCAAAGGAGAAATCATAAATTCCATGTAAATGAAGAAAAAGGTATACATATATAGTTTTTCACTCTCTAGATGCTTTATAACAACAACACAAAACAAAAATGTACAAAATGTTTAGAACAAATGGTAAAGCTTGATTAAGATAAAGAGCTATGATGAGAAACATAATATAGATTTTAGGAGATGACAACTTGGGAACAAGAAATACCTTGGCAAAGTACATAGCAGGATCAGTAGCACAACGTAGTATGGTTAAGAGGGCACTCCCAAAAGAGCCAGATGTTTCTTTCTTTATTGCCTTCATGAGAAAGATGAGTTAGAGTTTGCACACAAAATAAAAAGGGAAAAAAATAGATCACTAACTGTTTGGAGGCATATATGTATACCTTTTCTAGTGAGTGTCCATATGAAGCTATGTAAGCAGAGTTGACTGCAGCCAAATGTGTGCTGCTTTTCTCACTAAAAATCTTTATGAACATCTTCTCATCAGTTCCTATCCTTTTCTCCCCTGATTTATAGAGTTGTTTTGCATCCTCCTGTACTATTATATGATCCAACTCTGGGCCTTCATAGCGTGGTATACTCACATACGCCAACAACAACTATATTAAAGTATCCAACATTAACTTGTAAAGATTTTGCATTAGTTTTCATATGTGTTGCAGACTACTAAAATGCAATGTCAGCAAATGCTGCAAGAACCTGATTAGTCACAAGAATTAACTTAAAAAATTATAAATTTATAAGATTTCTAAAACAATTTGTAACACATTGTACCCAAACACACTAGTATATATTGGGAGAAATACAAGTGGATCTCACTAAATATAAAGTGGACCTACACATCATTTAGTCAGATCCACTTCTGTTATTTTTTGGGAAATCCTCCAAAAGTTCCGACCAAAAGTTAAAAGACGTACAAATCTCTTAAAGTCTTGATCAAATTCATCTAAGAGATAGACCTATCCTAACACATGTATTAAATCTTTGATTACATGCTTATTATGAGACATGTTATCTCTCTACCCTATCATACTATGCTGGTAGTGCATTTCACCCAACAATAAAGTTCTAGGAGTGGAATATAAGGAGATGAAAACTTGTTACTTCTAGACAAAATCAATACTAGTTCACAGTCAACTCAATTGTTATTATTATCCTAATTGTATCATATAATATCCTAATAACTTTTAGTTACATGATATATACTTGATTTTTATTTTGAGTCTTTGGTATATTAAAATTTTTCTTTTAGTTTTCTATCATTAGTTAAATGATGATGTAACATCATCTTAACAATTAACATATATTGGAAGAGTCATTCAAATGATGTTACATTAAGAGACCCAAAAAAAATTAATATATCAAAGACTCAATAGAATGAAAAAGTTTAGCTGAGTCTCAGAAAAATCAGATACATATAAAAACCTTAAATATATTTAAACCCCTGCTATAATTTTATTTGTGCTGAATCTAAAATTTCCAGCATATCGTACATAAATTTAATTTTATTTCTCTCTCTATCTGCGTGAATAAATCTTGTATAGGGAATCAACATTATTGCATAGGAAATTGTTCCTGTATATATCTTGTTCATAATGACATGCGTTATGACCTAAAAAATAAAGGTATTTTAATCACTTTTTACACGCACAAATCTACCCTCTAGATATACTTAGTTTAAAAGAGAGTGTAGACCAAGGATATAATTGTCACATACTATCAACTAATTTACTGACATTAATAAGTTCATCTAAGTAGAATCGAGCTTTAATCCCTTAAATAAGATACAGGGTCTGGTTCTTGTGAATAAAAAAATGTAATTGAAAAATGAGATCAACTAAAGGTAATCTACTAGTTCTTTGATAGAAATTAGTTATTGATAACACTGAAGAATATATATATTTCTCACCTATAGCATGATAACCAATACTATAAACTAATTTTAATTATTTAACTTCATAAAAATCATTGCTTATAGCAAGTTAGCTTTCACTCTAATAAATGTTTGCACTTGGGATATATGAGTCATACTAGAGATAATGCACAACCAAAAATGCCTTGCAAAAAGATAGGAGTAGGGGATGGATCAAGCACCTTCTTGTGATCACCACTGGTTTTGCTCTCAATGTCTTGCTCAATATAGGAATGATAAGTTGACAGATAAACTTCTTTCAATCGCCTTAATTGTGATGGTGTACGAGAACATATTATTTCTGTTAAAGCCTGATTGTCAACAACTGAGGCAGTTAAGGCTTTTCTTACCAACTTAGCATCCCTAGTTGCAGGATCATGCAACCAAAGTGACACTGCTTTCTGAAAGCATTAAGAAGTGATATGAGAAAAATAAAATGAATTTTTCTTCTCATTTGAGAGTAGGATGATACACAAGATTTAATTACACTTTGATCCACCTATTATTATCATTTTAAGAATTTGGTTCCCCATTTTTTTTTCTTCTGAATCTCCTTATTATTTTAATTATGCAATTTTAGTTAATCCAATTATAACTTAATATCCAATATTTAATGGAAATGTCACGTGACACACTATTGCATTAGCACAATATCCATGTTGATGTGACACACTCTATTGCATTGTTGCATTTGTATTTTTGTTAAATATTGGATTTCTAAGTTAATTGATGAACCAAAATTGCATAATTAAAATATTGAAGGATCAAATTCACAAAAACATGGAGAGATCAAATTCACAAAATGATGATGGTAAAGAAACCAAAAGTGCAATGCAATTCAGCCAAAAAAGCACACACACACAAAAAAACCTTGAGTTATTTTACAGGTATACAACCACGCAAACAAAAGTACTTGAATAGAATTATGCTGAGAACAACACAAAACTCTGACATTTGTCGAAGTACCTTAACATGCCCACGAAGCTCTTTTGATAATCGTTTGGAAAGTAGTTCAGAGTAGTTGGTTTCAAATTCTTGTTGAATGAGGCTACGTTGTTCTGCATTCCTGTGAGCAAGGATTTTGATAACTTTAGACGTGTCACAACCAAGACCTATATAGAGAAAAACATTATAAGATGACTCAAAATTCAAATGGTCACTCATTTACCTGAATTTCATGTCTTGTACAAACATTAAGAGAAACCAAAACTATCTTACCATATTCAATGTGACATGGAAAAAGTAAACAGAAGAAAAAAACGAGAGAGGAAAAGTAGCACACATTGTTTTCAAAGAATTAGCATGCATTAATTTCTTCTACATCCCAACAGAGTTTTACATCAACCTTTTTTATTAATGGCTGAGTGCCTGAGTCTAGCATAAAATTGAGAAATGAAACATGAAGGAAAGGTGAGTATGTATATGATAACAAGGAAAGGGTCAAAGTGGAAAGTGAAAAGGTTGGGGGGGGGGGGGGGGGGGGGGGGAGGTTAGGAAAAAGAAATAAACTCAAAGGCACCAAATTTGATAGAGTCTATAAGTTTGTGATATGTGACAAATGCTTGGTGTCATCATGCTTTGTCAAATTTTCTCTTTACCTTCATTTTACTTATTCAACTATTTCTTCCATTTTCATCTCCACTAATTAACCAATCTAAAGACTTGCCTCTCCATTATCATATTAATTTTGTTCATGCAATTAATTAAGTCCTTTGATTTTGAGTATCATTTAACAGAAACAAACCAAATATATAGATTTATTTTATGGTATAAAAGTGATCATACTAATTTCAATTTATGGCATTTCGTCAAATGTTCACCAAGAAATCACTTGAGCTTTGCATATGGTGACTCTAAGAGTACTTTAACTTGCAACAATGATATGAGAACCATTACAATATCAATATGTGCCTTTGTGAATTTTGCGTGTGTTCATTAACAACCTTTGAAAGCTTTATGCAACTTGATAGCATCTTCCCTAGGCGAGGGTATCAATGGAGGTATGCTCAAAGTTGTCATTGCCAATCTTTCTTCTGTTTTTTCTGTATCTCTGCCAAACAAATCAAATGCTATTGCATAGATAAGTTGTTTTGTTTTTTTAATCTGCTTATGGCATTTTGAATGAAACACACAATAAACTTAGCAAACATTTCTTGCCGATCTCAATTGTCAATATACTAATATTGGTTTTTTATTATCTTAAATTTAGGACACGAAAATATGCCTCAACAAATTTTAAGGGCAATAATCCACAAATATAGTAAAGTAGAGCAATGGCTACGAGATGGCTGTTTGTCTAGAGTTACGTATATCCTTTTAATTTGATTATTGTATAAATATAAAAAAACATACCAATTTTACTTGTTGTGTTTTATAGACAAAAAAAATAATTGTAAATATTTGTTGTGTTTTATAGACAAAAAAATAATTGTAAATATGAAAGACAAAATTAAATATAATTAAAATTAATTAAATTTAACTTAATGAGATTATTTTCAATAATATCCTTTAATAAGGATAAAGAGTTTTTTATGTTTGATATTAAGTTCTAACGAAAAATAATTTAAAAAATGGTTATTTTTGTTTGAAAATTAACACAATTTAATGAAACCATCTAATTCTACACTATCGTATGTATAATAAAATTTTTAAGTTTCTCAATTTTTTTTTGAGTTTTGTAATAATTATTATAAAAATGGTTAAATAATTATTTCAACAAAAAATAATTATTAAAATTGCTAGAAATTACCAGAAATAAATAATTATAAAACTAAAACTAAACAATAATTTTTTTAGAATCATTTTCTATGATTATTTTTTGAGTTTTTCAATAATTATTTTAAAATCACAAGAAATCATTTTTAAAAAATAAATTTAAAAAATAAATTTAGGTGATTAAAAAGAATTATAAAGTATGAAAATATGGACATAATGACTAAAGAAAGACTAAAAATAGTTTTTAAAAAATTTGAGATACTAATAAATAATTTTTTTAAGGACTAAAAAATAATTATTTAAATTTAAAAACTAAAAATATATTTAAGTATTTTTAATTATTATAAAATTTTTACACAATACATAAAGGTAACACTCATTCTAAAAATAAATAATATTTTTATAGAAACTAAAATAAAAAATCTTAATATTTTGGGAAATAAATAATATATATTTATTTAAACCATTTTTAATTATGAATTTTGGATCAATAAGTGAGTGTTACGAGATTTGATTTTTGTAGTAAAATTTTGAAAAGAAGGAAATGTAATTAAAAGGGAGAGAATTATACTAAAAATGCTCAATAAAAAATTGTCATCTACAAATTGGTGAATAATCTATTTCAACAACATGCTTAAAAAAATTATGATTTTTAGGAATTTTAATTTTGAATAAGGGGAACAAAGTAAGAGACGGAGAGGGACATGTCAGTCGTACAGTGCAGTATATATGCAGAGACAACATTATTTGACTCTTGTGGCTGTATGTGTTGTGTAACAGTCCCTCAGAACTCAATCAGCAGCTAGAAAGAAAGATTGAAGCATGCACAACACAGATAAAGGTGATGACCTCATTATTTCATAATTGCTCACAAATCATCACACCTCTCATCATAATTTTGGACCATCTTGTGATATTACTTCTCAATTTCATCTTGGTACACTCATTTCATCATTTTTCGTTTTAATTTTCATTTGGTTCGGATAAAATGGTGTAAAAATTGAACCTTTATTTTTTAATTTTTTTTGCCCCTCTTTCTCTCTCTAGGATTTTGGCTTTTGAGTCTCTCTCTCTCTCTCTCTCTCTCTCTCTCTCTCTCTCTTGATGTTGTATCATATGTCAGATATTAATGGGACACTATAGATTCCTGTGGTTTGCAACTTGGGTTGTGGCTTTTTCAACTCCAGCTGTCCCTATTTGTAGCAAAGAGCAGTTGTTGGGATGGGACCAAATAGACCCATCCTGATCCTCACTGTGGTTTTTCAAGACAACAATCAATGTCATTTATGATTTGTGTGTGAGTTCTACCCTTGAAATTTTTCACCAAATGTTTATGGTTTTTACTTCAACCTGAATTTATTATCTGTGTGTTTGTGTTTTTTACTCTTTAGGTTGTCTTTATCAGATTGATGTGATTTTTTTAATTAGGCTGAAATTAATGCTGTCTAATTGAAATGTTGTCTTCTATGGTTTTTGTTTCAAATTTTGGAAAAATTTTGGTGGGTGAATTTCTTCTCTTTTACTGTCACACTCAGAATTAGGTTTTACTACTTAAACTGTGAAGGTAATATGTTAGGTGGCCTTGAAGAAATCTTTTTTTTTGTTGGTTGGTTAATGTGTCAGAAGCTTGACAGTGCGTGTGACTTTGTGCATCCATTTCTTCTTTTTGTTTTTTCTTCTCTTGTTTTTTATTGATGAATATTTTGCATCCAGTGTTTTAAGGTGGAGATTAGTTGTTAATTCAATTGAGTTCTTATAATACTCCGTTTTCATACAACTACTGAATGGATTCTACAGTTGAGTAATTCATTGGATGTTAATGAGGTTGGTTTTCTTGCTTCTGTTAAGTTGTTGGATCAAAACTATTGAGATTAAGAATATTTAATGGATTTCGTATTCGAGTACAAGGTAGCTTTATTAACTTCCAATATGGGAAAAAGACTTTGAACCAAATTGTTAATTACTGTGTATATTCCTACACCCTTTTTTACTTTATGAGATTTTAATTTTTAACCTTACAAGTTTCACTGATTCTGAGGACTTTGATGCCTAGTTAGTTACTACTATGAATTACTGTGTGTTCCATGGCATGGATAGTAAACAGAATGTGATGCTGAGTGTGTTCAGTGAAAATGAGTTCTACAGTGGCTATACTTATGGGTGAAAGTTTTGTGGGCCTATGCTGTTAAAACTGTTGTTATCAGTAGGGCTATGGTAAGCTGAAGTTTGTTTTTTATTGAATGGGAAATAGCTATTTTGAATGCCCTTTGCTTTCCCTTGTAGTCTTATCTATTCTTCCTTCTTTGTTTGTTTCTGAAAGGTCTCTTTCTCAATCTGAAATCCTAGACGGTAATTACATTGATTTCATTGACTGGCGTTCACATTAATTTCTAGGTTTCACTTCCCTTAAACTGTCATGTATTGCATCCATGATTTTATGGTTGTCAGAATGAGATATTTTTTTCCTGTTCTAACTGGACTTCTTTGCCTTTTCATTCATCAGCAAGTCAGAAATTCACAAGTGTCTGGTTTTCTGAATTTTGAAGTAAATCACCTTGGAAATTTCACATACCTCATATAAGATTTTTGGAATTCCATTGGTATTGAACTCTGTTCAGCTTCCTGCCATTTTCTGCACATCAGGCTGCACCTTGTAGTCCAACACATCTGCTCGCTAAGTTTATAGCACTTAGCATGCCGGCAAGGTTAATATTTGTGGTACTCACCATAGAACAAATCAGAGTTAGTGGTATATAAGATGACCTTAACCTAAATTTAGAGCAGTTAGGTAGAAACTTTTCCTCTCCTTCTAATAAAACTCTGTAGTTTCTTCAAACAAGACTAGATGTCTGTGGATGAAGTGGATAGTAGCTCTGAGTGGAGCAGAGAGCAGGATAAAGCATTTGAAGATGCGTTGGCAACTCATCCAGAAGATGCCTCAGATCGGTGGGAGAAGATTGCCGCTGATGTGCCAGGGAAGACTGTAGAAGAAATCAAACAGCATTATGAGCTCTTGGTTGAAGATATTAACCAGATCGAATCTGGTTGCGTGCCTCTTCCGTCTTATAATTCTTCTTCAGAGGGCTCAACAAGCCATGCTAGTGATGAAGGAGCTGGCAAGAAGGGCAGCGGTCCTGGGCATTATAGCAGTGAGTCTAATCATGGAACTAAGGCTTCAAGATCAGATCAGGAACGACGAAAGGGGATTGCTTGGACTGAGGATGAACACAGGCAAGTTTATTATTGCTTATATAATTTGAATAAACCTATATATGCTAGTATAGGTTACATTTAAATGGTTATTCTTTCAATCTCAAGTTTGTGTGGATAGTTTTAGTTGTCTCTAGTTGTGGACTCTGTATCCTATCCAATGCATCTGGCATTCCGAACATCATGATATATTCTGAGTCACAGTTTGCTTATATTCCTCAAAATATTTGTTTGCAGCTTTTTGTAAATCTCATGTTTATTTTACATTTATCTGTTCTAACTAATAAGATGACATGACATCCATACTCCTTAGAATTGTAACAGTTTTAGGTGTGGATAGTTCTAGTTGTATCCAGTTTGCACTCTGTTCCATCTCAACAGGCATTATGATTATTAACAACTATTTCCAATGTTGTCAAGATCAAGAACCTACTTGGGATTTTTTTTTTTGGGGGGGGGGGGTGCAAGATTGTAAAACATAGGATAGTAAGATCTTACCCAAATTGTAAAATTACAGTAATCACACAAAGAGAGAGAAAATAGGAAAAACCTATAAATAACAACATTAAGTCAAACTTAAAACTGAAATTTCATAACCATAACATCCAAAACAACTCATAATTAGTCCCATACATAACCACAAGCCCCTGCCCCACTATCACCTTGCCGAGCAGATGCCATTTTTCAGTGATTACAAAGAAACGAAAGCACCAAAACAAACTTGGAAGCATGCCAGATTTTAACCTGGCTGACCAAAACAGTAAACCAGCACCAGAGATGGGGAAGATGTGCATTGAATCAGCAAGACTGCAAAAGAGAAGGTCAAGACTCAAGAGAGATTGGAAGGATGGTTCAAGACAGCAAGGTAGATGTGTGAGAGAGATGGCGTAGATGAACGGTGGTTCAGAACTAGGGATGAATGAGATGCTGTGACCTGCGAATGGCTTGAATGAGAGATGGGATCTGTTTTGGGAAGTAAAATCAACAATTTAGGGAACAAAAATGGGTTAAAAATCCGTGTTTATGCGAATCAGGTTGTGCAACCTGGCCCAAAAATCTCTAATTTCAGGGTTGACAAAATCATACGATCTCATGATCTCACATTCGGGACAGGGCAGCAGGGTTGCAAGATCATGCAATCTTACAATCTAGATCCTGATTTTAACAACATTGGTTATTTCCTTTGAGGAGGTGTCTTGTTATATCATTGTCTATATTTATAATATACATCGTGTTGCTGGAATACTTCACGACAGGCCATTTGCCATATATTTATCAGTTATCGTAGCGATAATTTTGAGTAATCATGCCTCATAAACGTGTCTGTTCTGTTTGTCTGCATTGTGTTATGTTAAGTTGTTAATATCCAGCCTTTCAATTTCCAATTATGTTTTTTCTATTCTACACTTTCTCTTACCAGGATAGAGGACCTAAACTATCTTTGAATGAGAGAGTATAATTATTTTAATCTTCTGTGCAACATCTTTGAAGACATAAACCTATAAAAGTGCAAACTTATAATTTGAATTTAAGGATGTTCCATTTTTAGAAAACTGAGAGAGAAAATAGATGAGAGAAAACTGAATGAACTGAACTGAGATTCTATTTCTGATTTAGAAAAGTTAGTTAGGATTAGTTACAAGTGAGGTATATATAACCCTCTAATCAGAAACTAACTAACTACCTAACAGAAAATTAACTGCCTACCTAATGTGCAGAGGTTCTGTTAGCAAAGGCTAACTGACCTTAACAAAGAGAGGTGCTGTTAGCAAAAGCTAACAGCACTTACAAAGCATAATACAAAACTGTTTTGACAGTTTAAATACATATTCTAATATCCATGAAAGTAGTTCTCTACTGCTGCATTGATTTATGTTATTTGGTTTTATTTCCTGCTCTATATACTCTGTACTTATCTTCATTGGATGACATAAGTCATATTTTAAATCATGTCAATTTGTTGTGCTTATAACAGTTTGTCTTTTTGATCATAGCTTCAAGAAATTACTTTTTCATCTTAGTGTAGTAGATACAAGTCTAGCAAGAAGCTTAAATGTTACATCTTTTACGGATATGCTCCTACAATCTTCAATTTAACAATTGTGGTCTAGATTGAACATTAATCTTACGGTCCTATATCAACAGCTAATTAACTAAATTAGAGCATATGATGGTAGTAGATCTTAAAACTGTAAAAAGATTTAACACTTACACCCTTGTTTTGTCAAACCACAAATGTGAATTCCTGCACCTGTAGATGGCATTGAGCAGTATATGCAGATTAGGGTTCTGTTATGCAATGGGGAAAGCTAGCTTAGGATGTTTATCTATGGCTTGGAAAGTGTATTATGTTGAGATTTTATTCGATTTTGTTCATGCTGTACTGGACCATGTTTTTGTAGTACATTTTCATAATCTTGTGTATCTTTAGTTTATATTTGTGGTCACGATATTGAGATGTGTACTAGAAAGAATAGATTGACCATGAGAAGAAACATTTAGGTGGCCAGTTAAACCTTAAATAAATTGTTAGTTGCAGGCTTCTAGGAAATAGAAAAAGTTGACTAATGCAGGTCCCTCAAGTCTTTCCTAAGAAAATATATTTAAAACAAAAAAAGGAAATTGGGCCACCTATATGGGATTATTAATAGCACACAATAATGGGCCAGGTGGCCGTTGGCCGATACTGGAAAGCAATCTCAGAGCATTTTATTGTCATGACTGTAGTGGCAAAAATTGCTAGCAAAATTGTGGCAAATAGTGCTATAGTGTCACTATGCCAATTGGAATCAAAACCCCCTTTTTGTTTGTTACACTGTCGATTTTAGGGGTAAAAATAAGGATAAGGGAAAGCTGACTTTAGCTCTTTCCTGACCTTCCGTTTCAAGACACTCACCATTTCTGAAAGCTGAAGGATGCCCATCCACTGTTGTCAGAGACATTCTTTTCTCCAGCCATTTTCTACTTTCTATCATTCTCTCCTGTTGCTGGCTGTATTCTGTCTCTGTTTCCAGCCAACTTTCTGGCCACCTTGGTTCTTTTTCCAACCCTTTTCTATTGCAGTCGATATGTACTTGTATGTTTTGCTTAAGACCTATGACCTTTTTTTTGTTAATTATGAATTTGTCATGAATTTTGAGCTTTTTTTCAGCATTTATATGTATGTAGTATCAATAAATTATATAATCTAAATAAAATATCACAGTAGTGGCCATCTTGCTATACAGCTGTAGCATTTTTGGGGGCAGTTGCTATGCATCGCTATTTGATATTGATGACTATGCTGTATGGTAAGTAGGTAATTTAGTTTCAAACCTCCCATCTAAATTACAATGCAATTCTTTTAGTCAAAGTGACAATAACAATGAAAAAGCCATTGGCATAAACTGCAGCTTCATACACTTATTTTGGGCCTAATTTTAGTCAACATGTTCTGAGTCCCTTGTAAGTTAAAGATGTTTTCAGGGTTTTAGTTTGGTTTGATTAAAGGGGTTGATTGTTTACCTCCTATTGGGAGAGTCTATGAGAGCATGCATAGGGCAGCATAACCCTTTTAGTTAGTTGTATGAAGGGGTTTATTGTAAAAAGTGGCAGTGATTAGTTAGTTGCTAGAGACTAAATATGGGATGGTAGGAACTGTTGAAGGGCATACAGATTGTAATTTGGGAACTTGTGAGTGAGTTGGGTGACTCAAACTACTCAGCAGCCTAGTGTAATCGTTCTTCATCTGTTCTTAAGTCTGTTTCACATTGGGTCTTGGGGATTAGGGATAAAATCATTCTTGCTTTCGATTTTGGTACTGGTTTATATCATTGATGCAATGCTAATATGGCTGAGGCTGGGATACCTGCATGGCCTTGGAGTGTAATTATATAATGCCTTTTGGGGCTCTTCCGGACTATGAGAAAAAGATGTCATATAGCGGAGGGTCCATTTCAGGATAAGGAGTTCTTCCTCAATCGTTAATTTGGCCTGGTGTTTGTGTTTTTTTGTACTTGTTCTGATTCTCGTTCGCAAATTCATAGATCCTGATTTAAGCTTTTCTTTTATTGAGTGGCATTGTGTATTTAATTGGTGCACACTCATATTGCTATATTTTTCCTTTTTATAGTGCTAAATTTTACATTGCTATAAAGGATTAGACACATTTTTTATTTTTTATACTTTTAAAGAAAAAAAACACATTTTCAACAACCAACTCATCTTAGATCAAGAATTGTGATTAATCAACCCATTCTTGCGTGCTAGAGAAATCGAATCCAATTGGATACATCGTAATTAGTTTTTGTAGATTTCCTTAAGGTAAGAAAAGATTACAGATAATAGGAATATCCTAACGTAAGATTTCTCAATAGGTAGAATGCAAAACTCTTTCCCTTGAGCCAAAATTGTTAATAGAGTTTGTGTTTAGTAGAATGCTTTTGAAATAAAGATCTTCTAATGAGCTTCAGCAGTGTTATTCACTTTACTTCCCCTTGTCCTTGCAATTATTTGTCTGTTTGTATAATCATGGCACTGTTTTTGCTCCATGGTTCATGCAGTGATTGGAGTAATTGCACAATGTTGGTGAAGGATTTAAAAGTGCCATGAGGCCTGGCATTTAATGTTGCTAATTTGAAGTAACTGCAAATTCTTGGACAAAATTTCACATTACTCTGTAGTCTGAACAGAGCTGATATGAAAGACGAAATAAGATTTATTTGTTATCATTTAATGGATTAGATGGGACTGAGAAAATGGAGATAGAGAGTAGAAACAAGAAAACATTTTTAAACCATGATTATGAAAAGACAACTGTATTGCATTCATGTTAATGATTTTCTGCTTGTATCAAGCCTTTCTTTCCATGATACTTTGTTTGTTTTTTATGGTTAAAGTTTAAACTGATAAAGTCAAAGTATAGTAAATTCATTAGTTTGTCAGGATAAAGGACTAGCATGCTAACAAATTTTGCAAAATTTTCCACAAGTAATTCTATTCTAGCTGGTTGTATACTGCAACGATTATGGTGATGCATAGATCTTGTACTACTTATTTCTGTTTAAGAAAAAACAGGATTACTTTGTCTGAGGCCTACAAGATCCTCCACAAAGAAGGGGGAAAGGGGGTTGGTGTATCAGGATTGAACCTTTCACCCTAAGTACATCAGAAACACCATTTGCCACTAAGCCAAAGGCTCTGGGTAGTGAAGGCCATATAAATCCATTTTTTGTTGTCCAGTTTAGTTTAGGGTTTCAATATCCTTTATAAAGTACTGACAAATGTCTTAAGTTAATGTTTCTCAGTGTACTATCTTTAACCAGAGTCTCACATTGGACTTTCTGTATAAGCTCTTTTGCAACCCTAGGTAACATCTGTTCTGCAGCTGTGGTTGGTAAGAAATTGTGCTTATGTTGAGCCGATAGTGAATGAAGTTACAGACCTTGTAAAATCATAATCCTTTATGGGTTAATTACACTTATGAACCTCAAGAGTGGCTAATGTATGAAACGTGTGTTAATTATTTCTTTGGTTTTTTTAGCACATTTCCTTGAGAACCCCATTGTTTGTTTTGGGTTTTACAAGAAAAGTAGCACATAAGCAAAATAGAATTTCTTTTAACTTCAAAAATAAGATCTGATAGAGATGGTCGTCTAGGTGCTATTTGAGGCCTTACATGCTTTAAGTTTGTATTGGATGAACATTTGGTTGTTTTGTAAACAAATTTGTTATTGGTAAATCCAAGATTAGGATACTATATAGAAAAAAAGAAGTACAAGATTCTTAAATGAAGTGTTCTGTTGCCATTTCATATGCTGTTCTCTAAATCCACATGTGCAATAATATTTGATCATATTGGCAGCAGTTATATCACAAATCTGATTGCTGTCATCATTGTGCTTTTGTGTAGGAAGTATATTTGATATTAGGCCTATATATGTGTGGCTACAGTTTAATTTTGTTATTCTCAATTGCTTGAGTTTTATAAGATTCTTTGACATATACAAATGGTCAAACAACTAATCAAGGATTCAAGAGTTGGGATTTATTCCTTAGATTTTTCTGATAGTTTAGGGTCAAAAGAATTCCACTCTTAATCTTCACGAATATCAAAGCAATCTCATTTTTTAGTAGTACAGTTATTATGATGTGTTGGTAGTTTTTATATTATTGTAGCTAAGTTCACTAGTAGGCATGGAACTTCAGTTATTACTCCAGGCACTATCTTGGTTGTCCTCAAACTCAGTCTCTGTTTCCCTTGTCTTGCCTTCTTTTAAATATATAGAGCAAGTTCTGTATATTCCTCATTAAATTCTCAAATCAAACAATGACCTGGGGATGTTTTTTCCAACATTAGATTAGTCTCCATTAAGGACATGTGCAATTTCAAAAAGTATCCTCATCTCACAATTTGATTTAAGAACATTGGCAATAATATAAAAAACTTGATACAAGTGTTGTGTCTTGCTGACTTGTTGGTCATGAGTTTGAATCCGGAAACAGTTTCTTTGCATATGCAAGTGTAAGGTTGCGTACAATATTCCTACCTCTTACCTGTGTATAGCGTGGAGCATCCGGACAATGGGGTACGTAGTTTTTTTTTTTAAGTGTTATCCGCATATGTGCGTCAGTTTGTGTAGTTTGGTGTCTTATGATTGTGATGTATTGTTTTTATTGTATATCTTGAGTAGGCTTTGAACTTTGGTTATTACTTATTAGTCCTGGTACTATCTCTTGATTCTCTTACAACTTCTGTTTCCCGTTTCTTGTTGGTTGCCTTTTGCAAATCTAAAGCTTGTGGTTGTGGTGCTCTTTCAGCACACAATATATCCCTGCTTCATACCGGCATACTTATAGACTTTAGAATGGTCACATAACAAAACCTCCCTCTGATTCATGCAGCATGTTCTGAATTGTTTATCACAATTCAATGATAAATTTTTATCCTTGTCAAATTTATGCCTGACATATCATTCCTTTGTACCTCAAAATAATTCCACTTGTCAATGTGCTAATCCCGTTTCTTTACTGCCTAAAATTCTGGTCTCCCATCTTAAACTGGTTTTACACTGAGCAGGGAATGAGCTGCTGACTATTCTTCCTTCCTGCCAAAAGCAATGTATTTTTTTATTTGATATTACCTGGAAAACAAAAAACATAAGAAAGAAATAGGATCAAATTCCAGGGTGAAGCTGGAGATTGATTGGTAACCCCTATAGTTAGTTACATAGAATAATTGGATAATTGAGTTAGTTAGAGGCAGAGATAATAAGAGAAACAAGGCATGTTGCCTATAAATTAAAAAAGGGGTTGAGAGGGAGATTGTATCTTGTGATTTGGGAGGGAATTCAGATTGTTGTGGGAGAGTCCAGGCCTCTCGAAAGTCCTGCGAATCATTTGTACTCTTGTTCATAGAAGCTTTCTGTTAGGTTACCCATACAGCAGGTGTATAAGGCTAGGACTCATGGAAGATTTAAAAGAAAAGAGAATAACAATGTAACCTGAACTGACAGTAGTCAGTCACAGCTATGACAGTAGGGGTAACTGCCTTTAAATAGCAGTTACCAATAGGAGGAAGATATGCTGGAGGTTAGGAAATTGGTAGGGAGGCTAGGCTCTATTCCTAGATTGTAATCGATTGATATTGCAATAAACATAGAGAGTATTCAAATCTCTATCACTGGTATTCAGAGCAGTTATCGAACCTGTAGCCTGTACGGTTCATGGTTGCGACGCGAAGAAGAATGGAGGCGAGAGTAGATTTTCTGGAGAGAGGTTTTGAAGATATGATTCAAACACGAGAGGAGGTGACATAGTTGAGGCGATCGTATGAAGAAGATCGAATGGAGAGGGCGGAATTACGGGAGCAATTGGCAGAATTAATGCACTCGGTGAGGAATCTCGCAAGAAGCGAGCATGGTAGTGGTGGTGGCGATAGAGGAGAACGCGAGTATGGTGGTGGTTCGCGGAATGGAGGAGGATCGCATGATGGCGGCGAACGGGGTGAACGCGGCGAACGAGATTCGCGAAACAGAGAGAGCGGAGGAGATCGCGTTCGTGGAGAAAGCACTAGTCGGAATCGACAAACATCCAGTTGTGATCGGGAAGATAAATGGAGACGTCTGGAGATGCCTATATTCAATGGTGAGGATGCATATGGATGGGCAAACAAAGTAGAGCGTTATTTTGAGGTAAAAGGAGTAGAAGATGCAGACCGAATTTCTGCTGCTATGGTGGCTATGGAGGGGAAAGCTTTAAATTGGTATCAATGGTGGGAAATGGGTGCAATAAACCCTAATTGGACAGATTTTAAGAAAGCAGTGATTCAAAGATTTCAGCCAGCAATGAATCATAGTCCGTATGAATTGCTTCTGAGTCTGAAACAGGAAGGCACAGTAGAAGATTATAGAGAAAAATTTGAACTGTTTGCAGGCCCTTTGAGAGGGACAGAACCTGAATATCTCAAAGGTATTTTCCTGAATGGCTTAAAGGAGATAGTAAGAGCAGAATTGAAGTTACATTCTGTTAATTCGCTGCCAGAATTGATGGATTTAGCTCAGAGAATAGATGAAAAAAATGAAGTGATGCAGAAAGGACACTTGGGAGTTAGTAGAGGGAATCTAGTAAGACCTTACAGTTCATCTAGAACTGTAACATGGGAGACAGGCAGTAAACAGAATCAGGTGAAATCAAGAGATTCAAATTCCCAAGTAGATTCCAATAATGTTAAATCTACTGCTTCATACAGAGGTAGACCATTCAGAAAGTTGTCGGATGCTGAGTTTCAGGAAAAAGCTGAGAAGGGACTGTGTTATAGATGTGATGGGAAGTTTGGTCCAGGTCACATTTGTCCTAATAAGCAATTCCAGGTGTTGATTTTAGGAGAGGAACAGGAAGAAGGTGAAGTAGTGGAAGAAGAAATTTTTGCAGAAGAGAAACAATTTACAAGTCTGCAGCTATCTTTATATAGCATAGCAGGTTTGACTTCAAGAAAATCTATTAGGTTGTGGGGATTGATTCAGGACACTAAGGTCTTAACTTTGGTGGATTGTGGAGCTTCCCACAATTTTATTTCAGCTGCTGTGGTAAAAGCATTGCAGTTACCAATTACTAATACTGCTCATTACAATGTAGAAGTAGGAGATGGGAGGAAGATTAGATGTGAGGGAGTATTTAAAACTGTTCAATTACAAATACAGGGCTTGATTATACAGCAGGATTTATTTGTTTTTGAAATGAGGGGAATTGATGTGGTATTGGGCATGGAATGGTTAGCATCTTTGGGGGAGATAAAAGCTAATTTTAAGGAATTATCTCTGAAAATTCCTAAAGATGGAGGTTATATGATTTTAAAAGGGGAACCTGCCATGACCAGATCTGAAGTATCATTGAGGTACATGGTAAAGGAATTGAAAAATGAAGGAGATGGTTATGTTCTGTATTGTAAGAACTTACAAGTTGTACAAGAAGCCAAGTTAATTCCTACATGTTTAGAAGAGGTGTTGAAGGAATTTAAGGATGTATTTCAAGATCCTAGTGATCTTCCCCCTGCAAGAAGACAGGATCACAGAATTGAACTGAAGCAGGGAGCTGAAATCCCTAATATCAGACCTTACAGGTACCCTCACTATCAGAAAACTGAAATTGAAAAATTGGTGAAGTACATGTTGAATTCAGGCATTATTAGGCCTAGCATTAGTCCTTATGCTAGCCCTATTATTTTAGTAAGAAAAAAAGATGGAGGCTGGAGATTTTGTGTTGATTATAGGGCCCTTAACAAAATAACTATTCCCAATGAATTTCCTATACCTATTATTGATGAGTTGTTAGATGAATTGGGAGGAGCAAGGATATTCACTAAGCTGGACCTCAGATCAGGGTACCATCAAATAAGAATGAAGGAGGAAGATGTTACAAAAACTGCCTTTAGGACACATGAGGGCCATTATGAGTTTTTAGTAATGCCTTTTGGGCTTACTAATGCTCCTTCCACATTTCAAGCCTTGAAGAATGATGTGTTGAGGCCTTATTTGAGGAAATTTACATTAGTATTTTTTGATGATATTCTCATATACAGTGGAAATATTAATGATCATGTGAATCATGTTAAAGCTGTGCTAACTCTGCTGGCTGAAAATAAACTGTTGGTGAATAAAAAGAAATGCAGTTTTGGACAGAATACAGTTGAATATTTGGGCCACATAATTTCTGGGGAAGGAGTAGCTGCAGATCCGCAAAAGTTAGAGGTGATGAAAAGTTGGCCCATTCCTAAAAATGTGAAATCATTGAGGGGATTTTTGGGGCTTACAGGTTATTATAGAAGATTTGTGCAAAACTATGGAAGGATAGCTAGACCATTGTATGATTTACTTAAAAAAGACAGCTTCAAATGGAATGAGGAAGCTGGTGAAGCTATCAGAAAATTGAAAATAGCCATGACTGAAATTCCAACCCTCACTGTACCTGATTTTACAAAACCCTTTGTAGTAGAGACTGATGCATCTAATAAAGGGTTAGGGGCAGTGCTGATGCAGCAAGGGATACCCTTAGCTTTTCTGAGCCAAACCTTGTCAGAAACAGCTCAGAAGAAGTCAGTATATGAAAGGGAGCTAATGGCTATAGTGTTAGCAGTTCAAAAATGGAGGCATTATTTAATGGGCAGGAAATTTACCATATTAACAGATCAGAAAAGTCTCAAATTTCTAACTGATCAAAGATTAATGGGTGAAGATCAGTTTAAATGGACTTCAAAGTTGATGGGATTTGATTTTGATATTGTTTACAAACCTGGATGTGAGAATAAAGCTGCAGATGCATTGTCTAGAAGAATGACTTTTGCAGCCATTTCCATGATTAGTTTTGATGATGAGGAGGAATGGGAAACTGAGGTTTTGGCTGATCCTAAATTGAAGAAAATGATGCAAGAATTAATGATAAATAAGTCAGCACATCCAGGTTATTCATTGGAAAACAGAAAGTTGTGGTATAAAGGGAAGCTAGTCATTTCCAGGTTATCTGCTAAGGTACCTAAAATTCTGCAGGAATATCACAGTTCGGTGATAGGAGGACATTCAGGTTTTTTCAGACCCTTTAAAAGAATAGCAGCTCTAGTTTATTGGGAAGGAATGAGGCAGGACATTTTGAAGTTTGTTGCTGCCTGTGAAATCTGCCAGCAGAATAAGTATCAGGCTTTGTCCCCGGCTGGATTATTACAACCTCTTCCTGTTCCAACACAAGTGTGGGCTGATATTTCTATGGATTTCATAGAAGGGTTACCTAAGGCTCAAGGTAAGAATGCTATTTTGGTAATAGTGGACAGATTGACTAAATATGCCCACTTTATTCCCATTAGTCATCCTTTTACTGCTAAGGAGATAGCTGAATTGTTTGTAAAAGAGGTGGTTAAACTGCATGGTTTTCCAAATAGCATCATTTCTGACAGAGATAAAGTCCTTATGCAGGCCATTTTTGGAAGGAATTGTTTAAATGTGCTGGAACTAAGTTGAAGTTTAGCTCAGCCTATCATCCGCAAACAGATGGGCAAACTGAGGTCGTTAATAGAGGAGCGGAGACTTATTTGAGGTGTCTTACAGGAGGGAAACCTAAACAGTGGCCTGCATGTTTGAGCTGGGCAGAATTTTGGTTCAATTCAAATGATAATTCTTCAGCTAAACAGACTCCATTTAAGGCTTTGTATGGAAGAGATCCACCTCAATTGTTGAAAGGAACTACTATTCCATCAAGTGTAGAAGAAGTTAATAGACTCACTCAGGATAGGGATACCTTGCTGCATCAATTGAGGTAGAATTTATTGAAGGCCCAAGATCAAATGAGAATGGCTGCTAATAAAAAACGTAGGGATGTTAAATTTGAGGTCGATGATTGGGTGTACCTAAAATTACAACCTTATAGGTTGAAATCTTTGGCTAAGAAGCTGAATGAGAAATTGAGTCCTAGATTTTATGGGCCATATCAGATTGTAAAAGTCATTGGTAAAGTAGCTTATGAGCTGAAATTACCTGCTGAATGTAAAGTTCATCCGGTTTTTCATGTGTCTCTTTTGAAGAAGGCCATTTCTCCAGCAATAACACCTCAGCCATTACCTCCAATGATGAGTGATGAATTAGAACTTAAGGTGGAACCTGCTGAGGTGATAGCAGTTAGGAATTCTGATGCAGGGGTAGCTGAAGTCCTTGTCAAATGGAAGGACTTACCGGATTTTGAAGCCACATGGGAAGAAGTTTCAGTTTTACAACAGCAATTTCCAGCTTTTCACCTTGAGGACAAGGTGGCTCTTTTGGGGGGGGAGTATTGTTAGGTTACCCATACAGCAGGTGTATAAGGCTAGGACTCATGGAAGATTTAAAAGAAAAGAGAATAACAATGTAACCTGAACTGACAGTAGTCAGTCACAGCTATGACAGTAGGGGTAACTGCCTTTAAATAGCAGTTACCAATAGGAGGAAGATATGCTGGAGGTTAGGAAATTGGTAGGGAGGCTAGGCTCTATTCCTAGATTGTAATCGATTGATATTGCAATAAACATAGAGAGTATTCAAATCTCTATCACTTTCCTTTCTGATCCAGTTTCTGTTAGATTAAGCATGGAGTTTACATACTGTGCTGTCAGTGTGATTTGATGTTTTCTTTTGAAACCTAGAGCACTTATAATGGTGCTATGTGTTGCCTAGGATTACAAGTTTAGAACAGGAAATTTGTAACATTTATCAAGTGAGGTTAAACAAGCTGGAAAGCTGTTACTAATGATATCTCTACTATTCATAAGCTAACTGCTGACTTTAATACATGCCAGGGACTGATGCTATATTTAATTTCTTCAGTAATGAGTTACAATCTGAGGATCAATGATTGTATCGGTGTGGATTTTACAGTTTTATGGTTAATGTTACTGAATGCTTCTCTTTTTTGTATATCAAATAGATGCATCCATATGCTAAGCTTTATTTCGTTTTAAAATTTCAAATTGGTTGAACAGGTTATTTCTTCTGGGCTTGGATAAGTATGGAAAAGGCGACTGGCGAAGCATATCAAGGAACTTTGTGGTGACACGAACTCCTACACAAGTAGCAAGCCATGCCCAAAAATACTTCATTCGTTTAAATTCAATGAACAAAGATAGAAGGCGATCCAGCATACATGATATCACCAGCGTTAACAATGGAGACATTTCAGCACCTCAAGGACCAATAACCGGTCAAACAAACGGTTCTGCTGGAAATTCTACTGCCAAAGCAGCCAAAGCGACCACCCTGGCCTCAACCGGGGTGCCAAGTGTTGGAATTTATGCAGCTCCAACCATTGGACAACCTATAGGAGGACCCTTAGTATCTGCTGTTGGCACCACAGTGAACCTTCCTGCACCTGCACACATGGCATATGGGGTCCGAGCCCCAGTACCCGGTGCAGTTGTACCTGGTGCACCTGTAAACATGGGCCCTGTGACGTACCCTATGCCGCATACGTCTGTTCCTCATGGGTGAAGTGCTGTTTAGAGGCCTAGTGTACAAAAGAAACGAGTCTAGTGGTGGCTTCTGCAGTGAATGGAATTCTTTTCTAGACAATTGCTTTTTGCTTATTATATGCAACAATGAGTTATATGCATAATCTATTTCAAATAAGCCATATGAGGAAGCAATTGAATATATCCGTGTAGGCTGCCATGGAATGTTTGACAGCCTTGGCATAGGACAGCATAAAAGTACGGTTGTTTTGTAGACATTTGAATTGGTTATTGTTAAACCGTGCTATAGAGGAAGGTTCTATGGATTTCAAGTGTAAATTATTGTTGCACTCTTGGTTTTTGTAGGAAATAAGCTCTTCACCTATGGTCTACCGTAATTTTACGTGTGTAAGTTACTACAATTGAATTGGCATGAATTATTAAGGTTATGCTTGATTTCCCCTAATTCTATTATTTGCATTTTCTTAAATTTTAAATCTTAACGAATTTAATCTCAAATCTTTCCTTTTCCAATTAATTCTTTCTTGTTTAATTTTCATTCAAATTGAAATAATTTTTAAGTTAAACACATAGTGCTTGTGGATACAATATTTGTTTAATGCTTGATGATATATATATATATATACACTTACCATTTTCCCTATCAGATTGTTTACAAGTTATTAAACACTCAATTTATAGAAAAAGTGTACTCTATCAGAAGAAAGAAAAACAAATCGTTCGTAATCTCTATTAAACTATAGAAAACGTATGTCTACACTCCTCAACTACAACACCTAACTCAGAATATTGATAAGCTTTATTATTTTATCAATCACCATTTTGCAATCCCCCTCAAAATTTACATTACTAAGACCAAAGGACACGGCAAAATTCATAGAAGATAGTAGTACCCAAGCCTCACCTTCTAAAACATTCATACATGATTGCTATTTACACTTCAGTTTTCCCGAAACTACTGGTGGCCTCCAGCGTTCAAATTGATGTTCAATGTCATTGTAGAGGGCACACAAAATATCAGAGTTTTCTTTAAACCAATCTTGATAAAAAAAAAAAAAGTATCTCCTCTTTGCACAATAAACTCAAAAATAATCTAAATTCTCCCATAATTTGTCATTGACCTTCTCCATATGCTCCAAAGAAACATTGCAACACGCTGTTGCTCTATTCGGAGTTGATAGATTAAAATTCATAAACTTAATAAATGAATATATCATAACCAATTAATGAATGCACGATTTCAAATTCTCGTTAATGAAACCATTTTTTTTTATAAGCAAAATGAATAGATTAATATGGAGTACAAGGAATACTCAAACCCATATACATCTCAACTGCTCATATATGAACCCATGTGTATACAAGAAAGAGTGTTCATACACTATTTTGAAAAAGATGGAGAATCCTTACCTACCTTAAAAGCTAAAGCAAAACACAGACTGATAAATTTAATTAAATCCAACATACCAATCATCTCAAAAGAACTACTTTTAAACCAAATATTATTCCCTATAAGCCACAATGACCAAACTACAGTATGCCACAAAGAAAACAGAAAGACCTAACTTGTTTTCATGAAGAATGGAACCAAGTTGTAAGTAGTGTTGTTTAGCTGAGCAAGGAGTAATTAACAAAAGCGTAAAACATTCAAGAATACTCCGGGAAACAACTAGATCTATCAATTTTATTATTTCGTTAGTGATACATACATCACCAAAATATGATTTTTGTACAAACATTATTTTAAGCACCTTATTATGCATTGTTTTTTCTTTTCATAGGTGTTTTGCATACAAATGAGGTGGATGAAATGAAATATGGGATGGATAGTCAAACCCATATACATCTTAGCTGCTAATATATGAACCCATATGTATCCAAGAAAGAGGGTTCATACACCAATGTGAAAACTAGGGAGAAACCTTTCCTACCTTAGAGCTAAACCAAACCAAAACCTTACTTTAATTGAATTCATCAGACCAATCATCTCAGAAGAACTACCCTTAAACAAAATATTATTTCTCATAAGCCCCAATGACCAAACTACAGTATGTCATGTTCCAATTAAAAAAAAAGAATGAACCGAATAACAAGGAAGGACACGTGAACACTCATTAATGGCATAATTAAAATTCATTATATTGTTCTTAATATCTAGTAATAAATGCGCATTTAAAACTCACATCTCTCTATTAAATGTCTCACTAATTAATATATAATCTTTTTGTTTCTTTTTAATTTTTTTTAATTTTTTTTTGTTTATCTTTTTCACGATAATATTAACGACTCTTTTTGTCAATTATACTTATTTTCATTTAATCTTTAATTAATTTACACATATACTTATTATGAAGTAGAAATGAAAGAGAATAGATTAAAAAACCTATAACTATTGTATTATGATCAAGAAAATTTATTATATAGTTTTTATTTTTATTTAAAAACCTCAAAAGATGATAAAAATAAATATAAGAAGTGTAATTTATTAAATAAATACAAAATTAAATAACTGAAAATAAATTATCTAAAGTACCCTTATTAGGCAATAAAATATGTCAAAACTTCCTTACTTTATATTATAAAAAATAATAGAAAACGGAGACAAAGGAAAAACAGACAAAACTATCATCAGCATAAATTCTGGAATACTTAGTTACTAGTACCCTCATACAATAATTACAATAAGATAATTTGAGTTAACTTTAAACAACCCAAAGATCTCTATTCTTTATTCAAAATAAAATGCATGGAGTTAAATTTAGATTACCAAAAGAGGCCAAATATTTACCCAAAAATGCGCGACCTTAAATTTAGATAACGGGAGATGTCTGATCTTTACCCAAATAAATGCACGTATATCATTTTCTTTTCAAAGGCAAATACAATTTTATTTTTTATAACTGATAAGATAAGACTTAATTAAATAAATTGCAATACCAACTAATGAATTGAATAATCTTGTTCTATCTCTTCTCATCTTGCCTATAAATAGAGAATATTCAGCCACTTCCTTTTCATCGACATAGGTACAAGTTTGAAATTTTTTCACAGTGAGTTGGGGAAAATGGGTTCCAAGGCTTTGCTCGTTCTTGTTATGTTGTTGGTTTCTGCCCTCATTCTTTCGGCTGAAGTTGCCCCCAAAAATTTGGATGAGAATTTTGATGCAAAGCATGGTAATTCTTTTCATGAGAGAATTTACACCTGTATTTGTTATTAGCTGTACGTTCAACTCAGATACATGTTGATGTTTTCTTCAAATTAATATGCTAATTAATCTGACCAAGTTTAATCAAGCATTAGGTTACTAGAACTATTAGGTAGAGATTATTTTATTAACATTATTTGAAGTACCTTATTAATTATATATTCTTTATGTTTTGTTTAGTAGGTGTTGTTGATACAAATGAGGTAGATGAAAAAAAATATGGTTATGTTAGTTGGCGAAGTGGTGTTGCATTGCGTTGTGCTCATACTTGCTGTTATTGGTTCCGTGGAAGGTGTTTAAAGTACTGCTGCGGTCCTCCTCCTCCGAAACCTCATAACTAAGCAGGAACTTATGCTAAGACTAGTTGTTGCAATCACTGTCACTATGTATAAATAAAGAGATGCAGTCCAGGAACTGGCCCTCGTGTATTTGATGTTTCAGCACTTGTGCTTTCTAATGATATTTTTATTGCTGATAAAAAAGTATAAATAAAGAGAAATGCTGGTCAGTAACATAAACAACATGAGAAGTGTATCTATACACGGAATAAAAATGAAAATCTATCCTGCTTAATAATAACAGAATTATAGATTAATTTGACGTGATTCTTCTTTTAATTTCCTTTGTTTGTCTTATATTCAATCTATTCGTTTGAGGGACGATATATGATAGTGGTAACGGTTGACGATCATAATGATCGTTGTAGTAGTAACCATAACAATTGTGCCAAAATCAGTGATGATGATGATATAGTCATGATGGTGATAAGTTTAAAATATTTTATGATGACTTAAATTAAATTTGTAAAATATTTGATTTTCTGAATAAATTTTTTAGAGATTTTCTAGTTAATAAAGTTTTACTTGAATTTAAAATGTTTTAATATTGACATTTTATTTTAATCTAACGATTGAGATTGACCATTCTTAATTTTATATAAGATAACAATTTCTTATATGATACACACTTATAAGAATTGAATAATCTTGTTCCAACTCCCCTCCTCTTGCCTATAAATAGATAATATTTAGTCATTTTCTTTTCATCAACAAACATAGAATCAAGTTTTAAATATATATTATATTGTATTGATTGAGAAAAAAAAAGTTTTAAATTATAGAAAAATGTTATATATTAACACCATAAAACTTTTTACACGGTCACTCAATCACACTTCATTATGTACGATAAATTTGTTGACCTTTAAATAATTATTTTAAAGTAATTCAAACACAATTTATAATTAATTGATGATGTAAAATTGTTTTAAACTGTTAATGCATAGATATTAAACTCTTTAAATTATTTCACAATAAGTCAAGAAAAATGGGCTTTGCTCATCCTTATGTTTTTGACTTTTGTTCTCTTTTTATTATTATTTTAATTTTATTTTTAGCATGGTATTTTTTTTAAAAAACTAAAATTTATAAATATAATGAATAAATGCACAGTAACCATATAATGAATACATAAATTTAAATACTCATTAATGACACACCCTTAAAATCCATTGTTCTTTTCTTAACAATAAATGTGCATTTAAAACCTATCTTTTTATTAAATGTCCCATTAATTAATATATTGTTTATTAAATAAATATAAAGAAAAACAACTGAAAATAAATTGTCTAAAACACCCTTATTTTGGGTGACCGGTAATTCTTTTCAAGAGAAATTTTCACCTGCATTTGTTATTAGTTGTACGACTCAAATATGTTAATATAGTATCATTTTATAGATACATGTAGATATTTTCTTCACATTAATATGCTAATTAATCTGACCAAGTTTATTCAAGCATGTAGAGAAATTGACCCCTTTCTATTTTATTTTTATATTGCCAAAGGAGAATTGTATGCGCATTTGGACAATTAGTTAATCATCGAGGGCTAACTTTCATATCAATTTCATTGTTTTGTTTGTGATACAAACGTATCGAAAATATGATTATTTCACTAACATTATTTTAAGTTCCCTATTAATTATATATTCCTTATTTTTTTTGTTTAGTAGATGTTGATACAAATGTGGTAGATGAAATGAAATATGGTTACGGTAGTTGGCGAACTGGTGCAGCATTGCCTTGTCCTCCTAGTTGCTGTTATGTGTTCCGTGGAAAGTGTATAAGGTGCTGCTTAGAAGGAACTTTTGCTAAGAGCTAGTTGTTGCTATCACTATCACTATATATAAATAAGAGAAATGCAACACAAACTACATGAGAAGTGTAGTTATACATGGAATAAAAATAAAAATCTCTCCTACTTAATAAAAGAATGATAGATTAATTTGACATGTTTTCCCTTTCAATTTCCTTTGTTTTCCTTGTCTTGTGTTGTACCCATTCATTTTAGCAAAAATTAAATACACAAAATAAGTCAATTTGTTTTCCCAAACTAAAGGAGTTTGACCGAATTGAAGACTTGATACCAAATTAATACATATAAACTTGATTCTCACAAATGAACTCTTTTATTCCGAATTCTGTAGCTACCTAACTTTTGTATTATTAACTTCGTTAAAAGAAATGAAGATAAATTTAATATAGTTTGGAGAGGTTTAAGACTTTACAAAAAATTCTTATTTTAAAAAATATTTATTATTTATTAAATTATCTTTGATAAATTTTATTATGATACAATTAAGATATTATTTGTTAAGGTTAATTAAATTTTTAGTCCTTCAAAAGTTTTTTTACAAGTTTTAATCATTTCTTAATTTTTCATCAATATCTTTAGTTCTTCAATTTTTTTACCTATATTTAGTTTCAAATTTATTTTTATTAATTAAAATTAGTTATTGTTTTGTCCATTTTTAGTCCCTCATTTTTATATATTTTGAACAATAAAAATAAATGAAAGACTAAAAATGGACAATTTTTTTATAGACGGAAAATGCTGACAAAATATTAATGAAAAACTAAAAATTGACAAATAAATTTTAAAAGATTAAAAAATGGAATCTAAAAAAATTGAGCTAAAAACTTAATTAATCTCATTTTTATTATTTTTAGTAGTAAGGCAATGTAGTTTAAGATATGTGTATAAGTGTTGTTATAAGTTAATTAAGTATTCCCTTTTCATTTATTTTAAAAAGTTAAAAATATGATTTGCACGTCTTTTTTATCGACTCTCCCCCTTTCTAAAAAAAAATGGCTATTGAAATTAATCCTAAATTCGATTAAATGTATGATATATATATCGGAAAAGTTAGCATTTAAATTACACATTTAACTAAGAACTATTTTTGTATAGATTATTTTATATATATACATATTAGATTAATTTGACTTTATATTGAAATTTAATTTGAATAGTTTTCAAAATATGAAATTACATTTTAGTTTTTTAGTTCAATGATTCAATCGCATAGGAATTGAAAATTTTGGATGTAGATGAATTAAAAAAGAAATTAAGAAGGGAGTATTATAATATTGAAAATATTAATTTATACCTCCTTTGAGAAGAAAAAAAAATCTTAATTTATTTTAAAAAATAAAGGTATATTAAAAGAAGTATAGAAGAAAATAATTTTATATTGTACTAAGACCATTAAATTACATAAAACGGTAATATTCTTACAATGCATATATCACTGCCCAGATATGTTTAATAATTTTGTAATTATATATTGCTAAAATTAATTTAGAATTACTCAAATCATGTTTGAGATTAATTATGTTTTTTCTCTCTCTTTCGTTTCTTCAAATTATCCATTGTTTGGAGCCTATATGTCGGTTAATTTTATTTAAATCAAACAAGTTTTCTTACTACACCCACCCATGCATTTTACTGTTACGTGGCTGTTAGATAGTAATACACCATTTTATTTCTTAGGTGTTAATATTTCCTTGACTTATAATTAGTGTTACGTGGCCTTAAGCTAGTAACTAGTAAAGCTATCTTTTTTATTTTAAAAAAGTGGATCACAGTCACTTGATCCCCCAACCACCTTCATATATGCAGATAGAGTCTTCTTGGGAGGAGCTAGGCATTGATTTTTTTGCCAAATAGAATTAGGAAGCATACTGCATATTTTCTGTTCATCCCAATCCCCACACGCCCCCCCAAACTCATGTACTTTAACTTCCAACTCCATATCGCAGAGAGAAAGTTGTTACGTGGTGTAAAGAGAGTAATTCCATGATTTTACGACATTGCTAGGTGTGATTCATTAGCTAGTTACTACGTGCAACTACACTGGTTCTTAAAGGACACTTAGCATAGTGTTTATTATATTATGTAATATGCCTATAAAAGGACAAGGTTGTACGTTCAAAAATATGAGTGAAAAATTAAGTTTACTTGTCATCGGGCAATTTAATTAGCTAGGCACGGCAGGAATGTATATTGAGACCAGTGAATGGTTGATTTTTTTTTTTTTTTGGGTAAGCATGGTTGAAGCTTGGTTTCATTTAATGAAATTTCAAGTCTCACGTCATGACATTTTCCTTGCCTTCGAGTTTCATGCATTCACCGAAAATTAATTGAATTTCTTGTCACATGCACTTTAAAGCTTGCATTTCTAGATAACATAACGGTGTTATAGTATTTATATATTAGAAGTAGAGTTTGTTGTTTTTAACTCCAACACTAGCAATTCAGATATAGTAAAAAGGATCATTCTTATAAACTTGTTACAAAAAGATCGAGGGGAAGTAGACAAAACTATGGCCGTCATATATTTTGGAATGCCTAGTTATAGGATAAGGCTGAATTAAATCAATATATACCAACTAAAGAATTGAATGATCTTGTTATATTTATTCTCACATTGCCTATAAATAGAGATTATTCGATCACATCCTTTTCATCGGAAACATAGGAACACGTTTGCAATTATTTCAGCTTGTTAGGGAAAATGGGTTCCAAAGCTTTACTCGTTCTTGTTTAATGTGCTCTTGGCTTCTTTCCTCCTTTCAGCTGAAGTTGCTTACAAAGATGTAGATTATAAATTTGATAAAAATGATGGTAATTCTTTTCAGGTGCACCATTATTAGTTTCATTAGTTACATTATTGGTACAAGTTTAGCAGTAAGCACCTCTATATCTGTGATAAAAAATTTCTTATTCGTATTATTAGGATTATAATTTTACCACTTGAATCACTATACAGAAAACATTATCCTTTTTTATTCTTTTCTTGAATTTTTTTTTATGTTTGATCAAATACCTTGCAAAAGGTCATGAAGAATTGAATGTGCATTTGTGAAATTAACAATGGAGGGCCATAGCTTTCTAAAAGCATTATTATTTTGTTAGTAACCTTTACTTAAACAAAATATGATGATAAACATTATTGTAACTAACTGATCATATTCCTTTCTTTTTTTAGATAATAGGTTTAAATATATTTAAGATTTTTGATAAATGGTTGAATTTTTTTTTAGGTCTCTAATATTTTTTTTTTGTTTTGAATTCTCGATATATGAAGATTTTTGTTTTGAATGTCTATTATCAGTTGTGTGATAATGTATTATCTTATAAATTGATATTTTTAACATTTTTAATTGTGGTAATGATGTCACGTTATAACTTAATTGATCACATTAACTTAACAAAAGTTTTAAAATATCAAGACTCAAAACACCTTAAAAATTTATTAAGGATCCCTAATAAAATTTAATCATGTATTAGAGACATTTAACATATTTAAGCCTAGATAATAACCTTGATACAAATGGGGTGGATGAAGTGAAATATTACGGAGGTTGAGGGTGTGGTTATGGCCATTGGCGCCGTGGTTGGGGTGGATGGCATGGCGGGTATTGTCCCTATGGTTATTGTCGTTGGAGCTATGGAAGCAACTGTAGAAGGTGCTGCTATTATCCTGGTTAAAATGTTGATGCTCATGCTGATGTTGAACCTTCGTGCTAACTTAGGTTCTTGTTATCTGTATAAATAAAACTCCATAAGATGTGTACTTATTTAGTTATGTATACACATAATAAAAGTGAAAATCTTTCACTGATTACTAAAGGAATAATGGATTTGCACATTCTTTTTTCAATTTCCTTTCTTTGCCGTGTATATTATTCTCTCCAATCGTTTTGGCTAAAATTATATACGCTCCAAGAAGACAATTACTAAAGGTGTTTGACAGAATTTGAAGACGGTGTCACCAAATTAATACTAATAAAAGTTGCTCCTCATCACTAGTAAACAATGTTGCTGCAAATGCATCAGCACCTGATTTTTGCATCATGCACTTAATTAAGAATGTATGGTTTTAAGATGGGACAAATAAAGATAAAATAATTTTAGAGATTTCATAGGAGGAAAAGCTTTAGGCAAGAAGTTTCAGATCAAAGAAATTAAGTTGTAAATGAGATGAAAAAAATTGTTTGAGTCTCCGTAGAGTGGTGAGTTTCTTGAATTATGTATCTTTAAAGCAGTGGTATGCACTTTACACTTTTTGGACAGTAAATGTTTTATAAAACTTTTAGCTTATCAACTTTATAGAGAGCGTCAATTTAGGTTTAATTTAGATAGACCTTTCCACCAACACTTAAAAATAAATAACGAAAGAGGAACATAATAAGTTAACATTATGCTTTGCAGCTTTAATTATATACAAGTATTTAAATGAGAGATTGACAAGAGGATATTTCATGGCAGAACCTGAGAACTAGTAAAAGTGGAAAACACCATCGACGTGAGTCATTGCTGTCTTATTGTTCTTAGGGCTTCGTTAGTCTTTAAGAATAAAGAATAAGAACCTCACCATTAATTGATAGAAATAATGAGAGGACCGAGAATGGTCGGGAGAAAGAATGAGACAAGAGCAACAACTATTGAGAGAAAGAAAAATGAGAGAGCCCATTTTTCTTGGGGCTTTTGCGGTCAACATTGGTATTGATTGTGCTTTCATGATTGAGATCATAGCTGCTATTATAGCTATAATAAGATATGATCAATTTAGGGTCTAAAATCTGTTAATAGTGAATGAAAAATCAATTTGTAATCATAATTCAACTAATGTAAAAAATGGTATCTAAAATTATGTTTAATTAAGTAGCAATCGAGAATTGGCCATTAATTATATATCAAGTTTTCGGTGAATTCATAATATTATTGAGATCTATTAATGAAGATAATTTGTTTAAGAGATATTTTTCTATACTATGGACAAAAATTAAATTCTTGATCAAATACTTAAAAAATAAGATTATTTGTTATTTATGTCACAAGACGTTAGTAGTTATATATCAATTAGAAACTAAAAAGAGAGTTTCTTATTTAAAAATAAATAATATTTTATGATTATTAGTGACAAAAAATATTCTCTGATCACATTTTAATTAGAAACCACAAAATTCGTCTTTAATATATATATGGTGTATTCTGTCCAAAAATAATAATAGTGTACTAAGTCTAGCTAGGTTAGGTTTGGAGACTGTTATATATCGAGAAGGAGGAAGGGTAAAAACTAAATTTCACTACTCCTCTACTGACTACTACATTCATTAAAAATGGTTTCCTTTAGTTAATTAATTGTGTAAATTATTTATAAAAATTTAAAAATTTGTTTGGTTTTACCCCATTATTTTAATTAACATAATTATGGAAATAATTTTTAAATCATCTTTGCAAATTAAATGAAGTATATATATATCAGAATCTTATTATTTATTTTTATTTAACGAAAAAATGTTTGAAATTATATTTTTTAGAAAATATATAAGTATATATTGAGAGTATTAAAACATACAAATTATCATTGATACATTTTATGATATATATAATACTTCATATTATTTTTATAGTTAAGACAATAAAGTATTAATTAGAGTGTGTTTGACCCAACTTATTTTAATAAAATATTAAATTAATATTAATGGTTAATAAAGAAAGATAATTTAATCACACATTTCAATTAAACTCGATGAATTATTTCTTTTATGTGAACTCAAAAAATAATTTTGATTTTTATTAAGTCATACGTCATTAATAATCTTATTATTTTGTATGAATATACATTTTTCTATATAATAAGTAATAAAACTTTGATAAAATTAACGAGTTTTACCAAAAATTAACTGGTTAATACTCAAACGAAAAAATTGTGGAATTTCTTAATACTCTATTAAGATATATATAATATGCTTTTATAAAAAATCAATAACCTCAGGGTGAGATATATACATAGATTCGATCACCCAACATTTTATCAGGCAATTATGCATAGAAGGACTATATTTGTATAATTTGAGGATTGACTCGAATGAGGTATATTAACCAGAGAATGGATTGAAGCTTGATTTCATTAAATGAAAATTCTTGTCTTACACTCTTACGTCCTGATATTCCTTGCCGTGAGTTTCATTCACCGAAACTTAATTGAATTTCTTGTCTTATGCACTCTAAAGCTTGTATTTGCAGATACATTAACGGTGTTATAGTATTTTATATATTAGAAGTTTACATGATCATTTGTAACTACAACACTAGTATTTCAGATAGAAAAGATCATGCATATAACCTTGTCACAAACATAGGGAAATAGACAAAACTATGGTGATCGTATGTTTTGGAATTCTTAGTTATAAGATAAGACTGAATTAAATCAACACCAACTGAAGAATTGAATGATCTTGTACTACCTCTTCTCACACTGTCTATAAATAGAGAATATTCAGACACTTTCTTTTCATCGACAAACATAAGAACTAGTTTGCAATTGCTAGACATTGAGTTAGGAAAAATGGGTTCCAAGGCTTTGCTCGTTCTTGTTATGCTCTCGGCTTCTGTCGTCCTTCTTTCAGCGGAAGTTGCATCCAAAGATGTAGATAAGAAACTTGATAAAAATGATGGTAATTCTTTTCATGAATTTTTCACCATTATTAGCTTTATTAGGTACAAGTTTAATACTAAAATTTTGTAGATGTTTGATATTTTTTTTGTCAAATTATTAAGGTGATCTTACAATGTTTAAAAAACTTTTGTTTTTTCTCTGGAAAACAGAATTTATACGTTGGATAAAATTCAGCTACCTTTCATAGGGTCATGAAAAATTGTATGTGCATTTGAACAATCAACTAGCTTTCTAAAAGTTTTTTTTAGTGACATAAAAAATATGACGATAAGTATTATTGCAAGAAAAAATAGACTATATATTAATAAGGTAAAAAAGTTTACACCATCATCTCTAATCACAAACTATCATATATAGTAAATTTTATAATATATAATTACTTTAAAAATAATGGAATTTTTTATATCTGATAGGTTGGTAGCATAAAAACTTATACACTATTACTAAATTATCATTAAACTCTTATATTGTAATTTGTAACTAACTGATTAATTATATTCTTTTGTTTTGATCGAAGGTAACCATGATACAAAAGGAGTCGATGAAATGAAATATTATGGTGGTTGGGGGCGGGGTTGGGGTAGATACAGCCGTGAATGGTACTGCCCCAATGGTTGTTGTCAATGGAGCTACTACTATCAAACCTGTTGGAGGTGCTGCTATTATCCTGGTGAACATGTTGATGCACGTACTGATGCTCAACCTCGCAACTAAACATGAGCTTTGTGCTTTTAAAGTATAGGCTATTGTTATCTACATAAATAAAACTTCATGGGACGTGTACTTATCTAGTTATGCATGAAATAAAAGTGGAAATCTTTCGCTGTGCATTATTACTAAAGGAATAATTAATGGATTTGGCAATTGGTATGATTCTCATTTCATTTTCCTTTCCTCTTTCAGTGTCTATTATTTTCTCCATTCGTTTGGTAAAATTAAACACGCAAAAAGAAAAAAACAAATTTGTCAAAGAAGATATTTGCTAAAGGCGTTTGACAGAATTTGAAGATCACGACAAATTAATAGTGCTATTAAAGTTGATTCTCACGAGTAAACATTTAATTTTTCTGAAAATGTTTAGGCACCGGATATTTGCACTATGAATTTATAAATAAGAATTAATAGTTTAAGAGGGGACAAATGAAGAAAAAATAATTGTAATTTTTGAGAGATTTCACGTGAGAAAAATTTTTACTTATCGTTGAGCCGACCCTCATAACATAGAACTCAATTGACGCTTGCAGGAATTCCCTACACTGAAACTTTAAAAAAGGATGCAAATGGAAAACATGCAGCTAACACAGACCACCAGAAAATACAGCCAGCAAATTAACATCATCTAAGAATAACCCTTTAAAAAGGCAAATATTCACACCAGCTGTGGTACCTACGAGGGCTTGCAGCTTAAAATGACCCCTGGATTCAAACTCCACTTCACAAAGGAGAAGCTGAAACTAGGCACATCCAACTCCGAGCATTGAATTTAATTTCTTGCACCAATTCAGAAACATCCACCTCTAAAGATGCATTGGTTCCTTTTATTAATTCCAAATGCACCAATGCAAGTGATCGCAGCCCAACAAGAAATTAAATATTGGAAGCCGTTAAATTTGCATGATACTCACTTGGCTGAAATTATTTGCAGTTTCTATAGATATGGCAGTAACCTAAAGATATTGTTCCACTAATTTTATGAGCAATCAGGTCCAGAGGCAATTTGTTTCAGTGGATATTTTGAATAATGACTCACCAATTATTAGGTGTGGAATTGTCCTTCAGTTGGTCATTACAAGCTTACCTGTGATGAAGAAAGGTGCTGCGCGTGGGGTGTTTAGGGACCATTGTGGTAATGTGCTTTTTGCACAGTCCTTCATGCTGAATTGTGGGCAATATATCTCGGTATTGGTATAGCTTAGAATCGTGGCTTCAAACACATGGGAGTTAATGGAGTTGCTGAGTCCATTGGTGTGAAATGGGTGTTAAAGAAAAAAAAATTGATGATATGAAGGATGACATAAATATTTAAGTTTACAAGAGAATTTTGTTGAATAAACTTAAATGTCATTTTTAATAGGTTTAATTTAGCAGTTTTTGTTTTAGAAGAATGAAAGGGCAAAAATCAACAATGATTGTAGTTTATAATTATGAATGATTATAATAAGTTTTGATTATAGTTTATAATTATGAATGATTATAATTAATTTTGATTGTGGTTTCTATTAATAAAATTTAAACCTTTAAATTCTTGAAGGACAAATTATAACCTATAAATAGATCATTATATTGTTTGAAAAGAAAAGAGAAAAAATTTGAATAAAACTTTTTTTAGAAATTGTTTTCTCCATAAGTTCTCACTGCATAAATTTTTTCAATTCTACATGTAGTTCATATCATCCATGTTTTAGTTTGATTCATAAAATTAATGCATTCATCTTGGAAGGTGGGTACATTGCAATGGTTGCATGTCTTGCAGAAAGTTAATCAAGTCCCAGTTAGGATGACAAATTTGGCCTATCTTTGTAGGGTTAGATGAGAGTTTTTGATTTTGTTCTACCTTGTATCTCTTATGTCCTTATGGCTGATGTAACCTCTATCGATCGTGTTTTCACAGGGTTTTTAATCTATCCAAGGGGTGTTTTTCCCTGTCATTCACACACACAAAAAAAAGATATATATCATGGTGTTCCCCCCTTGTATTCCTGACACATCCAACACAGAAATGAATAAGAACAGAAAATCAAACACAAATTGTAGGTGAAATAAATAAAGAAAAAATTTTCCATTTTGCAAATTTAACTATTTTAGATGGTAAATTCATATTTAAGGAATTTATGTGCATGTTATTGTGGAAAATTTGACAAGAAAGCAAACAAAAAGAATGTAACCATGAAAAAAAAAACTGATATAGAAATTGTCATGAATCTTGTTTATGCACCTTCTCAATTTCTAAATATTATTGTTGTTTTCTATGAGGATTTCCCTTTTCTCAGTAAGAAATAATAGCAAAACTCATGCAATTGGCTACGACTTTTTTTTTTATCAGCCAAGTGTTAGCTTTGTTAAGAAAATCAATGCCCGTTTTAACACCATGTCATGCAGATTGAACCACGCACTCTAGAATTGAAAACAATGTTTAGCATTGATTAATTAATTTGTGGGATTTTCCTAAATATTTTAATTCAGGCGTTGGAAACATTGAGGCTAGCGTTTGACATTGGCGACGAAAATATGTTATTTGTTCTAACTGATTCTTTTATGTGTGGTTAATACTCGTAAAGAGGTCAAGAGAATGGCTTTGCCATCTAAAATTCCTCGGGATGTTAAAGAGTTGCATGCTAAGCCTTGTTTAATTTTACTAAAATAAATAGATTAAGGTTCAACTTCTTATCTAGGTATCTTTAGGTTCTACAATTTTCTATTATCAATACAGGATGGCAATAAAAGCAAGCAGGTTCTTGAAGAAATTTGCCAAGTCTGCATCAATGGAAACCCTTGGAATACTTATTACTAATTCCTTAATATAATACTTGTGGATAAGGTCTGCATCATTGGAAACCTTATTGCTAATTCATCAAGATAATACTTGTGGATCTGAAATTCTATATATCATGTTTAATATATTATAGGTATGTGGATGCTAAACATGTTAGGCAAAATTTTGGTTGCTTTCGATTCCCTCTTTCTCTATTTCTTGTTATTTTCTTTGCTTTATTACTTATTTTAGTGTGTGGTTGCACTCATCTCTGATATTGGTTTCTAAAGAAGGCAAGCATAACACGTCTCACAATGTAATGAAAAAAAATTGTGAATGCATTTTCTGGCTGCTACTAACTGTCAATAAATGCAAAATTAAAACTGATTCAGAATGCATTTTCCAGCAGTTTCTAGCTGCCAGTAAATATTAAGGATTTTCTGACAATTTTAAAGAGTCAATATCAGCTGCTATTGTAAATCCGTCAAAAGTTGTTTGTGACATACACAATACTAATAATTTTTTTAACTGCTAGAATTGTCATTTGTGGTAGCTTTTATCCCCCACAAATTGTAACTTTTTTTGTAGTGGGACTATTTGCAAGGTCCGTTGAGTAGAACTATATGTGTACCTTTGTGGTTTTTATAATAAATGAAAATAGTGTAAATTGCACATCAACATTATTATAGATCATTACATGAAGTCAACTAATGCTAATTATTAAAGTGGAGATCCGTATGGTTCGCGGTGATATGGAGCGAGCATATATATGGATGCACAGGAATACATTGCTGTTCAAAAATGGAACGCTGGATTAAACATGTTTTGAAAGTTGAATAGGAAGGTGTATAGCTACAGAGCAATAGAAACATTAAAGCTAAATCTGCTAAAGGTGGGGAACAGATTATAGAAGGCTGAGTATGTTCTATATGTGTCTTCTATTCGATCTGTATATAAATATAAATTTAGGGCTGAAAGGATTCTTATTTTCTAAAAAGGTTGGGCACTTGGGTTACCCCTTGTACCCCTATGTTTTTCATTAATATATTCTCTAATTTGCTTATACTAATAAAAAAATCACAAGAGAGAAAAAAAAAAGTCCTTCCTTAGATTTTCTAAACCTCTTTTACAAGTAGCTTCTAATGCAAGCCTCTTAAATATAGTAAAAATAAAAAATCCTAAAAAAAATTCCAAAATACAATAAAAGATAAGAATTCCTAAACAAGACCCAAAAACATACAACAAAACCTAAAAACTTAAATATCTTAATGAATCTTTGATGATCCATAAATTCCGTGCATTTCATTGGGATACCAGTGATATTTGACTTCTTGTTTCCTTCCTTCATTATCAATCACAATTAGGTGTATTCTTATCTAAAGGTCAATTTCATTATTCCTACATAGAAAATAGAAAAATAATTAAAGTAGTAACATGAACTAAAACGATTAAATTGTGTGAATTACTAAGGATTATGCCTAAATGAACTATGAATCATTAAATAATAGTAAAGGAATGAAAAATCATCTTCAAATCAAGATGCATCATTTCTATATAAATTAGGGCGGTGCAAAGCACACAAGGACAAAATACATTGATTGAGAGAAATGGAGAATTAACTAGAGACTGGTTGAAACTTGATTTCATTTATAATGAAATGCAATATCTTCACGTCATGATAGTTTGTGTGCCAAGAGTTGCATGCACGGAGAACTAACTGCAACATTTGTCATGCAGTCTAAAACATCCAATCGCATTTATATTTACAGTGTCATAGCAATCTTAAAAGTCCACATTATTGTTCTCAACTCACATTCTAGCAAGTGATCAGATATGATATGACAAATGGAATCCTTGTTGGGCCAATTCCTCTAACTGTGTCCAACAATATGATTATGAATTTCAACTCCAAATTGCAAACAGAAACAATGGGCAAACTGACAAGCTTCTGATGTTAACTTCGGAAATTTAAGCTATAAGATAAGACAGAATCAAATTAAAATGTACTACCCCATCACCAAGTAAAGAATTGAATGTTTCTTGTTCTCACTCTACTTCACTTGCCCATAAATAGAGAACACTCAGTCACTTCCTTCACATCGACACATATACATTAGTACTGTTCTATTAGTTCATACTAAGTTCTGAAAATGAGTTCCAAGGCTTTGCTTGTTCTACTTATGTTCTTGGCCACTATAGTTCTGATCTCCTCTGAGGTTGCACCTGATGATGCATACGAGAATTTTGACAAAATAGATGGTAATTTAGTTCATAATTTTTTCTGCATTAATTATAGGTTTTACTGGTTGTACTGGTGGCAGCACTTAGCTAGTAAACCTATATACAGATATTTTCAAGTTGTTGGAAGAATTCTATGTCAAATGTTTCTATGATTAATAAGTTTATTTGGAATAACAACTCGCTATATAATATCACTGAGAACTAATTGTATAACCATTTTGATTAAGCATTGAGAAGGTTGCCTAGGGCAAATTATTTTAGCCTCTACTTAATTATTATTGTAATTGTTTTTCTTTTTTTATTGTAGGGAAGCCTAGTGCAAATGGGGTAGATGAAAGTAAGTATTGGCGTGGTGGCTATGGTGGTGGTTACGGTGGTGGGCATAGAGGCTATGGAGGTAGGCGTGGTGGATATGGGGGTTGGCATGGAGGCTATGGAGGTGGGCGTGGTGGATATGGGGGTTGGCGTGGTGGCTATGGTGGCGGGCGTGGTGGCTATGGAGGTTGGGGTGGTGGCTATGGTCCTAATGAACATATCGAGGCTGGGATTGATGCTAACCCTCACAACTAAGAAGGCAACTTTATAAAGCCTATATATGGGTTAAGTTTTAGCAATAAATAAAACTTCATGAGAAGGGTAGTTGTAATAGAAGTGGAAAACTTCATAGAGGAATAATACTTTTTATGAATTTCCTTATCCTTGTGTTGTCTCTGGTTCTGTTTTGCTAAACTCAAATAAATAAAATTGTATAATGTTCTCTAATTTGTTTCATCCAAGAAAGCTATTGCTGCTAAAGGGTTTTGATAGAAATGAGAAACTAGAAGCCAGATTAATTAGTAAAGTTTATGAAGAAGAGAATAACAAATCAACTTAATTCATAAGAATTGAACTGGTTAAGTAATGGTTTTAAAACAGGGAAAGTGACGGTATAATTTACTAGTGCTGTAGAGAGGTTAATTTGATGACAGAAAAAAAAAATCCTACCACATTAATAATTTCTATATGAAAGGATAGCAAATGGATAAAAATTCGAAGAAAGTTCAAAGAGATTCCTTAGTTAAAAATAATTCAGGTTCAATGACGGTTCGAAATTCATTATGTTTGAAATTCTCGGAAAATTTGTTTTAAAAACGTTCGAGGCTTGGAAGAAAAAGGCTATTAATTAAATAGGAAAAATAAGAAAAGAAACGTGAAAATAGAATCAATACAATAATATTTTTGGGGTTCAACCATATGTATTAATATAAAATATCTACTGATTCTCATATAACTAATTTCTACACAAAATTTGACTTATTTTTTAGTGGAGTCTCTTCTCATAATTATATATTTTTCTAATGACAGACTCAAATCAAATTTAATTTTATTTGAACAAGTGAGTAATGACACATGTTAGTAACCATAGTATATATCCTAAAATATCTTTAAAATATCAATATATAGTCACTAGAATTTATAAACTGGTCATTAAGTTAGATGCATAAAATTGTTATTTATCACTAAAATTTATATTAATGGAAGATAAACTATAAATACATATTACTTAAGTACTTTTTTTTTGGAACTTAAAGTGCTTTTTTGACAATCCAAAATACTGTTATTAATATATATATATATATATATATATAGGGAGAGAGAGAGAGACAGAACCATTAGCGAACCCAATTATAAAAAATAGATAAATTAAATATATGTAGGAATATGTTTATTAAAGAGTTATACTTATGGATTTCTGTCATGTACCAGTAGATTTTTTGCTTTTGCTGGAAGCTTATTTTTCTTATTGTGATGCTTCTCTCTAGTGAGGACTGTTGTTGGTGGATTAACAGGGAGAAGGGAGTCAACATAGTTGAGATGCTTCTATCTATTTTTATTTTTATTTTTATGGAAAGCAAAATGAAATATTATATTATGAAGAGATAAATTTGTGTATAGGATCAAATCAGAACCCCACAAACATCAAGAACTTACAACGAATTTCACCTCCTCAGTACACAAAATACATATAACATAATTATCCCACCACACATGATTAGCCAATGATCAGATTTTGGAATAAGCAAACCAATAAACCAAATCCCTTCCCCTGCAGCATCATAAAACCTCTCCAGTCTCCTATGTCCATCCGTAATCAAATGCCACAGAATCTCACCTCCTCACTATATGCCTTTATTGGATATCAGACAGACAGAGAAATGGGTCCATGGTCCAGTCAAACAAAAACAATTATACCTCGAAACCCTTTATTTTCGCCCTCAACCAACTCCAATATCTGAATTTAATAGCTTGCTTATATCTATTGTGATGTCCTCAAATTCTCCTATTCAATATATATAGTGGGGTGTAATGTAACCATTAATCAGAATGTGTAGCCATTAATTAAATACAGAATTTTAAACAAAAAACAAAAAAAAAAAATGGTACCTAGCTAGTGATGGAATAGAAAATGGCATTAGCTCTGGTGCGTGAAGGAACAACAATGAGGTCAACATGGGTCGAGCATGAAGATTGAAGACGATGTTATCAGTATGGGCGAGAGCAAAGTGTGATCGAAGCATGACTGCATGAGGATGAAAACAACGAAATAGGGCACACAATTAATATTGCTTTTTAATTACTTTTTTAATTACTTTTTTTTTAGAATATTTCGAAGTTAATTACAAAGTTTCTAACGTTAACATGCATATATAATTCATTTGTAGTTGAAAAATATAACCGCTAATTTATTTTAAATTTTAAATATTTATTTTGTGATTATCATATTTGTTTAATAATTATTAATTTATAAAAATTCTTAAACAATATCTTTTTTTTTGTTTCATTGATTGTTTTAATAGTCTATTTTCTTATTGTAATCAAATGTTAAATATTAATTATATTTACTAGTAGAAGAAAGGCACTTTGTGCTTGCATTTTGATAATTGTCATATTTATGCTACTGATTGGATGCATATTGAGACAAACATATTTTCATATATATTTTCTGTTAAAAATGAAAACATAAATTTTTTGATAGTTTTTGCTTTCGCATTGAATTTGAGGGATTACGGCCCAGCAGCAAGAATGAAAGGATTTTTTTTTGGAGAGAAATGTAGAGTTGACTAGAGACTGGTTGAACCTTGCTTTCATTCAATGAAATGCAATCCTTGCGTCATGATAGTTTATGTGCCAAGAGTTGCATGCACGGAGAACTAATTGCATTATTTGTCATGCAGTCTATAACATCCAATCGCATTTATATTTACAGTGTCATAGCAATCTTAAAAGTCCACATTATTGTTCTCAACTCCAAATTCTAGCAAGTCAAATAGCAATGGCCATGCATATCCTCGTTGATGCATTTGCTTTTACATTATCCTACAATATATGATGATTGCTTTTAATTTCAACACGAAAATGCAAACGATAACAATGGGGAACCTGACAAGATTTTGATGATGATATTTAGAAATTGAAGATAAAAGATACGACTAAATTAAATTAAAATGTACTTCCCCATCAAGTACTGAATTGAATACTTCTTGTTCTCACTCTACTTCACTTGCCTATAAATAAAGAACACTATGCCACTTCCTTCACATCGACATACATGTACTGGCTAGTGTTTTATAGTTCACAATCAGTTCTAAAAAATGGGTTCCAAGGTTTTGCTTGTTGTAGTTATGTTCATGGCGGCTATACTTCTGATCTCTGCTGAGGTTGCACCCAATGAATACGAGAATTTCAACAAAAAAGATGGTAATTCTGTTCATATTTTTTTCGTTTGTTTTAATAATAGGTTTTATTTGTTGTAACTCAAGATAGTTTGATGATAGCACTTAGTATACCTATAAATATATTTAACAAGATTTTGTAAGAATATCCTATCATGTTTTTCTATGTGGACAATTTTATTGAAATAACAACTTGCTACAATTTCACCAAGAATTGCATAGGCATTTAGATTAAGATTGAGACAGGCTACCTCGCCAGTTTGTCAATTTCATCATTTGTTTGGGATATATAGCAAAAGTATAATCTAAAATAATTATTTCATCTGGTACCTTATTATTATATATTGTTGTTTTTATTGTAGGGAAGCATGCTCCAAATGGGGTATATGATAGCAAATGGTGGGGTTACGGTGGTTGGGGTGGTCCTTGGTATGGCGGTTGGGGTGGCCCTTATTATGGCGGCAGCTGGGGTGGCCCTTATTATGGCGGTGGTTGGGGCAGTCCTTGGCGCGGTGGTGGCTGGGGAGGTTGGCGTCCTAATGAACATGTTGAGGCTGGGATTAATGCCAACCCTCACAACTAAGAAGGAAACTTGCTAAAGCTTATTTACGGGTTTAGGTTTTCGCAATAAATAAAACTTCATGAGAAGCGTAGTTGGAATAAAAGTGGAAGTCTCTCTTCCATTTTGCTAAACTTAAATAAATAAAACTACATGTTTAATTTGTAACGACCAAGAAAGCAATTGCTAGAGGATTTTGATAGAATTGAAAAACTGGATGCCAGATTATGTATTACTGTTTATTAACAAGGTGATAACATCAATTTAATTCAGAAGAATTCATTGACAATTGATTAATGAAGAGAAAATATTTTATGTAAGATAATGTGTAAAGAAAATTTGCACTAGCTACTATATATCTAATTACAATTTTTGATAACTTAATTGAATTTTTTTAAAACAAAAATGTTAATTAACTTTTACGTCAACATCAAATTTAATAACATTTTAACCTAAATTAATTATGATCGATGATAGATAAACTCAATAATAGATAAAAGAAAGTTGAAAAAAAGAGAGGAAATAAAACAAAAGAAAAGAAGGGTGAAAGAAATAGGGGGGAAATGAAAAGGGAAGAACTAAGAAGGGACATAAAGATAATAACATGTCTAACTCTTTAACAAACTTATAGTTTTTCTCCCCTGTCTTAAAACATACCATCCGCAAATCTATATCTCACTCTATTAAGTCTTATTTAATTATCTTTCCCTATTTAAGTTTCAGTCTACCTCTATCTCTCTTTATGTCAAACTCTTGGTAACAAATTATTGTTATTATGTGAACATCCAATTATCGTTTCATTACATGTCCAAATTACCTCAATATATGATCTATCATCTTTTCATAGTATATAAAAAGATTGTTATAGTTTTGAATTTTACATAATTAAAATATAAAAATTAAACCCATGCCAAAAAAAAGATTGCTATAGTTTTGAATTTTAAATATTTATTTTATGATCATAATATTTATTTAACAATATATAACTTCTTCAGGTAATAAGTTCTTTAATGATAATTTATTGTTTCAATATTCTTTTATTATTTTTATTCATATATTAAATAATAATTATATGCATTTACTAAAATTTCACTTTATTAGTTATATATTAATGCCAAAATAATAAATTTCATTCATTTAATTAAATAATAAAAACTTATAATTTCTTAACGGAATACTGATGATTGACTTTTAAAATTGATTGTATTTTTTTTTTAAAATTTTAACAACTTTGATTTTAAATTTATATTGTGTTTAATTAGTATCTATTTCTTTATTTCAATAAATTTGTTATTAATATGTGAAGAAAAAACTACTAATGTAATTGATATCATTTTTTTTAACAATTCACTAATGATATTTTTCAATTAATTATTTGAATTAATTTTATAATTGATAAATATTATATTTGTGTGCTTATTGCTTGGTTTACTTAATTTCAATATTTTTCAGAATGCAATAGATATGATTTAATATACATTAGTCGTTTTGTTAATATTAAATGATATATTTTTAATTTAAAAGTGTATTAATTAAATAATAAATGTATTTATTTCATTGTTTTATAAATTCTTTTTTGACATATAATTGTCATTCAAGTTATGGCCTAAAATTATCATTTTAATTAAAATTATGAGGTCCAATTCTCATTTCATTTCTAGATTCTGTGCTCTAACAAATACTAAAATGCGAACAGCTTTATTCTATCAGTTGTAACTTCATATATTTCAAATGATTAGAATATCCTAATGGAAATATCCAATCATCTCCTCGTGGCCCAATTGCCATGGCCCGGTTTGTGCTTTCTTAACAAACAATTGAAATCACATAAAAAAAAAAAGGATGTACTAACCAAAATCTAACCGTTGTTAGCTTCAAATAGTCTCAGTGGTAGATTGTAGAAGCAAAGGGAAATTGAGACGAATCACTGAATCAGACGACCAATCATGGTATTCCCTAAAGTAGCAAGGGAAAAGTTGAAAAAGCAATATTTGGGTGACTCACTTTTCAAAAAATACAAAAAGCATGTGTTATGCCTTACCTTACTCAGTTACTCCCCCCCTCCCCTTCTTTTAAAATGCATGCAATGTTTTTGGTCACCCGTAGACTCAAATGATAAATTTCTTCAAAGAGGACTAGTTTATTCCAAAAGACAAGGCATATCTTCTTTACACAGGAATGTGCAGCCCATTCCCTCATGAGATAACGGAAAGCATAGTTATATATTGTGTTGTTTCCTATGTCGGCATATTTTGACCCATGTATAGACTAAAACTTGACTTTCATTAATCGGTTCCTTTGTTTATTTATTTTTAATTGAGTATATCCCCAGTTGAAAATCAAAGATAATATACAAAAGTAACAAGATACATTCAAGAGACTGACATCTCCTAATAAATATTTATATATACACATATATTAGAGATCAAATCTCTAAAAATATGTTTGAGAAGTAATTTCACAAGACATGGCATAGTAAATATAATATTTTGTTTCACATAATTGAAATAAAAAACAAAGAGTTGAAATAGATGTTATAATTGAGTTAGAAAATAACTTCTCACACTCTCAAGATAATATATATTTTTCATCTTTCAACATGAAAATAAAAATGATTTATTAAATCATGGTATATCTATTTTTGAAAAATTATTCAACATTGGTTATTTAAAACTCACAACAAAAAATTAAATCCCCAAATTCACATTCTTAAAAATGAGTTTTTAATTCACAAACCAAACACACTTTTTCATTCTCTTTTGGAATTGACTTCCGTGGCATGTTGTAATAACTGTCTTCTTAAATTTTTAAATTATGTAGCTGCCACAATTTTATTATAGGTGATCAAATCCTATTCGGAATTCTTTCTGATGAATATAAAAAATCCTATTCGGAATTAGGTTTCATCACCTAATTAGCATGCAGTGAATTTTACAATCGAATATCCTTTCATTCGCCAATTGGTCATGATAAAGAACGGCAGAATTGATGATCTTTTAAGTTGAGCACTCTAGTAAAGAGTAACAAGACATGGAATTTACTTCAGCCTTTTATCATTACTTTTTTCTTATCCTATCCTCGGAGAATGTAAAGAACGGTAGAGCATCAACAAGTTAAAATGCCAGCTGGAAAAAGCTTGGATGATGCATTCACATTTATAAGCAGTTGCAATATAACAACCCTATTAAGCAAGTGCAATTAAAAAGTGTACCAAATAATAAGTTTACTTTTTCTTTTCATTAGTTTATAAGTTACTTTCCGCTTTGCAAAAGACTACATTCTTCACCCACTGACCTATGGATTTTCCTAGAAGAAGAAATCAAAGTAGTCAAATTAAAATGTTTTAGAATTTTTTTATAAACAAAAAAAAAATAACACTCTGAGCCAAAATTCAATTGATAGTATAGGTAAAGTTATGGACTCTTAATTGTAGACTCATATTGTCAACTCACAAGAGTTTTTATACTTACATTATAGGTGTAAATATGCATTTTATTCTTATAAATTTTACTAATTTATTTCATCTTCAATTTTTTTCTTGACTTTAATTCTTCTAATTTTATTTTTTAAAAATGTTCCTCATCCCGTATATACATCTAGTTAAGCTATGTCAATGACTGTCTTAAAGTGACATACAACATAGCAAAATGTCTACTAGATGTCTATCATGTCATCAGTAAGTGATGATAGCTAGATTCCATTTTAAAAATTTAGCAAAATTATGAGAGAGAAAAAAGAGAGTAGAAGACTAAAACTAAAATAAACCATATTTAAAAAAAAAAATAAAGCTAAACATATTTCACCCTAAAGTAAATGCTCAAGCATAAACTAATAACATGTAACTAATCCTTCACTAACAAAAAAAAAAACAAGTAAAAATATATACTGACCTCAAAACTTTCGCGCTTCCATAAGGGTTTAATTAAATCATAGAAAACAAACGGACAGCAATATTTTAAGAATTGATTAAAAAGGGTCATTTATTCCTTAAATATATACCGATCATTGATCAACCACAATAGAACCTTGCTCATTAAGGTATATAACCCCTCACTCTAAACTTTAAAAGCAACTTCCTTTAAAAACATTTCTAAGTGTTAAAAAGATGACATGGATCTTTCTGTACCATTATTTTTCTCTAAAAGCAACCAAAACAGTCCATGTGGCCTTTACACTATCATGAAGATGCCATGCCAGTTGTGTCCATATATATGATCATAGTTGATGATATAAGAATATTGGTCACCAAAAAGAAAAAGAAAAAAAGGTGAATATTCATGCACATCCTAGCTTAACTTCTCTTTAAATAGCTCTTTGGAATAGAATCAAGGGACTTACCAAATCAATTATAAGCATAAATTTCTTACACCTTCAATAAAACTCATGTCCTTTAAAGCATCAGAATTCAGCCATGAACACCACATTACTTCATTCACTCAGCATAGCTACCTATAATCAACTGCATAAGTCAACACTCAACAAATTCTTACCTCATCCTGCCAATGAATGTCAATTGAAAGCAACAACGTCAAAGCAAAGTAAAACCTTTGTTTCTTTACCTACAAACATTAAATTTATATATCAAGTAATGGCTTAATTTAGAGCTTCCATATTTCAGGTAGAATATATTCGATTATAAACAAGCTTGGAAGGAAGGCTGATAGCTTTTCGCAAGAAGTACGAGAACATGGTGAGTATTCATGTAAACTTGATAAAGCCATATAGGTTCCCAAATCCCAAGTGATAATGCATGCACTACGAGGTGCTGGTTCAATGTAAAACTTCTTTGTATAATTTTTTTTTCTTTAAATAGAGATCAACTCACATAATTTTTTGCATAACAAGGTCATCAAAAAATTCAACTACACGTACAATTCAACTAACTTACTAGAATTGATCTAGTGGTGGAAATTTTTTAATAACATGGATTTTTTTTATCGACATATGTTAATTTTTTGTTAATAAAAAAATTACAACCCACAACCTTTTTTCATTTTTTTCTTTTGACTACTAAATCAATTTTATAACTCCTATTTACACAAGGACTTAGGTTTAAATTTTATTTTGTCATCATACACATAATAACAAAGAATTCAACCATTCAATTTGACTTAATTTTCTCCAAATCAATTTAACCCTCTTTTTTTATCAGAGTCCGTACTCCATATACAATCCTATATTGATTCAATATTTATAAATTTGATGAAATTTCAGTGAGACTGGGGCCAACGATAACTGAGACAGTTATGGGGAAGTTGAGACTAGGGGCTAGAATTCTTCAAGTTGGTGGTGTGAAGAGAGTCTTCAACCAATTCTTCACAGTGAGAAAAGGGGAGAAACTGTTGAAATCTTCACAGTGCTATCTATCAACCACATCAGGCCCTTTAGCAGGCCTCTTCTTCATTTCCACAGACAAGGTTACCTTTTGCAGTGAGAGATCAATAAAAGTCTTCTCTAGTAAAGGCGAAATGTGCAGAATCCGTTACAAGGTAATTAATAATTAATGAAGTGATAAAAATAAATAAATTATCCCTTACTTTAGTTTCATTAATTAGTCCAAAAAAGTGTTCACATTATGATTTACACCCGAAAATTATTGTGTCTTGTCACAGGTTTCAATTCCCCTGAAGAGGATTAAGTACGTGAACCAAATTAATTACAAATGTTAAGAACCCAACAAAGAAGTATATAGAGATAGTCACAGAAGACAATTTTGAGTTTTGGTTTATGGGATTCTTAAAATATCAGAAAACTTTCAATTATCTCGAGCTGGCAATTTCTCAAGCTTAGATGAACAGCTAAAGCCTAAAGCCACCCATTGTACCTACGGTTTCAAAGCGTAACTTAATTTAATCTACACACCTCATGACAAACATTAAGATATGAGAGTTGACCTAGCTGCATTGGCATATATTGCAGTTGAGATATAAGGAGGAACTACGCTTCATATTAGAGGCTTAATGCAGTAGAAGACAGAATGCATATTTACTGAGTACTGCCATACCATATAGTGGAATGGAATTGAAGGAGGAAAATAGACAGAAATTGATGTTGAAATATATAAGAGAATCCAAAGAATGAAGTTGAGCTTTTTTTTAAATGAAGGAAGATCAATGAAGTTGAGCTAGAAGACCAAGAATATGAGATAATGAGTGTAGTGTTAGTCTGCATAAATCATGTACAAATTAATGAAACAAAAGTGGTCATTGATGTCCTTCGCTACATACCTTAATTAGAACTTTATTTTGGTCAACTACAATTATTAATTTACTAGATAACTATAGACAGTTTCACAGGTATCTCAATTGTTATTTAATAAAAAAAGATAATCCTGCAGGAGCCTAAAACAAGGACGTGGATTTTGAAGTACATATTATACTCAATACTGAAGATGGCAAGGATCGCACTTTTGATCTCAAGATTGGCCTAATTAGCTAATAAGGAACAACATAAAAAAAAAGAGAAAAATTAAAAGTGTGATCCTCGCCATCTTCACTAAGACAAGATTCTGTCAAAGCATCCAATTTGATTTGCTTCTCTTCGAATGAGTTGGAAATAAATATTAGTATCACTTTCCATTCATGTTAGGATATCCTGCACGAGCCTAAAACAAGGATGAGTAGGACCACACCCATGTTTTATATCAAGGTAATTGCTGACATGCATGGTGATGCAGCCTACATGGTGAAACTGGTCAACACTCTTGATTCTTGTAAGAATATTGATGCATGAGAAAACCTCACTACTTCATTTCATTCTAATTAATCTGTTGTGAATACATAAAATTGTCCCATATATAGGTAGAGTAAATATAAATTAGGAAACAAATAAGGATCATCTCTTCCTAATTAAATAAGGATCATATTATCCTAATTTCCCTAAGTAAATAAGGATCCTATATTCCTAATTTCTCAAAATAAAAAAACAAATTATAGAAAAATCCTAAAATTAAGCAACAAATATTTCTAGAATTACAGTAAAAGATAAGATGTCATTTTGACGTAAAAATCTCATGACACGCTCTGCATGACAATTGACATGGAGTCTGGTTACACACAAATATTATTAAAACCACATCTTCTAGCTTCCACACCTTTCATTATACCCCCACAACTCAAACTGCACCACTGAGCAAATACCAATAGTGTAGACAAATCTCACAATAAATTCTGATGATCCCCTCTAAGAACTCCTCCATGCACTCGAGCTTTGATTAACAGACACATCAGTATTAAGTTTAACAAATTCTATGCTAGGCGAGCACCATCCCATAGTTGTGGTATCCTCACCAACTTCTCTATTATTTTGAGAAATAACTAAGGAATTAAAGAGATTCAGACTCTGCTTTCTAGCTTTGATCATGTACAAGTTAGGGCTCTTTTATGTAAATGGGGTAATTTTTTTTTTAATTAATGTTTGAGGGTTCTTTTTAAATTATTTACGGAAAGGAGGTAAGTCGTAATAGATATTACGACTTCTGTAACTAAAGCCGTAAATCTATTTATGACTTCTATTTTTATTTTATTTTTTAATTAAACTCGTAAAATATTTTACGACTTTCGCATAATTTTTTTATAAAAATACGACTTTAAAGTCGTAAACTAAAGTCGTAATTATTTGTACGACTTTAGTTCATTTTATGTTCGCCTATTTTTTTATACTAAAGTCGTATATATACATACGACTTTAGTTTTT
>CM023948.1:40841452-40922184 GCA_013407115.1 Glycine latifolia
CTCTGCCTATATATATCCCTGTAATTCCATTGAGAAAAAGGAAGGAAAACAAAAATATTATTTTATCTCTTTTTAGTTATAGAATGATAGGAGTATAAGTAGAGTAGATTTACTCACCTAACAAAATATCTCTTTTGAGTAAGTTTTAGCATAAAAACATAGTTCGATATTATGGCTCAGACAAGGTATGCTGTTATCTAGGGGGCAGGTCTCTTTTATTTTGTCAGAATATGATACTCTAGTTAGAATAATTGGATTTCCAGGACCTAGGCAATTGAAATAAGCATTTTGCAAATTTGAAAGCATTTGCATGGCTGAAAAGCACTTTGTTCATTAAGCATCTTTGAATTTATGGCAGTTCTAACAATATTTTTACTTACTAAATACTAATATGTATGTGGGAGAAGGAAATGATATGTCTTTATGTTACAAAAAAAGAGGGATGAGACACCTTGTGGCTATTGGAGGGAGATAAGTTGTTCATACTTTGGATTGTTTTGATGATAGAATTAATAAATACTATTCTTTTGGAATCTAACATTTAATGCAGCTAACAGAATTTTTTTGTTTACCAATCTGTTTAAAAAAATGATGTCTTGTGTTGATAAAAAATCATTGGAGGTTCAGTTTATGTCAGTATGTCACTAAGCTTTTGAAGACAAAATTGGTGTTCTAAAATTGTTTTGAGAACTAAATTAGGGAACTAAATTAGGGCTTACTCAATTATTTTTTGTTTGGTTACATTATTTAACAGAAATGGTGTTTCCTATGTTTCTATTTCTTTCTCTTTGTTATTTATATTTGTATTTTTTTATATTTTTCAGGACAAAAGTAAACTATATACCTTCCTTGAGCTTATGTCTAAAGGGTAATTAGCAAGTCTCTATCAAAACTACCATTTAAACGATTCACAAGTTTCTGCATACACAAGGCAGATTTTAAGTGGCTTGAAGTATTTTCATGATCATAATGTGGTCCACAGGTAACGTGGACAAATTGCCTATTGTGATAATGAGTAATGACTGGCCTATAATAACAATAATCTCATTTGAGTGAGCTCAATGAGGAAGTTAGGCGGTTTGTTTAATGATGTTAAAGTGATTTGTGGTAAAGGATCAATATATTTTTGTTTAATTCTTAATGTTATGGGGGATATATTCTAGAATGTTTTGGATAAGAAATGGGTTGTTCACAACTTCCAGTCTCTTTGTTTGTGTGTCTAGGCATCTAACTAGAATTTTATACCAGCTTGAAACAGGATGACTATAGATATCTTTCAAAGTGTATGACTGACATTTAGAAATCCAGCCTCTATAGTTTCTTTGGAGCTTATTAAGTAGAGTGTCTTTCATGATCTAGTTTTCAAAGTATACTGGGGCGTGGAGCTTTTTTTTTTTTATCAGCAAAATTAATATATATTATATATTGTAGTAAAATCAGTACAAGTTGTATTGTTGTATTTACATCCTTGAGTCACTATGTGCAGATCTATGGTGTCTTAATACAAGCTTTAGTGCAAGAATTAGGCAGCCATAGGTCTGAATCTAATATACAATCCCAGCCACAAAAAACTATAAACCGAATACCCCATGAATAATGAACCCAGCCCTGATGTTGGTGGACCAGGAATAGAAAGGAATGTCAAATCCTTTTTCCATATTTTTAAGCCATGTTCAACAGAAAAAATAACGCATCATCCCTAAGTTTTTTGACTGTTGAAGCTTTCGTTTGAGAACACTATCATGTTCCTATGATACCATATACACCAAGTCAAAGAAATTCACCAAGTTTTCCATCGCTGAAGTTTGATACCATTGAGATTGCAATAGGAGTGTTGAAGGAAGTGTTTTCTCGGCATTTCCGGGAAGACACCTACTGTGTTTAGCCAAGACAATGATTCCTACCATAGAGGCATGGTTTTGACACAATTGAAGAAAAGGTGGGACGCATCATCACAAATTCTGCAAAATGGGCAGTTGACATGATTCAGTTCCACGTTCCTTCTCCTCAAGTTAACCTTTGTTGGCAATCTATCCCGAATCAGCCTCCAAGTAAAGTGTGATGCTTTACTTGGGACTTTTAGCTTACATAGATTAGTAAATACTACATCATGATTTTCATCTGCCATATATCGATTGAGCAGCTTGTAAGCACTCCCCACTGAGTAACTCCCGCTTGGATCCCCCTCCAAAATCCAATTATCTTGTTGTTGAACTTGTACTGCCAAATCCTCTATATCCTCCATAAATTTCGCAGCTATATCTATCTCACCCTCTAAAAATATTGTTGTTGCTATTGAGAGATTTTGTACATTCTTGGGTACTTTTTCATTAAAATTATTAAGATTTTAAGTTTGTTTGTAAACCTTTTCAAATACATTATTTTTTAAACTATTATAATTAATTTTATTTAACATTTTTTATAGATAATTAAATTAATTCATTTAAGCATTTTTTTACTGACTAATTCATTTAAGCATTATTAAGTTAATGTTGATTTATTATGATTTCATTATTTTTTTCGTAAAAAAACACTAAAGTAGTTATATTATCACCATTTTAGAATAGAAAATAAAAAAGACTTATATATATATATGCATTTGGAAAATAAAAGAAAAGTCATTTTATGCTATTGAGGGTAGCAATTGGTGTGTCAAATTTTACTAATTAGTAAGGTACGTAGGAAAAACAAACTACTAAGAAAACTAAAGTAATTATGAGGGAGTTTGTGACATAAAGATTCATGTAAAATATTTTCTCCATACTTCTATATAAGAAAAAAAGTTATTTTATATTTTGGACTTAAATATAAGTAAATTTAACTAATTTTATCTATTTAATTATATCATTTCTAAAACATCTGTCTTTTGATTGTTTTTTTTTGTTTTCCACATGTCTTCTTCTAAGGTCAATAATATATTAAAATCCCTCCTTTATGATCATATATATATGTTATTAGTAACATCTCCAATTGCTTTGGCATCCTTTTTTGGCTTTATATTTCATATTCAATGTCTGCTATCTTCATGTGAATTCAGAGTTAGAAATTGTTATATATGTCTGTCGCTTTATTTTATTTTATTATACTGTCGGAAACACTGATCTTTAAAAAGTCTGGTATTTTGTGATACTTATTCAACTGTTCTTTTGAATAGATTGTAGTTTCTTACACATGTGCTTTTCTAATGTCTTCATGACAGGTGATCTACACTGTTGGAAGAGATCCTCAGTTATAGAAACCTATTGTTACAGATACTTCACCATTGATTCAAGCTCATGTTGTAAAAAAATTTCTACATCTGAAATATTTTATCATTGAATTAACCTCCTAGAGCTATTTCTATTTCTGAATTTGTTTTTTGGTTTATCATTGGGGCAGGAATAATTCAAAGACATCTGATTTGATGAAATTATTGAATGTTTGATTGATAAATAGTGATTCTAGATTCCCATTTGATAAACTTTGGTAATATGAATATTAGATATTCCAAAATACAAAGATAGGGAAAAACCTAAGATTCATTGAATTTATTGTGGATTTATTCCCTTTAAATAAATGAGCAGATAAAGATTTTAGATTTGTGCAATCTGTGAAGCTATGGTGAATATGCTATGTATGATAGGTAATCATTTGAGTCCAAAGACATAGAGCACACAATAAAAAAAAATTCCAATAGAAAATTATTTCAAACATTAAAGAAAAAAAATGGATTCTTTTAAAAAAATCATCTTAAAATGTTAACTTTTTAAGATAATTTTTTAAAAAAATGTCTTAGAAAATGGATTGGATTTTTGAAAATAGATATAGAAAGTTCATTTTTTAAGATGATTTTCATATCCTGTCTTAAAAAGTAAAAAAAAGTAAAAATTGTAAGACGATTTTCTTAAAAATCGTGTTTAAATTCTTACACTTTTTAACATTTTTCAAATACAAATATCACATTTTAAGATTGATTCTAGAAAAATTAATGTAGAAAATTGATATTCTAATATGATTTAAAAATTATTATGAAAAATGTTAATTTTTCACAACAATAGATTAAAAAATAGTTCAAAATCATTGTGAAAAATCTTATATAACCGACTTTGACAGATTTTTTTTCTAGTAGTGCATCATTTAAAAGTACCTGGAATATTATCCAAAATTCAATCATTCATATTACCAATCAAAAAAGATGGTATATGCCTACCATATCCAACAACAAACTCCACAACTCCTTCACCATGCTACAGTCTCTTAACAGATGGAGAAAAAGAGATTAACTTATATGTCTTCTAACTCGTTCTTCATTTGTGAGTAACATTTCGCAAACACACCCTAACTCCCTTAGCTATTTAAGCTTCCAAAGAACCTTTAGATCCTTATGAGGAGAAAAATCATTTGTATGACAACTTAGTAGAGGCTAAATTGAAGAGTTTTGCAAAAGATAAAAATCCTAGGAATCATTTAAGATGATATAATTTTTTATTTTTAGTTTTCCAAAAGATAAATTGAAGAGTTTTGCAAAAGATAAAACTCATAATCACCCTAAATGGATTCTAAGATTTTTTTTCTTTTGCAAAACTTAGCCTCTCTGCGTAGTTGGCATACATGTTCTTGGCAAACAAATGGGCAGGTGAAAATTATTCAGCCTTATGAAAATTATTGAAGGAGATATAGTCCTTCACATTGGGTGCTTTAATTTCTTCATGATACTGTATGTGACTTGCGTTTTCTTGTGGATATGTTTATATATCTCTACCCTAACATCTATCGCATATTGTGCTTTAGATTAGATATTTATTTCAATAGCTAGGTTTGTTTAACTTATAAAAAATCATGGATTTTTTTTTTGGTGAATATAGAAAACATGGATAGATGCATAGGAAAGAGATAAACTTTTAAAATTTTAATAGTGAGGTATTGATATTTTGTTTTTATTTCTAATTGTTTTCTAAAAGCCTCCCTATCTTCTTTAGAAATCTTGGGTTTCATTTCAAAATAAAATACAAAGGCGGTTTTCATGTGGGGCATAAGGATGATGTGGGAACGATATGGCATTCCCTTTTTGTCAAAACAAGTTGTGTCTCAGCTCACTCCCCTCCACATGATGTTCTCATAGCCAGCCTAATAACATGTGTATGTTTCCTTAGTTAACTCAGGTATTGCCAAATTACCATGTACATATGCTGAGAAGTAATCAGAAACACTTGACCTTTCAACAACTTGCTTAGTTTGCGCGGTGTTTTATTTCCATTCATCATCCAATTAAGAACACTACTTTTTCACGGATGGTTGCTGATGTTAATTTCTACTGGGGCCAATATAAGAGAAAAAACCAACTTGGAAAAAACTTTGATCTTATCTTTAAGCAAACATTAAATAGATGTCATTCCATAAACTATATCTGGATGCCAAGCAAATGTGTCTGACGTATAAAAAGTTATTTGCAAGATCACCATTTTACTTTTAAGTTTTTTATATACATTCTTTTTTATATTTACTTTATATCTCTGTATTTCTCTATTTCTTTTTCATCATATTACATACTATATATTCCATCCGTTCCAAAAATACATATGTTTAACCTTTTCTTTTTTTACGGAATTAGCATATTTTAACCTTAATGCACATCAATTAATTAAGGAACATTTAATAAATATTAATGTATAAGATGTAAAATGTACGTAATTTATTGCTTTGTTGAAATGTTTTTCTTATATACGGTAAGTGTAGTGTTCCATGTAAAGATAAATATATATAGTTATTTTAAATAGGAGTGTATTTTAAAAAATAATGGGACTTAAAATTTGTAAAACACCAACAGTTTTGGAATAAAAAAAATACTAAAACATCTATAATTTTGAAATGGCAAGAGTATTATTTTCTCCCATTTCACTTCTTATCTCTCTCTTCTACGTGATAAAGGTGCATGTATTCACTCGTGGAGTGTTTTTATTTTCTTTTTCTTTTATTATTATTTTTCTATAGATTTCATATCTTATTATTGCAAGAGATCGCATATATTCAACCATAAAAAGTGATCGCATATATTAAACCATAAAAAAATAGCATATTAGTCCATCAGAAAGCTAACTTGCCAATTCAAAAAGTTCGTTGACACGCACAAATAAGAAGTCTATACAAGGAAAGGAGGTGATACATCGTATTTTGTGAGGTATATGTCATAAATATTCAAACTAACGACGATATGTTCCCTCAAAACATATTGCGAGAGAGTATGCTATTCGATCCCCAAAAGGTTGTCTTTATATATTTTTAATTGCAAATAGCTTTTGGAAAGATTTCCTTATAATTTTGAATAAAGGATGATTGCCCTAAAAGGAACCGACTAATTAGTTGAACCAACTGCAACCCCAATATATTCTAACTGTTGTAGCATTTATTTTCATTTTCATAATCAATAATATATATCAACATCATCATGAAGCCTTGCACATTATGAAGTTACCTTAATTATACACATTATATCAAACATTTTGGGATGATCTTTCTTTTTGTTAATTTTGACGAGGACCCTTTTACAAAGATATTTTTTTCTGATAAAAGCATGCAAGCAGAAAACTTTTCTTCAACCACATAATAATCATTTTCCTTTATTTTTCACGATGACAAGCAGATGACTCATCTAAAACAAAAGTCAAGATTCATCTTCTATGTCTTCATTGCTATATATACCTCTTTTGATCATAAGGCTTCATCAATCAAATTAAGAGCGCATCTTGCATATATCTAATTGAAGATCACATAAAGAAGAAGAAATTTACTTGAAAGTTTAGATATGATGGAATCCTTTCTTCAAGAGCTTCTAATTTGATTTCCATTCACCTCAGCAGCATACGTGGGTGAGAAATCATCAAAGAGGTACCTGCCAGATCCTGCCACCCAATATATCACATCTACCATAAGCTCAAAGCAAGGTAAGATTTATTAGAAAGTTATTAATTAATTTGATCAATTGTTTAATTAGAAAATGAGAGAAAAGACAATTATTCATCAGGTATTCAATAAAGGTATGGTTATATTAACAATACTGAATTAATGTCTTGATTTTTTCAGAAAGACTAAGTTCAGTTCTTACCAGGATGAACAAGCTTGGAAGAAAGACTAACAGCTTTGCAACTGGACTCAAGGAACATGTTATATATAAACACACTTCTAATCACATTTAGAGATAAATTAATTTAAACTTATAACTCATAATTAGTCACACAATAAAGTTGTAATTGACTGATAAATGATTTTGGTGACATGCAGCAAAACTTGGGCCAAAAATAATTGACACAGTAAAAGGAAAATTAAGCCTGGGAGCTAGAATTCTTCAAGTTGGAGGAGTGGAAAAAGTCTTCATGCAACTATTCAGTGTAAAAGATGGAGAGGAAGTTACTAAAAGCATCTCAGTGCTACCTATCAACGACATCTGGTCCTCTAGCAGGCCTTCTATTCATATCCACCGATAAAGTTGCCTTTTGCAGTGAGAGATCAATCAAGGCCTATTCTTCAAAGGGTCATTTGATCAGAATCCATTACAAGGTAATACACATATATCTAACATAAATATTAACCAGAATTCTATAGTCACTAGTTAAGAAATGAAGTAAAAAGTGTTTTTTTTATTAAAAAGCATAAAATTATGTTTTCTTTTACTGTTCAATGATTTTCACATTAAAAACTTTTTTTTTTAATTTCTTAACCCGTGCAAGATCCATATGCTAATTTTAATTTACACTAAACCTCTGTATATGTGTCTCTTGTTTTCTAACATAAAAATTTAAAAGTGTGTCATTGCAGGTTGTGATCCCACTTGAAAAGATAAGGAGCGGAAAATTTAAATTTTTATGGTGAAAACCCTCCAATAAAATATTAGAAATATTATATTTGATTATTAAGAAATGTTAAATAAATAAAGTGTATATATTTTCATGGTCGCAGTGATTTATTTTTATTTTTCTAACAGTTAGTCTTTCCTTTAAATCACTTATTAGAGGATATTCTTTCTAAATAGGAAAAAAAGACTAAAACTTGATTTAATATATTAGAGACCATAATCATGTATATAATATTTTTTTTTATTAATGGATTAATAAGCTCTTATTATACCTAATTGATTAAATATTGATATCTATTCATTTATCTCATATTTATTTTAAAATCTATTTATACATATTTAATTGATTACTTTAATTTATCTAATATATATTAAATAACATAATATAATTATTAATACTAACAACAACATTAACCAAACCCTACACGTGAAGAAGGCTTCGCAAAAGTACATAGAAATAGTTATAGTGGGACTTTGACTTCTGGCTTATGGGTTTCTTAAATTATCAGAAAGCTTTCAAATACCTGAAGAAGGCTATTTCTCAAGCTTAGAGAAAGGAGTAGTTACTTTACTCATTCTCATGATTTCTTCGTCAGTATAGTAATTATTGTGTGAAGCCAAAAAAGGCCTAGCACAAGCACAAACATACGTTGTACATAATCTTGTTGGCAAAAAGAAAGCAAATTGTTTCTTCAATTCTTCACTTGTCTCCTCCACAAGTAGATTCTATACATTTTTCGGAAGTTTAACAATCCCGAATTTAAATTTTAAACAATTTGTCACGCTAGATTAACTCAAGCTGGTAATATTATAGATTAATTTGCCACGTTAGATTAAACAATTCTCTCAGTTTGCCAGGCTATCATGTTTGAGCTATTATTACATACATCAACCCAATGACGTAACAGATTAGGTCGTAAAAAATTTACAATATAATATTGCATGCTCCAGTTTGTAAAATTTCAAGGATAGATTTACAATATAATATAATATTGCATGCTCCAGTTTGTAAAATTTCAAGGAGGATAGATTTACAAATTTACAATATAATGTTACATCAATCCTGTAAGCATTATCTCCGACAATATCATCGACATACAATAACAACATAATGAAGTCATCGCCGGAAAATTCTAACAAAAACTATATGGCAAAAAATAATCTTCTTATAGCCTTGCTTACTACACATCACTAACTTAAACTTCTTGTACTACTGCCTCAGAACCTGTTTCAGACAATATAGGCTATTTCTCACTCTACATACATATTCTTCTTTACCGTTAACTTTAAAACCATCAAGTTGCTTCGTGTTACCATGTTCATCTCTTCTATAAAATTACCATGAAGGGAAACAGTTTTCACATCCACTTGCTCTACCTCCAAATCAAGAGGAGCTAGCAACCAAACTCAACACAATTATCATGGATATTCCTTTTGTAGAAGCTTTAGATCAAATGCCTATTTATGCTAAGTTTCTCAAGGATATTTTGGCTAATAGGAGGAAGAGTAGCTAGTGGGCCTGAAACCATGACCCTTGTTCAAAGTAGTTTACCTCCTAAGTTTAAAGACCCAGTTAGTTTTTTGTACCATGTGTTATTGGATTGACGATGTTTGAAAAATCCTTGTGTGATTTGGGGACTAGTGTTAGTCTAATGTTCCTATTTGTTTTCATAAAGCTTGCTATTGGTGAGCTGCGACCTACCATATATCATTGCAAATGACGGATCGATCCGTCAAACATCCTGTGAGAATTGTGGAGGATGTTCCAGTTAAGATGAGGGGTTGTTTTATTCCATGTGATTTTGTGGTGCTAGAAATGGAGGAGACATCCAAAATCTCCATTATCTTATTAAACCCTTCTTATCAACAGTCATGTAAAGAATTTTAGAGAAGAGCTTATATTTTAATTCATGACAATGGCAAATGTAGTATTAAAATGATAAAACCTAATATTGAATTCATAGAAACTTTGACTATACTCAGAGTTTATATTTTAAGCGAATGAATGACTAAGTTAGATATTTATCAAATGATGATGCAAAAATGAAAAATTCAACCATAAATAAAGAGAACAAGGTATAGCACACGCAAGAGACAGAAAAACAAACACTTAGAGGTGTAAATTGTCGTTTGGTGTAGATTTTCGTGGATGTGTTGGGTGTTTGGTCCACCGGAACTATTCTTGATACATGTTAGAGATTTTTCATCATTTAACATTATTTCGACTATTACCTTCATCTACTAAATCACTCTAATCATGATTCCTCATATGAAATAGTCTAAATTACTTAATTTCATTCTTAATCTCTTAAGAGTTACACCAAATAATTTACTTTAAAAATAAAGATGCATAAATAAGGCTAAATAACATCATTATATCCCTATACATGGATTATCTAAAAGCTCATTCATGTTTTTAGGGTGCAAACATTTTTCAATGATTAAAATCCTATAACATACATGTAAATGGGTGGTCAAACCATAAACAATACAATAAACTCTGAAAAGAAACAATAATATTGAAATAACATTAACTGGACATTAAAGATCAATACATTAAGAGTGTTTGGTTATCAAGTCCCCAACAATAAGTGATTTAGCCTATCATAGTCATGAGAGGCTCATAAATACAAAATGAAGCAAAGAAATTAAAATGGAAGAAGAAAGGCTCCAAGTGAGTGGGTTTTCATTCCCTTCTATGCCTCCTATTTATTCCCTCCAAAAGCATAGTGTCCTCCTTTTGCACTCTTCAAAACTTTGCACAATCGTATTTTTCAAAAATGATTGTGAGCTAAGCCAGCATGTACACACTGAGCACACACACAAAGTTCAGCTAGTTTAAGTGATCACCCGTTAAGCTTTCAAATGCACACTTAGCACACATGCACGATACAACTAGTTCAATTTGGCTTCTCATGCTGAGTGTGCATTGTTGCGCTAAGCGCACTGTTCCAATCCTTCAACATCTTCAAGACCTCTTGTTATGTCAAACTCTACAAAAATTAAACCAAAACACTGCGAATTCACTAATTGTAACATTCTCTGAATAAAAACTGAAAAAGAAATTAAATTTCTATCTTTTTAGATCAAAAGAAGCATTAAAAGATAAGGAATTAGATAATTGTTATGTGATTTAAATGTACAAATTAAGTATGTATAACAACTATCAAACAATAGAATTAATTATAGGCAAGATAAAAGGAATTAGTGAAGAATGCAAATGATTTAATTAAACATAACACTACAACAATAGAAATTAAATTAAGCATATTTTATTTCTTGAAAGAGAACGAAAATTATTTTAGATTAACTCCTCATTGAAAAAGAATTAGAAAAGACCTTGAATTGTTATATTAGTTGAACAAAGAATTTTGGTGTGAATTTCCAATCACACAATGTTTCAAAATCTGAAATTAAATTCCAATCAAATCTTTTCTTATATTCTTTAGCTTATTTTTATTTTTATCTTTATCATTAATTTAATTTTCTAAAATTTCCAAATTAATTTTCAATATTTTCTCAATTGTTTTATTTCTATTGACTCGTGATAATTGCAAAATCAAAACGCGGTCCATGTAAATTTCATTTTTATTCCTTGACGACGATTGTGAACTTACAATTTTCCTATCAATTTCACGCGTCCCACATGATCACCATATATAGTTATTCATGTATAAAATTAAGTACATAAGATAAGGTCGCCATGCCTTTGAATGTATGTTCTCAAATTATCAACAATATACGTCGTCATATCCTATTTGCCTACAGTAATATGCTAGGGACAATTACAGCAATAATGTTTCAGCTACTTCATAAAACCACTATACATATTTCAATGGGCCATCACATGAATTTTAAACCATGACACCCATGTGCTTGGAACAACAACTGACGTGTAAGGAAGAAAATGCATGCCACATGTATTATCCGTGGTTGCTCCGGAAAACAAGCCAACCCGGCAAAGCCATGTGCAAAGGAGTTAATAGTAATGTTTTGTATTCATCATTATTGGACATATGCCTTTATTTCGTATGCCTTTATTTCGCGACCAATGATTTCATCATTATTTTTTTTTATATTCATTCATATGGTCAACCGTTGGCCAAAAGCCTCAACTATCGGACACATGTCTTGGAAAATAATTATCTGTTTCGATATAAAACATATTTGACATCAATATTCTTATCATGTCTTAAAAATGTTGAGATAAAAAGACGTAGAGAACACCCATCTGAACCTTGCAAGGAGTTCGTGATAATGGAGCCAGAAACAGCAAAGCTTAGATCCTCTCTTCTTGTTGATTCTGTGAAAGAACTAGCAAAGGAAGCACTAATCAAAGTTCCTGAGAGATACGTTCATCCAAATATTGACCCCCCAATTTTATTTCATAAAGACACTTTGCCACAGCTCCCTATCTTCGACCTAAACAAGTTATTGTCTGAAGATGTTAAGGAACTGGAAAAGCTAGACTTTGCATGCAAGGAATGGGGCTTTTTTCAGGTTAGCATCTACATCTTTTCTCACCTCCTTTTTCATTTCTTTGTACGTGTTTTCTGGCCCATTGTTTTGATCCACCCACAGAATTAATTACATAAAAAGATTTTATTAAAAAACATAAGGTTGAGAATACATTAGAAATTATGAGATATAATAATGAAATGTTATTATTTTTCATTCCTTAACTAGTATCATAACTATTTTCATATTATAATACATATTTTTCAACTGGTTACTTAAATTAAATAAATCTTTTTTGATAAGGAAAATGCTTGTTGGTATGAAACTGTTTTGGTAAATAGATATACGAATGTACTAGATTGGTGTTGTTTTTTTTAAAATTATATTATATTTTGTATTCTGTTAACTGTAATCGTGTACATGCTATTGACACCTGTTTATTTGTGCAATTTGTCTAAGAAAAATTTCGTACGAAATAGCAATGCTCAATTGATAATTATTCTATCAACAAAACATAATAGAATATTTATAAATCAATGTTTTATCGATTACACAAATTCAAGAAAAGTTTACTTACAAGAGTTGAAATTCATGCGCCTTAAACTGAACCCAGTTTCATGGACATGAGTTGTGTGAGCGCGGGTTTAATAATGTATAATAACTCTCTTTTATCTCTTTTTTTATTTCTTTTTTTCCTTGTAAAGACATAAGTTTTTTCTTAAAATAAAATATTATATTCATTATATTTCACTGGTTCATTGGTTTTAAAGAAAAAAATTACCAGTTAAAGGAAGGATATGTGATGTTTCAAATGAGAATCAGAAATAAGAACTATCAATTTTAGTCCTTAGATTATAATTAAAAAAAATGAATGGAAGAAATTAAAATTTAATTATATGTATATAATGGCCAGCAATATTCAAAATCTTGCACAGCTGAGTAATTTGTAATAATATTAAAGAGATCTAGAGAAAGTAATGCAACTCTAAGAAATTGTGGTGACGTATGTATATGACAGCTTGTTAATCACGGAGTTGGCATCAAATTGGTGGAAGATATAAAGAAAGGTGCACAAGAACTCTTCAACCTTTCAATGGAAGCGAAGAAAAAGCTTTGGCAGAAACCAGGAGACACGGAGGGGTTTGGTCAAATGTTTGGTTATAAAGAGGGGCCATCTGATTGGGTAGATTTGTTTTACATTCTCACTCTTCCATCCCATTTAAGGAAGCCCCACCTATTCCCTAATATACCACTGCCATTCAGGTGCTATTTCATTCTTTTTATCCTTTTATATATTCTTTTAATGAATAAATTAATTATTAATGATTCTGATAATAAAATAGTTAATTGTAATTCAGCTAAAAAAATAGTTAATTGTTATTGTAAATTACTTAAGCTAGCTAGCAATTTAGGAGGGTATATTTAATAAGGATTTCAAAATATATATATTTTTTAAAAAAGTTTTGAGGTATTCACTCAAAATTTTTAAATAATAGAAATAAATCTTGAAGTATTTAATCAAGGTTTTTAAATAATAGAAATAATTCTTTTGGTATTCAATCAAGACCATTAAGATTTTTTTAAGAAATTCAATAAAATATAATAGTATTCAAAAGTATACAAATTTTAATGAATTCTTTTTTAGAATGAATTTTATAAGATTTTTAAGTAAAAAATACACATTAAATAAATTCATCTAAATTCTTGAGATTTTATGAAACTTTCTTTTTTCTTTTTTTCCTATAAACTAACATGCTTTTCGTTCTTCATCACACATAATTTTTTGTTTTTTTTGTTGAATGCGATAGATATTCATAATTTTTTTAATCTTTCGATCCATGGTCAACATGTCCTATAATGTGGGATACAAGAGATTTTCTCAATTCTTTCAATTTTGGGTTATCTTAACTATGTGTTTATACATATAAATGAACGTACATATATACGAATATAAGAAATATATAATTTTAATGAAAGTGAGAAGTTGACTTATATATTAATGGATAAATATGTAAATTAGGTTTGAAGTAATTGTTAGTCATGTTTTTGTTTGGTGTGATCATTATTGTGAGAATGACTACAAATATGCATATTACTAATAGGTATTATGATATATATATATATATATATATATATATATATAATATTTATACAATTTATTTGTTATGTAAGAGGTTTAAAGTTCTTTATATAAAATGAATTTTATTTAAAATGTTACGGAGATAAAATTCATGAATTTTTATCAATAATTTTAATTTTTTTTTAAAAATCATGAAATCCTTTAAAATTTTAAAAATTCATAATGTCCTTCCAAATTTTATAAATTTATATTTTGTAAATCCATTAAAATCTGAACTACAAAATCTTAATCATAAAAATCTTTGAAAATAAATTACAAGTCATTACATTCTTGCAAAATATTTTAAAATTTATAGGATTTTTTATGTCAAAATAATCTTTTAAAATCCTAATTCAATACTCTCTTAGTTCATTGTTATCATTGTCATTTATGAGAAAAGCGTGCTATTGTAAATTAAAAATATTGAAAGAAAATAAATAAAAAGGTGGGAAAGAAGATGGATGTTTTAATATTTCAGTAATTTATTGAAGTACATATATCTATTAATTAAAAGTTTGAATCTATTACTCTATTAATTTGAAGTGGTTTGCTTGAAAAGCTTATTACAAATTATGCCTTCAAATAGGCTTTTAAATCAGGTAAAGCTTTCCTAAAATAGAAAAAATAGGCAAAGCTGGTATTTTTTTTAGGTAAAAATAGGCAAAGTCTTAGAAAATGATTAGAATTGGATAAAGTAAATAATTAAGGTTGGAGTTTTAATGTAATTTGGTCTAACTCATTTCAACACATAGTTTGCTCCAAGGGAAAGAAGAAAATGTCAATGTGAGCAATATAGTTTAAGCTAAATTTACTAGCTATTATCTTCAATTCGAATTGATTGTGTTGTGAGGTGAGAGAAGTAAGGTTCTCACAAAACCGTTAACCGTGAATTCTTTAATGACAAATTCTTGCCTCTATCTAATGCGCACATATTAAGTCAGAAGTAACAATATTAGTGTTGCAATTTCATAAAATTGTAGTGATTGCTGTCTAGCTAGCATCTGAAAATCACATCGATAATAAGTTGATGTTGACCGCTACAGGGAAAATTTAGAGGATTATTGTATAAACATGAGAGACCTTGCCATCAACATTTTTTTTCTTATAGGGAAAGCTCTTGGTATAGAGCTAAAGGATATTAAAGAGTCATTAGGTGAAGGAGGCCAATCAATAAGGATCAATTACTATCCACCTTGTCCCCAACCAGAAAATGTCCTTGGCCTAAATGCTCACACTGACGGATCTGCCCTCACCATTCTTCTCCAAGGCAATGAAGTGGAAGGCCTCCAAATTAAAAAAGATGGAACTTGGGTTCCTGTTAAACCCATCCCAAATGCTTTCATCGTTAGTCTCGGAGATGTTTTGGAGGTAAGTAATTAGAATTTAGTTAAGATTGCATTAATGACACTTTATAGGTCTTGGTCACATTTGGTAGGGTTTATTAGAGCATTAATTTGTGACTTTGTTATTGTTATCAAAATCTGTATTAGGGAAGCTAGCATTATATTTTTATTTTATATATAGAGGTTTAAAGGGGATTGTTTAATTGGGATATATTCACCAAGCAAAAAAATTAAACTTAAAGGATTTATATCATAATTAAGACTGTATTTTCCTTATACCACAGGATTAATTATTTGATAATGTCCTTACACTTTTGAATCTTGATATATGGTTTGCATAGGTAACGACAAATGGAATATATAGAAGCACTATGCATCGAGCAGTGGTAAACTCACAGAAAGAGAGATTATCGATCCATAGCTACATTTTATGGCCCAGGATGGAGTGGAAACATAGGTCCAGCACCAATTCTTGTTACTCCAGAAAGACCAGCTTTGTTCAAAACAATTGGCGTGGAAGATTTCTATAAGGGATACCTTTCACCTCAACATCTTGGGAAACCAAAATCATATATAAATGATGTTTTGAGGATCCAAAATGGGCATGTCAAAGGCTAGCTAGCTCCTAGCTAGAATTGAATTTGCTTGTATCATTGAGGGAAACATGACAGAATACAAAACCCTCACAAAATAATAATGTTATGAATTCGTTTCAAATACTGTGTATGTAGTTATTTGTCACAAGATTTGGATTGAAGTAGATACAAATTAAGAAGTGCTCGGCATGTGAAAGACATGGCTTAATGCTACTAATCCAAAATTATCAAGGGTGTAATAACTGTTAATGGAATGGTGATAGGAGACCGGTGATTACAAAACTTAGTTACTACTTGTATCTTAATAGTCAAGGAGAAAGGTATATATGTTCCTTATGATTGTTTGATAAGAATTTTTATATTTGGTCGGATAATCTTAAAAAATAATCTCAACAATTTAACATTTTTTAATTAGGTTTTTCACTAAAATTTTCCCGTGAAAAATGATGGAAATCCAAGATTGTCATTAATAGATTTTTTTCTTCTTATGATTGTGTCTTTCATTCTTGGGAAATATTTTTTACTTATTAAATATATGTATGATAGTTCCAAGAAACATGATTCATAGGGATGAAAACATCTTTATATATAGTTGACACATCTGGACTAAAATATATATGTTTATTAAACTTAAATATGTTTTGACACATGTTTCTAGAGTTCAGATTTCGATGAAGTAACTAACTCGTTCAATGACGATTTTGGCACCCCGGCCTACACCAGAGATCATACCCCTATGTTGGAGCTTGGATTTAGATACTCTTTAGTTCGGATCACATCAAATACTTTGTAAGAGAAAGAAATATAAAAAAATATAAAAAAAAATTGTAAGATTAAGATACCGATTCAGTTTCCTCGTTAGGTTCCAATGGTTTATATGGCTGATACGAGAGATTTTCGCGCTTTGTCCACAACCAAAGACATAGGAATTTGGGAGTTATATTAAGCTTTCTTTTATCTTCTTCCTGGTGAGGACTTCATAGTTAGAAATATATGAAGAGAAATGATAGTAATAATGCCTTTTGATACTTTCTTTTCAACATTTTTTTTATTGATTAAAATTTATTAATAATCATTAGTTTTTTTTATTATTATTTTATTTGTAGAAATGAAATATGGCATTAAAAAAGTTTATGACTTATACACTCTGATTAATTAATCAATTAAACTAGATTTCTTTGATCAATTCTTTATCATTTAATCAAGTGTCATATTTTAATTTAAATAAAAAATAATAATAATTTCAATCCATTAATGAAAATAATATAAAACAATATAAAAAAACACTATATAAGTATATATAGTTTCTTTTAAAAAATTTAGGTCCCTATTAACCATGTTTCTGGGACGACACTACCTAGAATGATTGTTTATAGCTGAATTTATGCAGGAAAGCTAATTTGGCAGTTACAGTCACGCGTGACCCTTGTGACTTGCCTTGGAGGTTATGCATACCATGGCTAGCCTGCCCCTTTGTTGATGTGTTTTATTGTTCTCTCTTTGTCAATCTAGATGAACCGAGTTAATTGAAAGATCTATGTCTAAACTAACCAAGATATTACTCTAGAACACAAATTATGCTTAAATGATACAGACATTGGAAAAAATATATCCGATATAACAACCATGCTAGTGACTACTAACCTAATGGAAGATATCATTGCTCGCAACAATATAAATAATGAAAACAGATATTGACAAGGAAGAGTATGGACGAAATTTATAAGATGTTCACGAAAAATAATTTAATATTTTTTAAAGAGTAATGTACGGGTAGGAATAAACAATGATAATAATTTATTAGGCTATATGTTCATTACTCCAGCAACAGAATGAGAATTTTGTTTCTATTCCAGCAGAATATATCCATGTAACGGAATAGAATTTTGATTTGATTATGTTCTATTTCAATATATTATTTTCTTCTTATCCTTTCATTAATCTAAACATCTTTTTAGTATTGTTAAATAAAATATAACTCAAAGAAGAAAAAAAAGATAAGACAAAGTTTAGAGAATAAAAATAATTGTGTATAATCTATATATTCAATAGGAATATTCTATTATTTATGAATATACAAGATAATTGAAAATTAAAAAAGATAAATATAAATAAGGAAATATCATAAAAGATTATTAAATAATAAATATATGTACAATCATAAATCGATTATGCATATTAAATATGACTTTTTTTGTTTGTTTGAAGGGAACAAATATGACTTTAAAAAGTTATTATTATAAAAATAATATAACCATATGTTATAGCTTACATTCAACAATAATTTAGAAAAGCATTATATACTATTATTGTATCCAATTAAATTCTATATATATATATATATACAATATTAAAGGATATTAATTAATATTTAATTATTAGCATATTTTAACAAAAAATTATACTACTACTACTGTATAAATTACCTTCTTCACAAATTAATAATGACTGCGTGCAATATGATTTCATAAGCATTGATTGCAACTTAATAAAACCATTATATTTCAAGCTATATTATCACATAAATTCCAACCCATGTGCTTGGAACCACGCACAAATTACGTGTAAGGAAGAAAATGCGTTTCTTTCACATTAATACCCGTGGCTGCGCCTGAAAACAAGCCACCCCCAGCTAAGCCATTTACAAAGGAATTCACAAATAATAATTTTGTTTTGTCAAACCTTTAATTTGCCATCCGTAATTTCATTGTTATTGTTATAATTAAATTTGAGGTCAACGGATCCGATAGCGAAGCCTCAACTGTCCTTGGAATAAAATAAATAAAAATCCACAACCTGTCTTAGAATATTCATTATTCAGTATCAATGTCCAAACATATACATATATACATATATACATACATTACACACATTTGACATATCATTCTCTTTGTCTTGGAGAGTTGAGAGAGCATTATGGAATTACCAGAAACAACAGAAGAGCTTGTTATTCCTAATTCTGTGAAAGAATTACTAGCAAAGGATGCACTAACCAAAGTTCCAGAGAGATATGTCCGTCCAGATATTGACCCTCCAATTCTATCTAACAAAGGCTCTTTGACTCAGCTCCCTGTCATTGACCTAAACAAGTTGTTGGCTGAAGAAGTGAAGGGTCCTGAACTGGAGAAGCTGGACCTTGCATGCAAAGAATGGGGTTTCTTTCAGGTTGATATATATCTACACCTTCACTTGCTTTTCTATTTCTATTTGATGCCATGTTTTTTTTTCTTCTTCTTTTCTTTGCAACCACAACAGTAAATTTACTTGTCATAAAAAGTGAAAATGACTTTTATATTATTCTGACGCAGCTAGCCATTAATCGTTTTCATGTAAAACCATTAATCGTTTTCATTTAAAATACTGTATATGTCTTGTAAACAATTACATTAATTAAATAATGTTTTCTTTACTTAATTATTAATTAAATGTATATATATATATATATATATATATATTTTTTTTTTTGTTAATTTCTTAATCAATACAACTCAAAATTTCAACTAACATTAAACATAATACATATTTGATCATTCTTATTGTTATAATTTTAATCCATAAACATATTTTTTTTTTAAGATTTAATTTTAAAATATGAAAAACTGTAACACATGTATTAATATTTCATGTTTTAATTTATTTTTATCATTAATAGATTTGTATTTAATATTCGAAGGCATGAAATCGAATATTAAACACAATCAAAATAAAACAGAAGCAGATTAAATCTAATTGAGCAAAATTATTGATTTTGTATAACAGCTGATTAATCATTTTTAAGAGTCTAAAACGAAAGTTGACCAAAATTAAAAGAGAGAGCATGACGACGCTAATCTATAAAATTATGGTTTTTGTATAACAGCTGATAAATCATGCAACTAGCACCGAATTGGTGGAAGAAGTAAAGAAAGGTGCACAAGAACTCTTCAATCTTTCCATGGAAGAGAAGAAAAAACTTTGGCAGAAACCAGGAGATATGGAAGGATTTGGTCAAATGATTGGCAAGCCTAAAGAGGAGCCCTCAGATTGGGTAGATGGCTTCTACATTTTAACTCTTCCATCTCACTCAAGGAAGCCCCACATATTTCCTAATTTACCACAACCTTTCAGGTGCTCTTTAAACCTATTTTTCTCCTTTCGTTAGAACCGATTAATCTAAACGTAATTAATCATTATAAGAAATTAGTTATTTCAACTTTGTATCTTTTCAGGTCAAAATTAGATAGATTTTGGGGTTTAAATGTAAAATATAAATTAATTGTGAAAAAAACATCCTGTAGAATCCATTGAAAAAAAGTTGACTCATTTCTATCTCTTATTAAGTGACATGAAAAAGAAGAGAAAGTAACTGAATATAACTTCCCATAACTTTATTTAATCACTTTAATTACCCCTCCCCCCTCCCCTAAACTTTGATTAATGTGGGAACTGCAAAATGTTATTAATCTACCCTATAATAAAGTAGTAAGAGGTAGATTCGCGTGAATCTCAATTTTTATCTTCAATTCGAATTTGCATTGAAGCTAAAATATATTTAAATAAAATTATAATTTTTTTTCTCTCTATAATTTATATCAGTCCTATGGTTTCAATTTTTCGTGTAATGATTGTTCCTTTGAAATGAACAATTCTTGTCTCTGTCACCCAATGCACACATGATTAGAAGATTGTCATTGCCGTGTAGCTAGTATCTGAAAATCATGATGACATTAATATAAGTTAACGTTTTTCAGGGAAAATTTAGAGGTTTATTGTAAGGAGATGAGAGACCTTGCCATCAACATGTATGTTCTTATTGGAAAAGCTCTTGGTACAGAACCAAATGAAATTAAAGAAACATTAGGGGAATCAGGCCAAGCAATAAGGATCAATTACTATCCTCCTTGTCCCCAGCCAGAAAATGTCCTTGGCCTAAATGCTCACACTGATGCATCTGCCCTCACCATCCTTCTCCAGGGCAATGAAGTGGAAGGCCTCCAAATAAAGAAAGATGGAACTTGGGTTCCTGTGAAACCCCTCCCAAATGCTTTCATCGTTAGTCTTGGAGATGTTTTGGAGGTAAGTGATTCAAATTTATGATTAAAAATTATAAAATTTAAATAAGTATGCATTGTCATTTGTCAGTATAAAAGTTTTGTATTTTCAAGTAATTAATAATCATGTATAATATAACCTTTAATTAATTATCATATTAAAGTTAATAAATTTGTTATACATAATTATTTTTTTATCAATAAATATTAGTAATTAATATATTATATTAGTAAAAGAATTATAACTCATGACTTTCTTTTCATTCTAATATATCCTCATATCTCTCCTCTCAATTATCAAAACACCTTATGACTTTCCTATATAACGGTTTGCGAGTTGATGTCTAAACTTTTTTTATTATTGGTGTATATTCTTCATGGCTATATCCTAGCTATTTCCCCATACCATGATATATTTGTGTAGTTTTTTACTTCACGTGCAATTAACCAATGAAACCTACACTCTTTAAGAGCTACATAGGTACTCTCCAGAAGCATATACAACATGACATATAATCAAGAGGTAAGGAAAATATAAATTCTAAAAATTTGAGACTACCTAGCTAGCTATAGTATTTTATGCAGGAAAAAGCATTGAGACCATTCACCTCCGAACAGTCCAGCCTTTGACTTCTCATTTCAACCCAAAACTAGGTTAATATAATTAATTAACCTTCTTAATTAATTATAATCACTCACAATAAAAGTGTTGTCGACTTAAGTTGATATATGTATTTAATTAAGGGTTTTAATATTATTTATATATGTATAGCAGGGAGAAAACTTAGATATAGTACATTCTTAACTAATTAACCTCCTAGTAGGTCCACGCTTATGTTAACGACTTTATTCCACTAACTTATTCTTCAATTCATTTATTAACTCCGTAGTTACCATAAGTTTTCCACCAACTCAAGCGGTCATTTTAATATCATGCAACTTAATTTTATGTCTCATTTCTCTTTAGTATATTATAAACTATTTTTTATAATATTATTGAATTTTATGAATTATTATATATTTACAAAAATTAACTTGACAATTCGATATAATCATGCCTTTTCTAATATATATATATATGTGGTTTAATAGGTAGTGACAAATGGGATATACAAGAGCAGTGAGCATCGAGCAGTGGTAAACTCACAGAAAGAAAGGCTATCCATAGTTACATTTAGTGGCCCGGAATGGAGTGCAAACATAGGTCCAACACCATCTGTTGTTACTCCAGAAAGACCTGCATTGTTCAAAACAATTGGGGTAGCAGATTTCTACAAGGGATACCTTTCACCTCAGCATCGTGGGAAATCATACATAAATAATGTCTTGAGGATCCAAAATGCCAACATCAAAGGCTAGCTCGTGTGGAATAATTGAAAGTTATTTGTATAGTTTATGGAAGCCGTAACTGTTTGATATTCTTTGTGTGTAATTTCAATAGATCGAATATGGTCTCATATGAGTGGATTGGTCCTTTACTCCTTTTCTATATTTGAATGCTGATCATTGATTGAGTCATCACCTGTTAGTTATATTATTTTTATTGAATTAGTGTTGTTAATGATACACTAAAAAAATTTATGTAAGATATTTTGGCCAATCTATCATAGAAACGTTGAACTTTATTTATTTTTTTTTATCGACAAATGTTAATTATTAGTATTATTAGTTTTTATTAACAGATTATTCAAACTTGAGACTCTTTCTATTTTTCTTTTTCCTTTATCACTAGACTAATCTTATAATTTTTATGCTCTGATAAAAGTAGAAGGGAGGGAGGAAAGATGTTGAATGTTCAATTTTTATACTAACAAAAAATTTAATTAATAAATAATATTTGTAGATAAAAAAAAAATCTTTTAGCTTTTACATTGAACACCTACTCCATATCCATTGGCTCAATTTCGACGTTAGCCGATATTAGGGTCTTCAACAACCGGTTTGAATACGTTATACATTATCTAATGCATTGAAATTGAGTTTCATGTTCTAACTCCCTCCGGTGAATGTTTGAATGATCTCAGCTTTGCTGTATAGGTGGCATATGTTCTCCATGTCCAGTCCATATATATCCAGGGATATGGCCAAATAAAAACTGCATTCGTGATGAATACCCACGGGTGAAATTCGTTACAAATAGAACCGATGTCTAAATGAGTATCCGACAAGTAATTCAAATTGATTTTCTTTTCTCTACCCATTTGTAAATGGGATAGGAACGAATATGCATAGTTTTATTTAAAACGATGCAATTTTTTGGACCTTTCAATTATTTCTTTTTGAAAAATTGGCAAAATAATTAAGAAAATGGTTAAAGTAATTATTTTTACAACTCTTTAATTTATAAATGTGGTGATATTTGATGCACCTGTCATTACATGTTTGTCGAAAGATCACAAAAAATAATTTTGTTAATTTTTTTAAGAGTTATCCATGAATATTTGTAGATACCTGCATAAGGTTTCTAAACGAGCACTCATGCATGTAAAGGGTGGGTTTCTATCCAATGAACGACTAACGAGTAGCTACAACTCATATATTCTCAATCAAGGTTGATTGTGGATTGGATGTAGAGCACATAGGGTGATCGAACAATATAAAAATCATTGTGTGATCTTCTCTCTACTTTTCTCTCTTGATCTTGATTATTTGTAATCATTTAAATTGAATAATTGAAGTTGTTCATGCATTGATCATATAAGTTTTGCATTAGAAAATCACATTTGGCTAATCTTTCTTCTACATCTCGTTGTGAAATTAATTGAATCTATAAATCTATAAGAATCCAATCAAACTTTACAAAAAAGCATTTGATGGGCATGAAAAATTTTGAAGATCCAATTCACCTCCTCTTGGATTTTGCCATTTTGACTATAGAGTAGGAATGTTGCACAAATTTTGAAACAATGCAATAGCATATCCCTTATATTTTGGATATTGTCCCAAAATAAAATTATAGACAAAATAAGATAAACTATGTTTACCTTTTAAAGGTTGGATGGTCATTAAAATTGACCTTGAGAAGACATATGATCGATTAAGATGAGAGTTTATTAGAGACACTACTCTAATTGATATAGGTTGTCCAATCAATTTTGTTCAGTTGATCTAGTATTGTATTTCTTCCCCCAAGTATGAGCATGTTGTGGAATGGAGAAGCCTTTGATCAGTTTTGGCCAAACTGGGGTTAAACAGGGAGTCCTATCTCCCCTTACCTTTTTCTTTTGTGTATGAAAGATTGTTTCAACTTTTATTCAGACACCAGTGGATAAAGAAATTCTGGAAGCACATCATAATTGCTAGAAGTGTTCCCTTGCCTCATCTGGATTTCGCTAATGATTTCCTTCTTTTTGCGGAGGCTACCGCTAATCAGGTTGAGGTAATTAATTACTGGGCAAAAGATTAATGAATATAAGACTCTTATCTTCCTTTCTAAGAATGTTGGCTGGCAACAGAAAAGTCATTTAAGCTCCCTATTTGGACTTCGTATAATTCAGAGTGTTGGTGATGTGGGTAAGTATCTAAGCATTCCTATCCTTCATAATAGAGTGCCTACTAATACTTTCCAATTTATTTTATCCCAGGTTAACCAAAGATTATCATCGTGGAAGGCTAGGAAACTTTCTTTTGTTGGGCGTGTTACGTTAGTGAAATCAGATTTGCAAGCTATGCCTTCTTATGCTATGCAAATAGTTCACTTACCTAAACTTTTTTGTGATGAAGTGGACAAAAAATGCAAGTCTTTCATCTGGGGGGGGGGAGACTCTGACAATCATTGTTGTGTGCATGCTATTGGCATAAACTTTGCCAACCTAAGGATCATGGAGGGTTAGGTCTCAGAGCTCCTAGAGATTTCAATGTTGCATTTATGGTGAAATTAGGTTGGTCCTTATGTGCTAGAAGAAATTCTTTATGGGTGCAAATCCTTAGGAAAAAATATAAGTGGGTGATTCTATTGTGCCTAATGTTAATGTCCTTCAGCCTGGGTCAAATACTTGGAGGGGAATTTGTCACAATTGGGAAAATGTTACTGCAAACCTGGAGTGGCGAATTGGTGATGGGAATTCTGTCAACTTTTGGTACCAACTTTGGGTTCCTTGTCAAGATCCTTTGGCGAACAAATCGATATGTGGTGTTCTTAGTGACCTTGAAGCTGAATCAGTTAGTTACTTTGTTACTAATTCTGGTGCCTAGAATCTCCAGCTAATGTATAGGTATCTCCCTAGCCTCACTTGTGAGTTTATTTGTTCCATTCCAATTACAGACCCTGCTCGAGGAGGTGATAGAATTGCCTGGGTTGATACTTCATATGGTTAGTTTTTTTATTGCAACAGCTTATAACAGTTTGATTTTTGAGCGTATCTCCTAGGTGAACCTTTATTCAAAGTTATATGAAGGTGGAAGGGTCCAAAAAGAGTTAAATTTTTTCTTTGGAAAGGGGCAAAAGATTCTCTTGTTACCAATGCTATGAGAATAAGGGGGATGTTTGATAATGCAAGTTGTGCTTTATGTTTGGGTAGTCCTAAAAATATTGATCATGTTTTTCATTTATGTCAGCTTGCGAAAAATGTATGGTCTCAGTTGTTTCCCCTTAACAGTCGTTTGGATGCTCTTAATTTGGATTTCAGATCATGGCTTTTTGAGAAATTCAAATCCCTTAATTTTTTGTGACATTCTGGATAATTTATACATACATTATTTTGTCTTCAAGAATAAGACCTCTTCTTTGTCGAATTTCTATTCAAAGATTTTGCACCAAGGTGTTGCTATCTCGGATAGCATATCGCCTTAATTGCTCTCATAATTGGGTTGATCGTGACAAGCTTATTTGTTGGAGTCCCCCTTTGGTTGATTGCTATAAGCTGAATTCTACTGCCTCGATTCATATGGTTTCATGTGTATGTAGTTGATATTGGTATTTGTCCAGTTGTAATGCAGAATCATGGGTTGTGTATATTGGTATTCTTATTGCTTGACAAAGATGATTCAAGAGGTTCACAATGGAGTCGGATTCTTAGCTTGCTATCAATCTCCTGAAGCATGGGTGCCTTGATTCTCATCCTTGTGCAACTTTTGGTTCATAGTATTGAAGAGTTTAGAATTAGAAGGTTTGATTGTGATTTTGTTTGGTCCCACACCCTTCGTGAAGGCAACCAGGTTGCTGATGTTCTTTCCAAAATTGATCATTCTTTGGAGGGTCAATTCAAGGTTATTGATTTTATTCCTGCTTTTATCTTAAACGCTATTTTGGCAAGGAGAAGGACTTTCCAATTAGTTTCTTGTTTTTTTTAAGTAAACCAAAAAAAAATTGTGGCAGCTAAATGCCACCACAAAGTATTTAATATTTTTAAAAACATAATTCTTGGAAAAAAAATAAAGATAGAAGTCATTCTCCTAACTGTAAATTGGTTGTAAAAAAAATGACAAATTATAATATGTGTCTATCCTGACAGTTTTTGCACATCTAAGTGAAAAAATAAAAAGATATAAATTTCACACTTTTTCTTTTCTTTCTTAAATTCCCTTTCGGTATAGTTTATGATTGTGTAATATTGGTTTTTTTTTGTCTTTTTTTTTTAAGTTTAACAATTTTAGTATATAGTTTGATATAAAATCTGAATTATAATGTGATTCTAACGTGTTGCTGCGATGAATTAGAATTATCTAATAGTCTGATATATATGTTGACATGATACTGTTAATATGTTAATGAAATAATAATCAAAATTTAAATTATTAATTTCATCTCAACATATTATCATAGTATTATATTATTTATCACATTAATATATTGTATCAATGTTATGTCATCATTTAAATGTTGTGTTAGTATTTTTTTTTATAAAAAATCACAAATAAATTAACAATAAACTCACTTTTTAATTTCTCTTGTATCTGGTATCCGTTCAGCCAAAGTGCCAAACACACCTCCCCATTTCTCCATCAACCGTTATTATTAATTGGCACATCCCACACATTCAGGGGAACAAATTTAGTGACTTTTTGAAATTTGATGACTTTCCTTCATTTAGATCATTAGATATCCAAAATTTTTCACCTGTTTTGAAAAATATTTTTAATTTTATTATTAATTTATTTTTTATATTTTTATACTTTAAAACCATAGAAAATATTGTTGAACGTATAGATTAACTTGTAAAAAAATCATTTCATTTTAATCGGTGATTGTTCTTAAATTGCTAGAAACATCTTTCAGAGTAAAAGAATTCCAACAATTCAATATCTATAAAAAAAATCTAATAATTTTACACTGCCATTTTCTTTACAACAAATGACAATGTGAGCAAACTTGAGATAATATACAGGTTAAATGTTAGAGTAAAATAATTCTAAATCAGTTAATCCATGCTTTTCAATAATATTTTTATAATTTTAAAATATATAAAAAATAATTAAAATAAATATTTTTAAAAAATAAGTGAAAAATATGGACCATTAGATTAATCTAATTGTTCAAAATGAGAGAAAATCACCAAAAGTCTTCCACATCCAAAGTTACCGAATCTTTTCTCCACATTCACACATATGTTCACGATGATAAATTAATTCAAATTCTGTATCTGTTAAATATAATATAACTCAAGTGAAAATAATATAGATTATTTATAAGATTGCCGGCTTCCTTCTCACCCTCTCTCTAAGTTATCACACACACGTACACATACCCATTCATAATTCATAGCTATCACCACACACAAGCCTAGCTCCTCATCATACCACTGCTTTTCTCTTCCCTCTATCGTTCGTTCGTTCTTTCATTCACTCTCGGCTCGCGCGCGTGCTAAGAACCGTCTATTCGAGAATGGGCAGCGACGGCTTGCCGTCGACGGTGACGGAGGTCATGGCGGTGGCGGCCGTCGAGCTCACTGACGCCTCCAGCTGGTGGCACGACATTGACGACTCTCCGGTGTGGCAGGATCGTATTTCCTACACTCTCGCCGTGCTCTACGGTATCGTGGCTACCGTAGCTTTGGTATCGTCGCGTCGCGCACTCCTTCAATTCCAAATTAGGGTTTTATTTTTGTTTATTCGATTTTTTTTTTATAATTTTTTTATTTTGATTGAACTTTAGGTTCAACTGGCTCGGATACAATTGAGAGTGCCGGAGTACGGTTGGACCACGCAGAAGGTCTTTCACTTTCTCAATTTTTTGGTGAATGGGGGTTTGTATCGTTCAAACCTTTTGTTATTTTACTTTTTGAAATTATTTGTTTAGTAACTGCTTAATAATGTGATGTTTTGTTAAGGGATTGTGCACTCTTTTTAATTTTGCAGTTCGGTGTGTAGTTTTCATCTTCTATCGGAACGTGCAGAGGTTGAAGCCAGAGGTATCAGATTATAGGGAATGGAATATAACATTTAATTTGAGTAATTTTTTCTTAACATAAGATTTGTTGTTTATTATTTTCTAATTGCAGAATGTGGTTAGACTCACACTTATACTCACTCACTGCGTTTGCTTGTGTTTGTAGATTGTTCAACACATCTTGCTTGATGTGCCGAGTCTTGCTTTCTTTACAACATATGGACTTTTGGTCCTGTTCTGGGCTGAGATTTATTACCAGGCAAGTTTGATTTGTGGTGCATTTGCTTCTACATGGTTGGTTTGCCTCCTGTGCTTTTCTTCCTCCATGGCAGTGTGTTTTGCTGATTGGTTTTGATGGGCTGATTACCGCCTTGGTGTTAAATGCTTTTGCAGGCACGTGCTGTATCAACTGATGGGCTGAAACCAAGTTTCTATACGATGAATATTGTGGTTTATGTTGTTCAGGTGAAAATTCTATTGTTTACAAAGTTTGTGTATGTGATCAACTATTGAATGATGTTTGAATTTGGTTGCGATTCACTATACGGTTGCTAGAAGGAAAATTTTGTTTGATATCCAATAATAGGATATAGTAGTTTAGTTGTGCAACTAGGTTATGGTTGTAGAGATATGAAGGAATAGAGAATAATATTGGTTTCTAAATTCTAAGTGAGCAATATACAAGCATTTAACAATACCAAACTAGATTCAAATTTTTTCTATTTTACCTTGAAACATCGAACTGAATTCTTTTGCTTCCTCTATGCTGGCATCCCAGATTTGTTAACATTCCTCTTTCCTTTGACAAGTGACTCCCACTCTCATAGCCTCCTCTGATTCCTCTGCCTTCTCTATGTAGAAGTGAATCAAGCTAGGCCTAGCTTAAGCATAGCTCAAATAGCCAGTTAGTTAGACTATTCTCTCTCCTAAATCTGTTCAGGTGCATCGCACCTCATAGTCTGATCAGTTGCATTGCACCTTTCCCCTCTCCTTACAAATACCTTAGTTATTTTATTAGGGGTTCTATCCGTTTGATGATAATTAACATCTAATATTCAATTTATTTATCTTGTGTCATTAGTTCTTATTTTAATATGCATTGTAAGTTTTAGATGGCTTTTACTTTTACGTTGACTAGTTGAGTTTGTTGAATATGATCCATATTGTTTTTTGGTTTAATGTATATCAGATTACTTTATGGTTAATATTGTGGTGGAAACCTATCAGTGGACTGCTCATTTTGTCTAAGATGTTCTTTGCAGGTTTGTCTATGCTGGAGATTTGGTTTGTCATTTTTATTGATTGTGGCACCTTTATCAGTTTTTGCTAATGCATATAATATATATGTTGCAATAGGGGTCTCTTTGTGTGCAGCCATTGGCTTTCTTCTCTATGGTGGAAGGTAATTGTCTGTATTCATATCCAACTCCCTTTGATGCATGAAACTATTGCATTAAGCTACAAGATGCCACCCATTGAGTTGGGGATTGGTTGTGTAGAGAAAAATGAAGTAGAATCTAGAATAACAACTCCTTGAATTAGCAGAAATGAAAATTATTTGCCTTTGTTTTTGCTACTGGTTGATCAGTGCTTCCTTTCTGGACTGATGAAATAAAATGGTGCTAAAAGACGGGCCTGGGGGTGCGTACTTTGTAGATTGGTATCCATCTGTATTGAGATCAGGGTCCAATCCTGTATTGAAGTTTCTGTTGTAATTCTCAATAGCAGCTAAAATTTAACTTCATAGGACATTGGTGTGGGTAGGACTCTTCATCTCATTCAAATAGTTTGTTGTATTGTTGGATCTTTTAAGTCAAACTCAGAAGTATAGACTGATCTTTACCACGTTTGAAATCTTTTTTACAAATAAATTATTTTCAATTCCAAGATAGGTCCTTTGTGTCTTGATTACTGCTTTCAATGTTTGGGATCTGGTCTTCTCTGAAATTTCTTTCACTAGTTGCACAGTCCTGGTTTTGTGAGTTGGTAGGATATATGATTGTAACCAGGATATCCATGAAGAAGAGATAACAATTGTGGCCTTTGAGAGTCCTAATTTGAAATGGCATAATTTTTGTCATATGATGTGTTATTATGATCTTCAATTTTTACCACAAAGCCAGTTTTAGTGCATATCTTGGTAAACATGGACGTTTCATGGACCCATTTTACTTTTGTTTAAAAAATTCTTAAGTTTCTCTCCATGACTCTCTTTTACCATTTACTCTCTTGGCTGACTCTCATACTAGTGCTATATAATCTGTGTGCAACAATCATGTATTCTACAACCAAAGAGAAGATAAAAACTTAATTGTCCTAGAGCTGATTTAATGGCAATGCCACACCTATGGAAATGCATGCATTCCAGGCCAATGAACTGAAGAAGTACACTAAAGAATTGTATATGCTTTACTCTACCACTAAATATTGGCCTCTTTACTTTTAACAAAACCTTTAAAATAAAATGCCAGGAATTAGTGTTCCAAAAGTATTGTTCTAAGGGACAGTAGCTGCCTTGAGGCCAACAAGTTTGTAGCAAATCATTTTTGTTGATGTCTTATTAAGCACCACAGTCGAAAGTAAGTATTTGGAGAGCTTTAGGATTCCAAATTGTTTTGTTGATAAGGAAGAATTGACTTTTGGGAAAAAAAGGAATTTACAAGAAAACATGCCAGAAGAGTCAAGAATCCACTTTCCTTTCAGACTTATCCAATGTACAAAGCAGAATCAAGTTAGAAACAATTTTTGTTTGTGTTATTCTTGTTTTTGGCCTTCATTTTTTTATTCCTAACTCCAAAGAAAGAACTCAGTAGTATGTGAAGATAAAGAAACGGATATTATCTGAAAATGTGGCAACCAGCATGGACAATTTTTGTTTTTTTATCCAAACTAGAAATTTACTGAAACTGAAACTGGGACTGGTAAATCTTTCAAAAATAAACACAACCAGCTTAACAGGTCGAAGGATATTTTTTTTAATTGTCTTTAGTTAGTCATGGTCTTATTTATTACCCTGATTTGGATACTGCTGTGAGTGGCTTCAAAGATTTTTAAAATTTCGAACTATATTTGGTTTTATGATTTGATAGCAGTAAAGTTATCGTAAATCATAATTTTACTTGGGAGCTATGTTGCTGCATCACTAGCCTTTACAAGCTACTTATTGATCATACCTCATTTTATATTTTAAAGCTTTTGTGACTTTGTATTTCAATTTTCTTCTCTGTTTACTAGTTAATATATCCTTCTGTTTGTGTCCTGGTTCTCAAATGAAATTTCCTCTTTTATAAAATTAGAGAATTTTAAGGCAGATAGATACTTTTAACTTCAATTTTTAAATTGAAAATTTGAATTTTGTCAATGTACTTATGCTTTGTGTACTCATCTGTATTACCTTCTGACTTTTCTGATTCTGCGTCCCCTTCTTGACTGTTTTTTACAGACTATTCTTAATGCTACAACGCTTTCCTGTTGAATCCAAAGGGCGATATAAGAAGCTGCAAGAGGTATACAGTTTGATGATGGGATATTCCTCTTCTTCCCTCCTTCACTTTGACCCAGAATTAGGTAGTGTTGGCCTAGCTTATTCTGGGCTTCTCTTTTTAAAAGGAGAAGCTGGGTCAAACAAATTTTTAAAAAGGAGCTTTTAGAAATGTAGCTTTTTTTAAATGAAGAAAACTAAAGAAAAAAGGATTCTTCAAAGAAGCTAGTTTTAGGAGCTCTTGGCTTCTACTTCTCCTCCATAATTTCAAATCGATCCAAAGACACTCCCAAGAAGTTTTAACTGAAAAGTAACTTTTAAGCTTAAAAAATTGTGGAATTACTAGATGGATTTAACTTTAATTTTAAATTCAATTTTAAAGTAGCTTTAAAGTTCAAAAAACTCAAGGCAAATGCTCTCTTAATCTATGTTAAAATTATAGGGCTTGACTAAGCAAAAAGGAAGAGACAGAAAAGGAATACTCAATATAAGATTATATTGATATGGTGTGTAATAATATCATACATGATACTTACACAAATGATCCTATCTCTGCTAATAACCTGGTCAAATACCTAATGTAGCATTACTAATACAAATTGAAGGTCACTAATATAATAAAAATAGTAGCTCTATTTTGGGTTGAGGTTGTTGAATTTATCAATTGCCTATGAAGTCTGCTCTAACAACGCACCTAAAAATTTATGTTCAATTTTATCTCAAGTAATTATATTACTTTTACCTTTTCACATTCTATTTAATCTTAATTTTTCTTGTACACCAAAACACTTCACTCTGAAGATACAATACAAAAGCTCATAGCTTATATATGAAATGTCGTAATATAATTAAATTACCTAAATTTAGAAATATAAGGTCATCAAATAATTCTAGCTATGTCATGTTCCTATATAGAGAAAGGATTGAGTAACTTACTAAAACATAAATGTGTGACTAGCAAGCTAACCAGAAAAGAAAAAGATGAAAGGAAATTTAAATCATATGAATGAAAAGTAAATATAAATAGCTCGTTGTTGGAGTATTGATATGTGTGCATATATATATATATATATATATTTGTATTATTAAAATTCACTTGAATAATATATTAATTAGGAGAATGCAATTTAGAAAAATATAATGAATAATTGAGTTGTTAGTGGGGTGGGGAGTGAGAATATGCAATTCAGAGTGTCAATAATATAACTGCTGATAAAATAAGGGAATTATTAACAAATCTAACAACATAAGAAACAACTTCTAAGATTGCTTCCTCGATGAGATGACTAACTGATTCCAGAGAAAATTTCAAAGATATTATAGTATATTCTAACACTCCCTGACTACAAAGTTTACTAAAGTTTAAGCATAGTTGGAAAAAGAAAATTTCAAAGATATGATAGTATAATCTAACAAAAAGAAAATGACATAAATATAAAGTGGGCTCCATAAAAGTTTGTTGAAAAGGTAACTCGTGCTAGAGACATAAGCATCGTTGGAAAGATAACTCAGTAGAATGACTATGGTTCATAAGTTTCATAGAAAAATCACCATCTGTGTGATCCACATCCCACAATAATAAGAAAAGTCACTAGTGTCGGTAAGTAGAAAAGTCACCACTGGAAAGATTGTTGTAGGAAGGTATGTCGCCAAATCTGAGGTATTGAGAGGAAAGAGAATGCCAGAATTGAGACATCACAAAACTTTGCTCCCAGCTACTACTGCAGTTAGGGTTTGTCAAAGAGATACAAGGCAAAGACACTTTGGGACAATAAAATTGGTTGCCAGAAAGAGGTGAAACAATAGTGGGTGGAAGGATAAACTTGACTAAGAGAATCATACTTCATAGGAATAAAGACATTTGGAGTTTCAGATGTTAGCAAACTCGGCAGGCAACTGGTGTCAAGACCATACCATGCTGGATGGTACTACCTGGATATCATGTTAAAATTTTCGGGCCATGTGGGATGCCAATATGAAAGGGGCGCATAATGAGAGGCCAACTTCAAGCTCTATATACAAGAGCCCAAGAAGCTGTGATGCTATGATGGATGCTGCGTGCACATGGGAATTGGCTAAAAACATGGGAGCTAGCTGTGGGAAAGATGAAAATGGAGTGTTGACTCGAATGGCTGCTTTAGATGGAAGAGATAAGTCTAAATTTGAGAAGGTTGGAAATAGGGAGGTAATCAATGAAGATAATTACTTACAACATTAGAGGTTTGGGGATGGGTGTTAAATGGGGAGCAGTAAAGAAACTAGTGGTAAATGAACAAGTTGATATGCTATGTCTACAGGAAACTAAGAAGGAAATGGTGGACAGAACTATGTGTCAGGCTTTGTGGGGGGATTCAGAGGTGAAATGGGCAGCCAGTCCAGCAGTGAATAGTGCTGGAGGCATCTTGTGTATATGGAGTGAATCATCTTTTGTACTAGAGAAGGAGGTTATTGGCAGTGGATTTTTTTCACTAGAAGGTATTTGGAAGGATGATGGTGCAAAAATCCCAACTTGGTAAATGGCGTTGGAACGTGTTTCATCATACTGGCACTTTACGGGCAAAGGTTTTGAGTCGAAGTATGGGGGATGGAGAAATTTAGATGAGGCTAGGAGGAATCATGAGGAGTCGATATGGTGGCGGGACTTGTGTTTTGTGTGTGGATCAGAAGAGTAAGGTGGGTGGCTCAATGATGGTGTGAAGTGGAAAATAAGATGTGGGTCGCGGTAAAGTTTTCGGAAGATAGGTGGAGGGAGGACAGGCTGTGCCTTTGATGGAAAAGTACTAGAGACTTTGTTGCATATTGCAACAGCAACACCACACTATTCAGCAGATGGGCATTGAGTTGCGGGAATCATGGGAATGAAATTTTGAGTGGCGGAGAATGATGCTGGAAGGGGAAATGGAATTAGCAGCCAAGTTTATGGAGGATATTGAGGAGTCGAGGATTCAGCCTAACCAACAAGACAAATGGATTTGGAAAGGGGATGTGAGTGGGCTGTATTCAGTGGGAAGCGGATATCATTTGTTTAATGAAGTGGTGGCAGATGTGAATGATGATGGGGCATTCACAATCATCTGGAAAATGAAAATCCCAAGCTAGGTTGCTCACTTTGTTTGAAGGTTGGTGAGGGACAGATTGCCAACAAGAGCAAACCTAAGGAGAAGAAATGTGATGTTAGATGATCATTTCTACCCGTTTTGTTCTAGCCAAGAGGAGGAAGTGTCCCACACTTTTTTTGGATGCAAAAGAATAATGCCTTTATGGTGGGAGAGCCTTGCATGGACAGAAACTGTAACTGTGTTCCCTGCATCACCTAAGGAACACGTTCTACAACATTTTTATTATAAGGCACCAGAAATAATCCAAAACAGATGGTGGATTTGGTGGGCTGCCGTCACATGGTGCATTTGGAATCTCGGAAATAGAATTGTTTTCTCAAATGAGGAGTTTAATGGACAGAAATTGATGGAGGATGCAATTTTCTTCTGCTGGTTGTGGCTTAGATATTTTGAGCTGCCACTCCACTTCTGGGCCAGTAATATTAAATCTGGCTTCTTGTACAGGGGTGGGACTAGGCCATAGATATTTTTTGTAATGGGTGTTTCCAGTGCTTAGGGGTGGGGCTTATGGTATTCTAGTATATACAGCATATTTCCATACCATAATCTTTCATTGACAACTTGCACACTGGGATGTACAGATTCTAGTGCTAGTACTGTTTATATAATAGTAATAATAATAATAATAATAATAATAATAATACATACATACATACTATGTTAAAATTATAGTGCTTTTATAGTTTAAAAGGAGAGAAAAAAAAAGAAGGAAAAAGAGATATTAGAGTCTCTGAATAATAATATAACATGATAATTAGATGGATATTTTGTGGAAAATCTAAAAATATTTTTTATATATTCTAACAATCTACATGTTTCTATTGTAGGTTGGATATGTGACAACCATATGTTTTTTATGTTTCCTTGTCAGATGCATTATGGTGGGCCCCTTTTTATTTTAAATTCTTAGTGTTTCCTGTTTGCTTGGTTTCGAAATTGAGTTTGATTGTATTTTGTTGTATCAGATGTGTTTTAATGCATTTGATAAGAATGCGGACCTTGATGTCTTGGATCATCCTATTCTAAACTTCATATATTTCCTGGTAAGGTGTTTGTGCTCCTTCCCTTATTTTGGTACTTATACTGTCATACTCCTTACTGTTTCTTTTTAATTATTGGTATGGTAGAAGACCACCATTTGTATATAGGAAATAAGGGAATATAGGTGGGAAATTGGGTAAATGGTTTGTTGGGTGATTGAAACGCCAACTTTGAACACCACAGGCCCCCTTGACTAACGGAGATGCCACTAGGCTCTGAGGCCATTGGCTCCTCACGGAGATGCCACTGTACTAGTTACTATTTGTATATTTGGGTCTGTTTTATACTCGTCTGGTTACTTTTTCTTTAATCTGAGTGAGGTGAGGAAAGCTCTGACATATCCTCTGCCTATATTTTTTTTTTAACCTGAACTCTTAGAACCTTTTTTTTTTGTTTTACTTAAATTCAACTTTTATTTCTGGTGTTTGATATTACCGTCAGCCTTTAGTTCTGATGAGATTTTTTTTACCTGCAACCAAAATGGAAATTGAGCTAAATCGGATATCAAATTATACGTTTCAAAACCCCCCACCAATTCATAGTGAGGATATCTCTTGAACAACTTTTCAACCACAGAAATGTTGTTTCTCAAAATATTGCCAATTCATACTCTGATGTTGATATTCTGATTTCCATTTGGAAGGGTATTGGACTGCTATGTGAGGTATCGATAATTGTATATTTTACCATGTTTTTTGAAATGCTTTACTCTATAATACTTTAAAGAGAAATGATACCTGTATAACAAATTATTCAAGTTGTACAACCAAGAGATATAAAGAGACAAAAGATAGAAGTCATGGGGTGGAGAGAGATAGACACAAAGAAAATAGGTTGTATAAATTGTTGTATGAACCTCCATCTCTACTTTAAAATAATAAAACTTCCCTCTCAAGGATAAGCAATTAAGAAAGGTGTTTGTACTTTGTATGTTTTCTACTTTGTAGAAAGTGTTTCCCACTATTCCTCTTACTGTTTTCCCATTCTTGCTGCAGGTGGTGGAAATATTGCCTTCTTCTTTGGTCCTTTTCATTTTGAGGAAGCTTCCACCTAAGCGTGGTATCACACAATATCACCCAATTCGCTGAAAGGGGGATCTATCAATCGTTCACTATTTTCTGGAATGATTATCACTCTCCAAGGGTAATTTTTTAGAGTAGAGACAAGTCAGTCTTCTATGTTCGGTGGCAAAGCTTGTATGCTTTCTCTCTAGGACATTATGGTTTAGTTTTGCGATCCAGCATTTCGACACGATGATAATTGGGAGAAGGGGATATAGTGATATCTTGTATAAATAGTGTTTTGAACTGCTACGAGTTCGTAAAATGTATTGTCCCTTTGATTTCTCACTCGTATTAGCTTACTACATTAATTTCTGCTCTATATCCTTAATTTCATTTCTTAGTGGAGCTTTAGTTTTTGTTTTTACAGATTTGATTCTTTAGTTTGATCTTTAAAATCCATTGGGAATCGGAGTCTTCCTAGATGAAATGTTTCCCCTTGGAATTACCACGTTTGAATACTAAATACTATAATGATTACTAAGATACAACCAAAAGAAAGTAAAAGAAAAAAGAAAAGAAAAACAAGCATTTCAGTACGTATTTTCTATATGATGACATTTTGAAGATTTGCATACCTGGATTAGATTTGCTTAGATTTGATGAAGTGATTATTGAAATGTTGCTGCTATGCTTGGTTGTGGGATCTTAAGAGATAATGGGAATCTGCTTCTTCATAAACAGTCATCCAATCGTCAATTGGTGTTAGTGTGAACTATCAGCTACTTAGTATTTGAATGTTTGGTTTGACTCCCTGGTAGAATGGTAGTTTTGAATTGATATACACGACATTCAAACGTCAAGAATTTTTTTAGCTGAATACAATGAGAGCAAATAATTGTTATGTATATAATATCACTCCTATTTTTTTTGTTCCATTACGACATAAATGTTTCTAATGCCGAATAAGAAATAGAGTAAAATAAGATGCTTGTGATGCAACATTGTTTAATGAAAAAAAAATTAAACATCAGTTTGTCAAAGAGCAATTATTCATTACTTTGTCGAATTTCGGTACCTCTGGATACTTGCTACACATTTGCTGGTTACTGTATTTCATTTCAAAACATTTGAATGACTTGGTTATTTTTTTATACAAGAAACAATATATAAAAAATAGAATTAAAAAAGTTGTTGAGTATCTTTTAGGTTAGCTAAATATAATTACATTTAATCAAATTATTCTTTTTCTCCATTAACGTTGTTTTATTTTAGTTAAAAAACATTAAGCAAACAGTGATAAAATTTTAAAAAACAATATCTTTTTGCAAATTTTAAATAATAAATTAATTTTCTTCCCCAAGGGCTACTAGTACTTTAAAAATACTAACTAGTATTTTTTAAAATGTTTAGAATTTATTAAATATAACTTGCCTATCGATAAACAAGCCACCACTATTCATAAATACAGTGATGTCGCACAAAATAAAATTTCATTTGACTTTGAACAGATAAAATGGAATATGGGTTATGGCTAGAAAACATTAACGTGGCATTGGTGGGAATCTGAAAATAACATGTTTGCGATTGTCCCACACCACACGGCATTTTTTGAGTGGCTAACTAGATCTACATGTTTCTAAGATATCCTACTTCAGATAATGCCATGACATCTATCTATCTATGTATGAGAAGCCAATTAAACCACAACCATCCTCAATCATAAAGTTTTTCTCTTCCAAACAAAAAACCACAACAACAACAACTACTGTGATGGCCATTTCATGTTCTGCAGAATGAATACTCAATTTTGCAGAACACCACCACCCCATGACGTGCATGCACCCATCATCCCCACGTGCCACTTCCCTTCCTTGCACACTGTCTCACCCTCCCACCACCACCCACGTTTCTTCTTCGTCCATGCCAATTTCTCAGCTTCTCCCACACCCATCTTGGAAGAAGAACCTTCTTCTTCCAACACCCCCGCCATCATCCATGTTGTAGATGTTAACTTTGCTGCTGATGTTCAGCAACAATATTCCAAGCCAGAACCTGAGAACTTGAACGAGTTCTTATGTGGATTGTTTGAGGATCCAAAGACTAAAGAACTTGCTTTTGACTACTACCAAAGGTTGAAAGAGAGACCAGAGTTTAGACCCGAGAAGCCAACACTGAAGCACGTGATCAGGTACTTGGTGAGTTTGAAGAGTTGGGGTTCCATTTTGTCTGTTTCAGAAGACTTTAAGGTTTACCATGTGTTGCCTGATAGGGCTACTTGCTCTAGGTTGGTTAAGTTTTGCATTGAGCATAGGAAATTCAGGGTTGCTGAGTCTCTGCTTGATGTTTTTAAAGATGATAGTAAGGTTGCTTTCTTGGCTTTTAGTTCTGCCATGAGAAGTTACAACAAGCTGCATATGTTTAGGAACACTGTTTTGGTGTTTGAAAGAATGAAATCGAGTAATGTTGTTCTCGATTCGAGAGGTTATTTACACATTATGGAAGCTTACTCTAAGCTCAATGAGTGTGAGAAGGTGGTTCAGTTGTTTCGTGAATTTGAGAGTAGGAAGTTAAGAGGTTCAAGTTATTTGGCTCAGATATATGTGATTCTATGTGAGTCATTAGCGAGGCATGGAAGAGCTTTTGAAGCGCTTGATTTCTTTAGAGAGATGGCTAAGAAAGGGATTTCTGAATACTCAATTTACTCTAAATTGATATACTCATTTGCGAGTTTGCGTGAGGTTGATGTGGCTGAAGAACTTGTAAGAGAAGCTAAAGGAAAAACGACGATAAAGGATCCTGAGGTCTATTTGAAGCTTGTGCATATGTATATTGAAGAAGGTTTGTTGCAGAAGACTTTGGAAGTTGTCAAGGAAATGGAGGATGCAAATGTCAAGGTTTCTGATTGTATACTATGTACTGTTGTCAATGGCTTCAGCAAGAAAAGAGGGTTTTCGGCCGCGGTTACGGTTTTCGAGGAGCTGATTTCCAAGGGCTATGAACCGGGTCAAGTCACCTATGCTTCGGTTATAAATGCATATTGGCGTCTCGGGCAATATAGCAAAGCAGAAGAGGTGTTTTTAGAGATGGAGCAAAAGGGGTTTGATAAATGTGTTTATGCTTACTCAACCATGATTGTGATGTACGGAAGAACGGAGAGGGTGAGCAGCGCGATGAAGTTGGTGGCCAAGATGAAAGAAAGAGGATGCAAACCAAATGTGTGGATCTATAACTCCTTGATAGACATGCATGGGAGGGACAAGAATTTGAAGCAGCTTGAGAAGCTGTGGAAAGAAATGAAGAGAAGAAGGGTAGCACCGGATAAGGTGAGTTATACTAGCATCATTGGTGCTTATAGTAAAGCAGGTGAATTTGAAACCTGTGTGAAGTTTTTCAATGAGTATAGGATGAATGGGGGGCTTATTGATAGGGCCATGGCAGGTATAATGGTTGGTGTGTTCTCTAAAGTTGGTCTGGTTGATGAATTGGTGAAACTCTTACAAGACATGAAAGCAGAAGGAACAAGACTAGATCAGAGGCTGTACCAGTCTGCTTGGAATGCTTTTAAAGATGCCGGGTTGCAAATTCAGGCAAGGTGGATGAAAGAGAGCTTCCTTGTGACATAGTGTTCTTTCAATTTTGCAAACAGTGGCCAAATCTGAAGCTGAAATATTCGAAACCGGTGAGTAATTTGATGCTTGCTTCTTCAGGCACTTTGTGTGTACAAAAAGATCTATCATAGATATATATCATGTATAGGTTTTGGTGATGAAAGGCTCTGGCTTGTACAATTAGTTTTATACCCTTTCTATTGTATGCTTCCAGAATCAAACTGTACTCAAGAAACGTCTTTTTAATTATGACTTCCATAATCAAAGTAAAAGGCCATTAGTAGCAGCACAAAATGGAACTGCGTACAGTGTAAAGTCTTTCTGAAACAAACATGCACATAACATTTAGTCCAAGAGTTTCATATTCAGTGTAGCATACTAGCATAGCATCCATCAATGCAGGGGTTCTGTTTTCTGTTGGACTTCATTGCAGTAATTTCATATAAATTTTGACATAAACTAAACTTGTGGGAATATAGGATTCTAGTGACCGTCATTAGTAATTTTGTGGCCCAATTTATAACGTTGCAGAATGCAGACTTGCAGGATATAAATCGTAGTTCAAACCATGAATATACAATGACATAACAAAATAACATTTAGAGAAGAGAAATGTAACTAAACAATGTTAAGAACTGAGGTATATTATAGTAGTGATGGATAATGGGGACTAGCTCCTAAGAAATTAACAATGATACTTTGAATTTGATGAAAGAAAACAGGAAATACAAGATGGAAATTGAAACAGAATCAGAATAATAATAGGGTTTCAGACCTTGTTGCACTTGCACTACAGACCTTTCCCAGAAGGTAGAAAACACTGTAGTCTTGTGAACAAGTATAATGGGTTTGGATTAATTCAATTTTTCCAGAATTAATTCAAATTTCACGTTGAAAGCCAAAGTAACTAATAGTTGCTTTCACCTTTTCGATTTTCCACTATTATTTTGGGGGATAGAATCAATTGTGGTAGCTATCCAAACAGTCTATACTTCTTCCACTAGACGGATAAACTAAAGAAAAAATAGATCATGCATTGACAGTGTTAAACTTTACATGGTTATCTAATCACAAAATTTCATGTATAGTAAGTTTTACAATAATAATATTAAAAGTCATACTGACAATTGTCTCTGATGGTTGATAGTGTATAAATTTTCACACTAAATAAATGTATAGCCATTAAACTATTAAATATTCTTCCACTATCGGGACTCTTAAACTTTTCTTAATAGAATCTGGAAGAGATGTTTTAATTAAAATTTTGGCAACATCTAACCTCCTCCTTTCCTAGGTATCATTATCAGAATTGGTGAAAGCTCCAGAAGTGAGAATTAGTCTCCAATAGAACTTCTTTCCACGCATGGACTAATACTCCGTAACGCTCTATCCATGCTATTTGATACAAGGAATAAAAATATCTCCTGATCATCCTCAGCCTCAGCCTGCAACAAAACCAGATGTCCTAATAGGAAAATATCCCTCCATGTGGAATTTTTCTTGGATAGAGAACATGTCTTCAACGTAGTTCACCTTTCCTACAAAGGCCTTTGATAACTTCATATCTTTCGCTAATTTATTCGTTTCAGATAGGTCTCTACATGTTACCCTTAAACTGCAATTTTAGTCATTGTATGTTATCATTAAAATACAATTTCGTTCTTATAACTAAGCATTACAATTGACATTGGTCCGTCAAATTCAACAAAATTACTTAACTATCATCCACCGAGAATAAATGTGAATGATGGAAGCTACTTTTAAGAACGTTTTTAATTTATTTCATTTCAAGGACTAACAACTAAATATTACTATACACTTTTGGGACTAATTTGATCATTTATCCTTTTTTTTTTCTTATAAAAAAGTACTGAAACCTGCTTTTTTTATACAACGCGTTTGGGCTGAAATAAATTTGGTCTACAAATATACTAGATGATTTTTTTTTTTTTAACCAAAGATATCTCCAACTGATAGTTTGAGACTAATTCTTTTTGAGGCATAGAAATTATCAAATAGGTTATGAAAGGCTTCTCCACTGCATGATTAACTTAATTACACAACTAAGGTGCCACCGTTGATCATTTCACCCTGTCAACTGTAGAAACATTAACAGTGATCGATAGTTTCAAGAATAAAAAAACACTCTAATTATATATTTGTTCATAAATATCATGAATTTGAGGCTCTTGCAAACAAGGTTTTTTTCAGTCAATTTCACAGTTCTAGAGGCCTTCCTTCTTCATATGTGGAAAAGGAGTTCTGTAATGAGATGGCTCATGGAGAGAAGGGAACAGTTGAGTATGGAGTCAATGTTGAAGGTAGTGCCTTTTCACTTGATCCTGCTGACAGGCTTGGTACAAGCTTTGAAGGTTGTTTTTCAATCTAACTTTATGCTTTCTCCATTTCTTTTTAGTGTTCTCTTTTAACATCACCATTCCTTCAACTGATTTTTGGTTGTCATACATTCTTCTAAAAAATTAGTCTTCTATTTGAAGTTAATACATAGACTGTTATTTCCAGTAACATTCTTTATGCAAGTATTCATTGTTTTATTGATATTTTGCATTTGATTTCAGAATATCTAACTGTTGCTGCAGTCCCCGTTACGTTTAATTGACACTTGACAGGGAAATTCCGGTAAGAAGCAAATTTTGAAACCTGAGATGAATTCAAAAGTTACAATTTCTTCTTTCTAATTCCAACGCAAAATTTTAGGGAATAACTGATCCCACGCTTTACATTGGGATGCTGTTCGGTATGTTTTGCTTGGCATGTAGAAGATCATTATCTGTACAGGTATATGTAAGAACAGTCTGCTTTTCCACTTCCTTTTCCTTTGACCATTGTTTAACTTTAACTTAACCCAGATCTTGATATATATATTTCTGTCTTTCTTCACAGCAATGACAGCATAAATTATCATCACTCAGGTGCAAATAAACCTTGGTATGGCGTGCCTGGCTATGCAGCATCACAATTTGAAAAGACTGTTTTACAGCATGTGTATTGCAATTAGATCTTAACAAAACATGAAGAGGATGAAGCGTTCATGTTTCTTGCACAAAAAACAAATAATTTCCAACCAAATGTCCTGCTACAACATGATGTATGTGGAAGTTTACAAGTCTGTACAGAAGCCAGGAAAGTTTATCATCACCTTTCCCATAGCATATCATGCTAGATTTAGTCATGGTAATCCATCATTCTCTTTGCAGGTGTCAGTGTACTGGTTTTCTCATCCAATCTAGGGGCAGCATCTAAACTGGAAACAAAAGTAGCTGACAGCATTAAGCACAATATTGAAGAGAATAAGACAACAATGAAGCATTGGAAAGCAATGAGCTTTCATATGTAAAGGGTACCAAAAGGCCAGGAATCATTTATAACTTGAGAAAACGCAAATCAAAATTGATTGAGTTTCAACAGTAACTTTTACGGGCAACATCTAACAATTGAGTCTGAAAAAATAAAATAAGATATTTACCTTTACTCAATTCACAGGATAGCTACTACTCAGATCGAGACAGATTTCTCCTAATTTATCTGTTGAAATATACATTTTTTAAAAGTTGCATACTGTAGATCAGTTTAGCCTTATCAATCTTTTTGTATAATATTGTTTCTGGAATTTGTAAGGGTAATACACAGTATGTTGAAAAGATTGTCATTGTTCTCAAACATATTGTTATAGTAGTTTAACTCTTTTTAGCATATAACGTTTATCGTTGTTAATACTATATTAATTTCCTTAACTGAAGTGGTTTATTTTGCCTTCTCGATATAGTTGTTAATGATTTCATAACTACAACTAACTCCTATATATATCAAGTATCAGGTACAGAGCTGATAGATATAACCAACATCATTGAGGTCAAAGTAATAGCTATAAAATGGATTGAATGGTTAACAGAGAAGAAAACAGAAAAAAGATCACAGCAAAACTAACATTCTAATAAAATAAAATAATATTTGCTTATAATATATATATATATATATATATATATATATATGTAAAATATGCCTTGTATCTCAAGTATATTCTGTTTAGTGTTGGTTTTCTGTTATGATAGGTTGTGGTCTTTAGTAGTTTTTCTGTTATTCTCTGTATCAGCAACTATATAAGGCACCACTGCACCCCATTGTAAAAAAAAAAAATTCCAATCAATTAATAAATTTTCATGTTGTTGCCCGTGGATGTAGCTCTTCTTGAGTGAACCACGTAATTCTTCTTGCAGTTCGTGCTTCTCTTTCTCTCTTGTTTAGTTGATTCTCCATCACACTCTGTTGTGGCTAGCTGCTGTTGTGTTCTGTTGATGATTGTTTTCTTGGCTTATTCATAACAATATATATATATATATATATATATATATATATATATATACTAATTAATAGATATGAGAAAAATCACATTTTTATGATTTTTTATCAATTGCTATTATTAGGCTAATTATGGTTTGAATGCTATTATAAGTTTCATATATCTATCTATACATCTCATTGTTAACATTAATTATGATAAATATATTTTTATCATATATAATTGTTATAAATTTTTATGATTTTTAGGTATTATCACAAATAAATAATTATCCACTGCAAGCCCAAAGACATGTATAAAATATTGGCCATCATTACAATAACAATTCTCATACACCGCCAATGCAAACCCTTTGTCAACAATCTCGCACAAAATGATAGAATCAGCAATTCATAAATGTCACATCATCTAATGGAGACCACACTTGTAATATGCAAAAGCAGCGAACAAAAACTTCCCGTTTCCAAATATAAAAAGCCTAAAAAGAGAACATGTTCAGACCAAAATTTTAGTATGGTCTTGTTGCGTCACGGCAAGTATACCGGTCGCTCAAGTAATAAAGTGAATAAGTAAGGGATTTGTCGTTCCCAACGAGGATTGTTGACCAAATAAATTATAATTTTGATCGATAAATTGGATATCAAATTAAAGAAAAGTAATGTTGTGGTTGTTGTTGTAGGAATTGAGTAAACGAAATTAAAACTAATTGCAAGTATAATTTAATATCAAAAGCAAAAGAGTAACAATATATATGGAAATGTAGCTAGGGCAACCCACACTCAATGTGCCTCCCTATGGAATGATATTGACTACTATATTCTATTATCCAAGCTATTCAACTAATGTGTTCTTCTTAAGTTGACTAAGCTTTGATGTCTCTTCCACTTAGTTCTTTAACTCACCATCCAACCCTAATCTCTTAGTGATCTTAAGTAAGTTAAGCATTAAGTAACACATAAATCAGTTAAGTTGCAAGCACCCACTCCTATTCCTAGGTAGTGTTAGCAAGTTACCACACTTAGGTCTGAAACTAAAGCCCCAATATGTCTATTGTGAACTCAAGTTCTAAGCTTTTACCTAGGTTAGCTAAATCTAGGCAAGAGAAGAGAAGAGAAATACAAAGTGCAGTAAAATAGCTTGTAATAAATGAACAATAGCATTCAATACATCCCAAAGAGATTTACATTAAGTGCTTTGGCCCTAACTACAATAAATGCTCAGCCAAACCTCATAATGGGTGGTTGAGCTACAAAAAGAATCATCCCTAGCAGAAGCAAGGAAGAAGAAGATGAAGGAGAAGGAATTCCACCTTGGTCTCCAACTTCTAACCCTAAGCTAAAGAATCTCCAAGCTTCTAAACCTAGTGTAGTGTTTTTCTCCCTCCAAAAACGTGCTTTGAAGGCTGAGGATGAGGGTATTTATAAGATAGGAGATGAAACTCCCAAATTGCCCCTGGAAAGCTTCAGAAATAGCAAGCTGCAGAGTCCCACGCCTGGAGCGTGGCTTCCCACGCCTGAGGCGTGGCTTGGCAGAGGATCCAGCAATTGTAGGCACTTTCCCACGCCTGGGGCGTGAGATCTCACGCCTGGAGCGTGGCTTTCCAGTGAGATTGGCACTTCTAGACAGCTTTCCACGCTGGAGGCGTGGGTTTCCACGCCTGAGGTGTGGCTTCCTCACTTCCAATTCTTGAATTATGCTTCTTCCTGCTAATAAATATGTTCAAATTAGCACAACGCATGAAAAGAGGCATTCATCAACAATTAACATACTTCTATGCAATTCTAAGCTATTTGTTGATGATTTTTGGCTCTTAGAAACTTGGAAAGGACCATATGCTGGATGCATATCAGGTCTCAATCCAATAGTCACATGGTAGGCATTCCATTTAATATTTACACTTATGATTTTAAAAGCAACCAATGTAAGTGATCCCAGGGTCAATCTAATTCTAGTTTGTGATATTACTCAATTGAAAATTGGCATTCCAATAAATGTCAGAGGGAACTTGTTCAAACATATCCATTTTTAAAAAACAAAAACAATTGAGGTTATTTGATCCCAGGTGCTCAAATCCCAGTGAAGCCCCTTCTCTTTAGCTTAACCTATCTTTCCCTTTCCCCACACCAGATCTTGGACTTGTAAACAACATAAAGAAGAGAACAGGTTACAAAGCAAATAAAAAAGTCACTGACCAAGCAGAAGCAACTGTATGACCAAATCCATACTGAGAAAACATATAGTTGTATAGAAATACATATACGTCCAGCATCAGCAAACGATAGGCATAAACTAGAGGGCTACATAAAACAGACTATTCACGTTTGTCTTTAACCATTTTCTATTACTATATTATTATTATTATAACATTTTTTTATGGATCAATATTAATTTTTAATTTTGTAACCTTTCTTTTTTCTTTCATCATCAAATCAATCTTAGAATCTATATGCATATTAGGATCTTGAACAACGTACTTACATTCTTGGAGAATGGCTTAGAAGTTAAAAAAAAAGTCAACAGAAAAGTAGCCACTTAATCTCTTCAAAGGTATGTTAGACAACAAGAAAGAGATGTACATGTTTTTAGCAAAAAGTATATTTCTTCATTGCAACAAGAGATCTTGTATGAGAAAGGTGAGATAAACTATATGCTTTATCTTATCAAAATGGCTAGTTGGTGAAAGAATTTTAATGCTACATTTAATGATCTCAACAACTATATTCTCTCGTAGAAGGTCTCATACTAAGGAAGATTTGAAGCAAATAGAATACGAGTGAGACAACGATTACTTCTTGATGTCTAACTATACATATCATAGATCTTTGCACAAGAAGTAGAGACAGACTGCTGAACCTTCTAAGTTTTCGTAAGCCTTCTTTGTGCCTTAAAGAAAATTCTCTGTGAAAAAATCTTGTAACTCATTTGTATATCTGTATGATAAGATGAAGGATTAAGAGACTTATCCTTAGCTAATTATTTAGTGACTTTGGTATAAGCTTGATGAGGCTTTGGTTAAAGATTGTAAAGATAAAGAATTTGAGATTTATAAATTTCAAAATTTAATGAAAAAGATTATGACAATTAAAAACTTTCAAGATATTTAAATTAATTATAATAATTAAATTTAATATAGTAACAATTAAAAATAACTTAAATTAAAATTAATTATTTTTAAAATTTAAAACACTAACAATGTTAGTGTCAAATTTACAGAAGAACCATTATATGTAACTTTGCAAACATGAAGAATTAAACCAAGAATTTTAAAATGTATATAAAATATCAAATTAAAAATTACTAAAAAATAAGGAATCAAAATGTTATTTTAGCATATTATAAATTTAACATAGCTAAGTCGCATATTCTATCCATTATTTATATGGGGCCTATTTGTTTAAGTTTATTTTAAAATATATATTTTTATTATTTTTATGTGTTTATCTAAACTGTTTTTTTATTAAAAAAGAATCTAGTTTTGTTTTTTAATAATCAAATCAGATCCACTTTAAAAAAATCAATTTTTTTTAAATGACATTTTTTCAAGTTTAAACAAATTGACCATGATGCAACAATATAGGATTTGTATTTTTGTGAAATAAATTTTTGCACTAAAATTGTATATATAAATTATACTCTTTTAATTATAAAAATATTAATTGATTTATAATTTTTTAATTTTAAATATTTAATAAAAATTAAAATAATTTAATTATTTTTATATAAAAAATTAACAATAAAATAGAATGATTTTTTTAATTAAAATAAAAGTATATAATTTCTGGAAGATCATAAAATTAGGAAAATAATGCGCTCATATGCTGTATGACACATTACAAATATTTATATCATAACTAAAACTATTATTTTGTCTGAATTTAACACTTTCAACACTTCAATCCTTTTAAGGGGTAAAACGTGTCAAGTGAAAACCCCAACGTTCCTAGTTCTAGAATGTAACAGTTTGTCACAAGTTGAACATGCATGATTCATCATTCTATTTTTGACACCATGACGATGACAACAACATTAATTAACTGTTAACAATGTTGCATACATCGTTTAAAGAAGCTTCGAAATTAAAGTGCATTTTAAGGATGATCCATCATTGTTGCACGCGGCATAACAACCTTGACGAATTCCACCAGATCAATCCCCAAAATACATGGCGAGACAAACAATATAAACAATGAGTACAGCACATGACAATTGGACAAATTGGTTGTGTCATCAAGATCCAACATAGTTCCACAACTATCACTAATCTTCACACATTCCAAAGAAGGTTAAGAAACAAGGAAAACACAATTTCTTCACACAACCTTCTTGCTCTTGCAACCATTACACCATCACAACAACAAAAAACAATGAGGTTATGGATTAAGGCCTCAGGTGCATTGAAAGATACGTATAGCATTTGGATTGCGAAGCTCTCACCGAGTGGTCCATGTAGGAATCCTGATCTGGAAACCGTGATCATCAAGGCCACAAGCCACGATGAACAATGCATGGATTACAAAAACGTTCAAAGGGTTTTCAAATGGCTACGTACCTCACCGTTGTACCTTAAACCTCTTCTCTACTCTGTCTCCATGAGAATGGAGAAGACTCGTTCATGGGTGGTGGCACTCAAAGGGCTAATGCTCACTCATGGGTTGTTTTGTTTTGACCTACCCGCGGTGCAAAAAATGGGAAGGTTACCATTTGATTTGTCACACTTTAGCGACGGACATGTAAACCCTAATAAGGCGTGGGTTTTCAATGCATTTGTTCGTTCTTATTTTGCGTATTTGGACCAAAAATCCGCGTTTGTGCGGTTGGAGGCAATGAAAGGGACCAAGCGTGGGAGGAAGGAGAAGGAAGAGACCGTGATGGAAGAGTTGCTAGGCTTGAAGAAGTTGCTTGCTTTGATTGATTTGCTTCTACAAATCAAACCTAGGAACCCTAACATGAATGTGGTGCTTGTTCTTGAGGCCATGGATTGTATTATGGACGAGGTTTTGGAAGTGTATGATAAGTTTTCCATGAGGGTTCATCGAGCGGTATCGAGGATCATTGTTATAGGTGGGAAAGAGGAAGCAAGAGTTGGTCTTGATGTTGTGAGAAAAGCTGAATTGCAAGGTGGTAAGATCTCTATGTACTTTGATTTTTGTAGGGACATTGGGGTAATTAATGTCTCCGAGTGCCCCGAAATTGTGAGGATTGATGAGAAAGACATTCATGAACTATTAAGAATTGTAAGAGATTGTGGTGTCTCCAAGAAGGAAAATTTGGAGGCTGATAATAATGCTATTGTGGTGTATGAGGGCAATAATTGTAGAGCCATTACCACTATTTCGGAGCAGAAGCAATTAGATTTCAAGACGGTGATCACTGACCATTGGGAGGTGTTTGATGATGTTGTGGATACAAGCCTGCCTATAGCCACAAGTGCTAACCCTTTTGTGGATTCTTTGAGCATCGTACCTTATATCCCCGTTTGCCATAATCTTGTTCTTCCAGATTTAATTGTTTTGTAGCATGTTGAGACAAGTATAAGGTTTAATTTTCAGTTTTTCATGAGGCTTATTGTAATATTCATGCAATTTTTGAAAAAGAAAAAGAAAAAAAGGATAAAGTTTCTTTGTCTTTCTCATGTTAGCTAGCAAAAATATCAAGCTCAAATATAACTTCAATTTCGAGATTATTATATATAAACCGGACATTTATTTTCTAAATTTGAAATATTTTCGTTAGTATGTAATTAACTTTATAAATATAGTCATTAATGCATAAAAAAGGATTAAAACGAATAATATTATACAAAAAATGCTTAATTATATTTTAAGTTCGTAAATTATGGGTTAAACATGTTTGTCCCTTAAAAAAATTATACCATGTATTTTTAAAAATCAACTTATTTATTTGAATCTAAATTTTTTTTTAATTTCTAATAATCACTAACGACGTTAACACAATCGCTCAACATGGCTAATGATGACTATGTCACTGATTGTTGCGTGGAATTTTTTTAATGGAATGTTGTTTGAATTTGAATATGAGTAAATATTTTTAAAAAACTTTAAATTTATTAAAAAAATTAGATATATTTTAATTTAAATTGTATTAAAATTGTGTGATATATGTATATATTATTCTTTGACCAAATATATGTATATATTATATGTATTCATTATGTAAGTTGTTTAAATTTTTATATTATGTACAATTAATGTTTTTCAAGTTTATGTTATATATGTACAATTAATGTTTTTCTAGTTTATAAGTTTCGGATAATTTTACAAATAAACATCATAATTAATTTGGTTAATATTAATAAAGGGAATTTTATAATAATTAATTCAATTATTTTTATAAATGATAACTTCTATCGTCATTAATTATTAATTAATTTTAATTGATATTATTACTATTAAAAAAGGAAAAATAGAACTTAAAAAAAGGAGTAAATTGAATCTTAAATATTTTATTTTAATTTAAAAAGGATAATTTATATCACCAATAGTTTGATTATTTCAAAAATAGGAATGTTATCTAAAATTAATATAAATTTTTTCATAAGAAATTAACAAAATGAAAATATAATCTTGGACTTTTTATCTACAATTAATTTTGAATACATCATCTTTTTTTTCATATAATTTATTTGTAAAATTAAAACTTTATATTTTGTTAATTAAAATTTAATATTAAAATATAATAAATTATAAAATATTAAAATATTATTATTTTTTTAATTCACTTTAGGTAAATACTTATTATAAAAAACAAACTTTTAGTAAATAGTTTTCTTTTATTTTACAAATTCTCAGTGTAATACTTTAAATATTTTTATTATAATTTTTAATTAAAAAGTTTAGATAAAGAGTGTAAATTTTAATTAAAATTTATATATAAAAAATATAGAAATTAAAATTATCACCATATTTGCTTTTCCTAAGGTAATTAAAAATATAATGATTAAAAAATAATTATTAAGATTTTATAATTTTATTACATATATATTTATGTATTTTAGTATAATTTTGATTTTTAAATTTTAATTAAAAATTATAAATTTTTAATCGTACACATTAATAATATGAAAGAAAAATTAAAGATAAAACATTAATTAAATGTGATAGTCATAATGGTTGAATTCAACATAAGATAATTATCTAAAATTTATTAAAAAAAATTATTGGGATGAGGAGATTGAGCCCCTAAACCAACAAACAAACAGTATCACTCCAAAGAAGAGATAAACACTCTTGAGGAGGATATTTGTCTAATTGACCCTAAGATTATTTTTACTTGAGATGAATTAGACAAATTCATAAATCAAAGATCGATAATGTGTTTAACATATATAAGAAAAAAAATCCAATATACAATAAAAAAAATTCTTCACCTGCAAGCCATAAAATAAAACCTATATAGTGATCCTTCTTTTCTCATCGTGAAATATTATCTATTATACAAGAAAAATGTATTTTTGTTGTGTAAAACAAATGCTAAAAAATACACAAAGAAAGAACCTAAATTTAGATTATACTATTAATAACCTTTAGGTTGAGATACCAAAACATAACCTAAATATAGCATAACTTCTTTTGCACTGTTAGCTAGCATTAGGTTAGCATATAACACTGATCATGGATTACAGAACGCCAGAACTGAGCATCACATCTGCAAAGGACCTCAGAGATGCCAACACCAAGAAGATGGATGTATACGCCATCGTCTCACTCTCTGGCAAACAAAAGATGAGGACTTCGTGTCAAGCTCACTTTGGAAGATGTTCTTTGCTGTGAACTAGCCATTGCCGGAGCGGACGAGGAAATCGGCAACGGAAAATCCTTCACATACGCCGGTTACCAGGTCAGAGAACCCTCTGGGGAGCCCAAGGGATATATGGTGGTGTCTCCGAGAAGAAAAATTTGGAGGGTCATAATTATAGTTTTGGAGCAGTAGCAATTAAATTTGAAGATAGTGATCACTGACCAATGGAAGGTGTTTGATGATGATTTGATAGTTGATGTTATTTCCCCTTTTAATTTCATTTTAGGTAATACTTGACTAACTTTTTCTTGACGCGTCTTTTCTTTTTATAAGGAAAGATCAAGCTAATTAAACATATTTTCACAATTTTTAAAAAAAAAATTGTTTTTCAAATAAACAAAAGTAATTACAGTTCATATATATATAGAAACCTATAAAAATAAAACTCTTAAAAAAATTAACTAAAAACACTTCTACTTAATAAAAAATTAATAGTAGTACAATATCCATACAACAGTAATAATCTGTCAAAAAAAAAAAATTGATACAACCTGTTGACTCTACTTTGTATATCATGTGGTATCAACTCGACTATCATGAAATAGTCTATGAGCATATATATGTGCATCCATAAGAAGCATCATCCACATCGATGCTTTTGGTATAGACTACATTACCTAAAATGATATCCACCTAGTGACTCTTTAGCTTTGCAAATAAGTTTTAACTCATATATATGATCATTATGAGCCAATGAAACTTCCACACCAGGTCTTAGAAACCCCTTAGGTTCAGTTAAACCTGTTGTGACCTGCACCATCTGGTTCATGTCTATTTCACCCAAACAAAACTCTCAAATGTTATGATGCGTGTCCCTTTCTCTATGCGCGTGTGTGGAGCAAATTCTTTCTCTCTTGCTCTCGTTTCAGCTGTGCTATGCGTTAGTCTGTGAGTTTTATTTTCCCATTCATATCATGGAAGCTTCTTTTGGGATGAAGATCAAAGGGGAAGAAATAGAGATCGATAGGGACATTTAAGTAAACAAAATTAAAAAATTATTAGAGGGAGAAAATCAAAGGGGAAGTAAGAATGCTAAAAAAGAAAACGAAAAAAGCATTCACCGAATTTCAGGTAGTTCCAAATCAATTTTATATAAGGTGGACATGATTAATAGTTAGATCGAGTTTGTACAGTACACTTAAGTACGTTATTGGTTGAACCGAATCCTGTAATCATGGGCGACAAGGTTAAACAGTGAAAGTACTTTTATTTCTACAGATAGAACAGATATAAACAGACATCATCTTCGAGCTTTTCCTACAACCTAGAATCCTGCGGGTTGGTGAATTATCATGGAAGTGCAAATGGTCAAGTTGTTATAAATCTGTTTGGAGAGAATGTGTATTATGCGGCCAGCTAGCCACAAGATGATGAATATAAGGGCCGTTTAATTATGTTTTGATTTCTAGTGGTTTGACTGCGATTAATGATACAACTTCAAACTCAAATACTATTTCAAGTAAATCAATGCCTTCCAAAAGACCATAATTAGGATGAAAATACTTATTATGCAAAATTCCGTCATAATGAAATTTAATTATTAAATGAAATGAGCATTGCCACATTATTTAGAATAAATGTGTGAATGCTTCATGCGCACTCTTCAACAAATAACAAAGATCGATCTAGCTATTTTATATTATAATAGTATATCATTCGTGCGTTTGCACAGCAAAATTAAATGTTTTTACAATAAATAAAAAAATAGTTAAAAACGTAGAATGCGTTAATTGAATTTTTAAAATTTAATACAAAATTATTATTGCAAAAAAATCTAATGATGAAACATAAAATAAAAGCATATTTATAATGAAACATTAAACTATAACACAATCGCTAAAGGTAAAGTATATAAGAGTATTAATAATTATAATAGAATTAATAAAATAATTCATGATCATTGATTATTTTGAAACGAATATTTATAACATAGTCTTTAAATTTTAGTTATAAATAAAATTCAACTGATCACTTTTACTATTATCATAAACAAAATTTATTAAGACTTATATAGATTTTTATTCTCTCAAATTAGGGATATAATGTGTTTAGTCCTTCAAATTAAATTTTATTTTATTTAGCTCCTCAAAATTAAAAAAAAATGTTTTTCTTAGTCTCTTACTATAGAAGTCATTTATGTGCGTCAAAAAGAGAATATTAAATTTGTAATGTTTGATAAAAAAATATCTGTTTTTAGTAAACAGTAAATTAATTTACAAAAAGGATTTTCTAAATTTAATTAAATAAAAAATGTTAACCTTTAGAAATATCAATAAAATATTCAACAACTCCTTGGAAAACAAAGCTAAAAGGTTAAATAAAATTTTGTTAGAAAAGAATTCATTATATTAAATATAAATATATTTTTAAATGATAGTTTCAAACCAAATAATAAGAAAATAAACAGTAGTGTTACTATATTAATCATTAAAAAATAAATAAAAATTATATTAAAGTGACTATATGAGGTTATAGAATGAAAAACAAGCCGGTAAAAGTACAATATGAAATTCAATAATACAGAAGGTAAAGTACTTTTCAAATAATTAACAGGCCGGTTAACCTATGTAGATATATGAATATGTCTTTTAGTCAATTTCATATTCATTGCTTTCAAGCAAGTTGATCAATATTTTTCTTAACCAAACTTATGTTTAATCTGAACACGTGACCATTAAAGACATACCAAGAAAAGACAGCACTATTCCTAGTAAAATTTAACCAACAAAAGCAGGATGAAAACTGGGATACAAAAGTACTTCCTTTGTCTTTTTCTTGCATCCTTATTTTCTTCCTAGCTTCTTCAGCACGGTGCTCTTTATTTTCAACGGCAATTTTCTAATTAAAACTTGAATTGAATGACCTAATTATCGTAAAACCATTCTGAAGCACTTTTTTGCGTATCACTTGCGATGCATCTTTACGTTTTCTCTTCTGTTGGGAAGAGAAGATGCTTCTCTTTAATTTCAACGGTAATTTTCTTTAAATTTGAACGACGACATGCATTATCATAAACTATGCTTAATTTGATTGGATTGAATATTTACTTCGATAAACAGATTTGGATGGATTTTCGCAAAATTCAAATATTTTAATTACTGATTGTTTTGCCGTTAATTTTTATTAGCTTTATAGTTTGATTTTTAATACTCTTAAAAAACTATAATAAAAGTTTGATCTTTAATAAAAGATACAAAACTATTTTTACCAACTTTTAATTTTATTTCCACCTCTCAAAAAAAAAATATTTCCTTTTTCTTAATCAAACAAGGAAAAATAAGAAGTGCGTACTCTTTCCGCTTCTTTCTCTTCAAATTTTCTTCTCTTCTAGATCCACTGTCACTCTTTTTCCTAAATTAAACGAAGCAAAGTCATATTATATTATTAACGCAGGCCAAATTGATTATACCCTTTGAATAAAATAATTATTGCTCCATCAGTTTCCTTCTGGAATACTATTTTTCTTGGCCAAACAATTTAAATCCAGCCAAATGCTGAAGTAATGGCCATATTTGTTCACGCCACATCCAAATTCATTTTAGCCGGAATAAGAAAAGAAAATGGTTTTGAATTCTCTTCTTCTTTTAATTATGTCCAAATAAAAAATGAATTTATATTTAATCAGTCATATATTTTGCATATTATCATATAGAACGTATCAATATACATCAACAAGTTTTGTAGCAAAATAATAATACATAATTTAAGACTTACATAAACTTACTATATACATTAGTGAATAAAAAATTCAGATTCAAAAAATTATGACAATAAAAAGAAACACTCTTTCTCTAGTTAAAAACACATTTACCAATTTACAAAGTAAATTGACCGATCTCAAATTGTCACTAACCAATCTCACAGTGTCGTTGATCAAGTCAACGCGATTGACAAATCTCAATTATATTAACTAACCTAACAATATTTTTTTGAAGGAAACTAACCTAAGAATAAATTAACTATTTATTACTTTTTCACATATCATATTCAGACCAATGGAAAGCAACAAAGCAATTGGAGAAGATATTAATTAAACCAAACATAGGTGAAAATGATGCAAATGTAAGAAAATTCCAATCAAAAGGTGGCTTCTGTATATTCTAATGACCAAAATCATTCCCAACTCCACCCCTTTCCTCTCTCATTCCTTCCCCTGTCCTCTCGCTGTCTCTTATCTCCTCTATATATTTATACCCTCATTTCCACAACAGCCACCCATTTCTCCAAACTCATAATCACAATTGGTAAGTAACACTAACAGAAGAAGACATGGAAGTGGTGGTGGCAGTGCTTCCTCCTCCTCCACCTTCTTCTTCCATGGACTTTAACTTCGATAGCAACTGTTCCTCCCCTTACATCACTGCACCTTCTAGCCCCCAACGCTTTGGCAACTTCTTCTTCAGTGCCCCCACCAGCCCCACTCGCAGACACTCCTCTGTTTCCACTCCCAACACCACCGAAGACGAGTTCGAATTCAACTTCAGTGGTCATCTCCAGAGGCCTTCCCTTTATGCGGAGGAACTGTTCCTCGGCGGAAAGATTAGACCTCTCAAACCTCTTTCCCCTTCGTCTAGTAGAAGAGAGAAAAGGGTTATCCAAGAATCACCATCACAACAATGTAAGTTAGGCAGGGAAAGAGCTTCATCATTTTCCATTTCCTCTACCACCTTCTCTTTAGGAAGTCGTAGAGCAAGTGAAAGTAATAGTGTGTCTCCTTGCGATGATGTGTCATCCCAAGGGGACAAAAGTAACAGAAGCAAAACCTCGGAAAGTGTTTCTAACTCCTCATTTTTGTCGTCGATTTCGTTCCGGAAAGGGTACCGAAAGTGGAGGCTGAAGGATTTTCTTCTGTTCCGAAGCGCCTCTGAGGGAAGAGCTTCGGACAAGGATCCTTTTAGGAAGTACGCGGTTCTGTCCAAAACGACCGCGCACGAGGATGTCCGGAACGTGAGTTCCGGTTCGGTTTCGAGACGAAGAGGACCGGTTTCGGCTCACGAGTTGCATTACACCGTGAACCGGGCTGCTTCAGTGGAGTTGAAGAAGAAAACGTTGTTGCCTTATAAGCAGGGCTTGTTGGGGTGCTTGGGCTTCAACCCTGGCATGCATCACTTAAGCGCAAGAATTGGGTCTTAGTTAACGTTTTAATCAAATTGTGATTTTGGTGATTGCAATTAGAAACCTTAAAACAATTTAATGTTATGAAAAATTACAAGCAAATGTGAGTAATGGGGTCACAGCTTTTTTTTTTTTGGAAGGCATGTGGTCACAGCTATCAAGGTCTCTGGACTCTTCTTTCTCCAAAATGTTAATATTATTATGATCGTGAATCGTAATTTCAAATTTTGTTTTTCAATTTTCTTTGTATATTCATTCTCATTCAGAGACTAAAATTAAATTGGATGAAAATTTGAAAGTGAATTATTCACACACAGATACAGTAAACTTTTGTTAGGATTAGTTTTGGTATTTTATATTTTGTCCATTGTATTTGGTTGACTCGGGAAAATTGTTTTATAATGTCCCCTGCAGCCAAATCCTGTGTTTGACTACACATTAACAAGTTGTGTGATAGTTTTGCACGTTGCAAAATAATTTTCCATATACTGTATATTCTTTGCGTGTATTTATGACTTTGCTTTGGTGAGGAAAAAGTGTACTTGTCAAACTTTGTACCGAATTTAGGATTTGGGGATCGTATTGAGGATTTTAAAATTAAACATTAAGCACTGTTTCATTATTTTTTTTTGACAGATTAAGTACTCTTTCTTAAAGTGGGCTTTATTTGTTTTACCCGGAACAAACTGTTACCCACCATAATGTGTTTCCATTAGATACTTATATTTGGTGATTGCTAACCATTTTTCCAAGTTAAAAAGTTTATGAAAACGCCCACAACATATAGCATGCCAAGAAAATAACTAAGAACATAAATTAATATATGGACAAATTAAACATGACCTTTGAAAAGAAAGAAGCTTTTTTATTCAATATCATTAGGATGTTGAATAATGATTGTAATATTGCTGTACAGAGCAAGGATTGTCGTTGAGTTCGACATCCAAAGTCTTTGATTTTTTTTAAGATATACTGTAAGACTGCGTGCGAAAATTCCGTGATTATTATACATCAACAAATATTGTGACGAGAGCATGTTAATTGTACTTTATTTTTGTATATAATGAACAAAAAGAGAGAGAGATGTGAAGTGCATAATAAGATAAATGATGTAATCAAGAGAAATAAAGAAGAAAAAAAATGTAAATAATAAATATTGTGATGATGAAAACTTTGGAAATTGCCATTCTTTGAAATAGATAAGATGCTATACACACATCCACTTATGTCTGTATATATAGTTTCTGCATATTATTATGTAGTCTGCTTCATTTGTTGCTAACTCAATTACAAAGTCTCAGAAAATGTTAGTTTTAATTTTCTTTTTCTTACATGAAGGGAAGTATTTCTTTAATCCAAACTTTCATAATTCATGGTATAACAGTCTAACAGAAGAAATAAATAAAAAATCTGTAGCTTTCGAATTTGCTGCCTTGAATTTATGAAATATACCCTCTTCATCCTCTTATGGAGTTATGGTCCTCTAATTATATTATCATACCAAATAAGAATTCAATAATTTTAATCCTGTTATCTTAATTTCTAGGTAGTTAATTTCATCCTCACCTAACTACACTTCTACTATTGCATGATGCCAACACTCGGTAACTTTGATTATTGTATAATTTATTATTTTATTAACTAAACTTTTTGGGATAAATCAATTAAGAACTTCTACCATCAGCAATTAACTAGGGACTCAAACCTATGGGATAACTTTTTTTTATAATAAAAGAACCATGTTAAAAAGATAAAATTGTTCACTGATTGTAAGTCCTGCAACAATACTTTTGCAAGACAAATTAAATTTTATTTGGACCACTCACATAAAGTCTGAGAAGCCGCACTGCTAGAGCTGAAGCAAGTTGAATATAGCCAGCAATAAGTTTGCTGCACCATTACAATTGAAGAGTCCATAGTTTTATTGCATTTATATAATGTCTTCCTTTACTTCTACTTCCAGTTTTCAACTACTATTATATTTTGAGCTTTTGCCTAGCTAGTTGCCTATACGAAAGTACTTACGTACTTGTTGTATGTATCACATCAAAATTTAGTCAATGAAATAATTGAAATAATAAACCTGCCTCCCTCTGTGTTGCTTTCGTGTGCGTCAGGAAAAGAAATTGATGAGAATTGTTATATTAAATATCAAATTGGTATAAGAGTTAGAGATGTCAAATTGGCCACCAAAAATAAAAACAGAGATGTCAAATTCAGCGCCAAAATATTCAGCATCTGTGAACACCAAAAGGGTTCTCAAAGTTATGAATTTTGTCTTGGAGTCAGTTTTGTTCGAGAGTGAGATGTGACAAATAATTACAATATATTTTTGGTCATGTTTTAAATCAGAGAAAATAAACTACATTATAAATTACTGTATATCATAATTTATTAATTTTTATAATAACTATTACTTGGAAAGTCCTACTAATGGTACTTTTATTAATTGACAGTGTAATTTTATTTTGTTACATAGTAATTAGATTCTTTAAATTATATATATATATAAAACTTAAATTTAGTTATCGGGAGCATTTAATGGAAAATCACAGGCTTACAATGTTTGGAATCTGTATTGATATGGGTCTTTAGGAAGGAGCAGGTGCAACCGCTCTCAAGAGAGATATCAATTGGCGCACTCACAAATTCATTAGAGTTGATTATACAATTTTTGACAGAATAGCAAGTGTTAGACCTACCAAAGAAAGAAGTGCAAAACATTTTGAAGTTATTGAATAAGTTAGTTAGTACCAGTCGCATAAGCAAGATAAAAATTCTAAGACGTTCTAAGTAGTTAACAGAAAAATGTAGTATCAACAGAAATTAAATAGTTAGGCAGACAGTTGTAATTGGCAGAAATATAAGCATTTAATTTTGTCCAAAAATATATATTAAAATTATAAATAATTCATACTTCCTTTGTCTCATGATAATTGTCGTTATTTTATACAGAAAAATAATACTTAATAAATAAACAGAAGGCAATAACAATTTACAAAATTAATTTTATTATCATTAATTAATTTTTAATTTTTGTTACCCGGCCTATGTCATTAATACAAGTGAGAAAATATAATTAATGTTACATTGAAAAATTAAAAAATAATTATTTTGAATTTTTTTTCTTATACAATAATTATTATGAAACAGAAGCTGAAATATTTTTTTATTATATCATAGGTACTAAATATTTAATTAATTAATAGTGATCAATTTTTGTTAGAAAATTTACTAACAATCTTTAATAGAATTTTTTTTATTTACATTTTTTTCTATCTATAAAACTTACTTGACCTCTCACTATACCTTTTCCTCTTGGACAGCTTTTATTTCATGGATTCAATGACTCACAGTCAAGTTAGATAGCTTATGGGAGTAGTCCCAATAAGTTAGCCAAAGTAGAGAACATAATCGATCAGTTGCCAAATATTAAATAACATTAGTGATTAAACATGTCGGTAGCAAAAAATTATACGATGTTTCTTTAAAAATATCTGTCTTTAAAAATATTAAGACAGATCCGTCTCTAATTCCATTGGTGATTCTTAATATTTCTTTGGGCTAAAAACAGAAGTGGTGGCTGAAACAGTCTCTACTTGCGACCGATGCTGCCGTCCCAAAATGTCAATGGCTAAATCACCTTTTTTGTAGTGGTATAAACCTTATATTGTTAATCCTTTTTCTTTTTCAAATATGTTGTAACATTTGAATTTCAAGCATTTAATGAAAAACAAAGCCTATTTATTATGAGTACAACTCCTTATTAAAAACAAGTCACATATCGAGATGTGATACAAAGGAGTAAATTGAAGTGGACATGATAAGGAAGTAGCACTCTTTTTAGAGTGTGTCATTGCCTTTTTGGGAGAGAAAGAACACCTATATTCTCTCTCTCCTTTATAGAAGTAAACATGTCAGTGCTTGAAGTCTCCATGCATTTAAAAGGATATGATTCAAACAATCCTTTCTCACAACAGACATATGGTCCCTCAAGCCTATAAAAGCAAGACTCAAAGAAAGAACTTTAATGAATTTATATATCTCTTTGGATGGAAACTTAATTTCTTGTTCTAACCTTCGGACAAATTACTGAGCCAACATAGTTTATTCTTTGTTTTGCAAAGTTGTTTATATTTGTTATTCCTTCATACCCTTACACAATGTATTGATATACTTTGTAATCTTATCAAACTTATTGTTTATGAAAGTGAAGAGTAAATTCGTAGTAAAAAATACATGGGTTGACAATCTCATGTTGAGATTGTTGTTGGCTATAACATAAAATAACATTGAGAATACTTGTTTATAATTGCGTTAGTGAGAAGTCATGACTGATTTGCTAGTAGGAGATGAAACTATTTCATGCCTCCTTCCCATTTCATGCAAGTCTTTCCCTTTTATTCTTGCCTTACAAAGTAGAGGTGACATTTATTTTGTCATTTGAAAATTTTCACGTGGATCATGTCCTCGTTCAAAGACCTAAATTTGGAAATATTTTATTGTGAGAATGAGAACGGGATAAAAAAAAATAAAGCAAATGTATGCAAATTTGGGGACGAGGCGAGTACAATAATTAATTGTACTTCGCACCACACAAGTTCACTAAATATATTGAAAAGGAAAATTCATTCTTAATTATATGTATACATGTATGCTTATTTTTTAATACTTAATAAATAAGTATTTTTATTCTCTTCCTTAATACAACCAAATGTATTAATTTATTTTTTTATAATTCTAAACAGTTAAATTTATTTAATTTTTAATATTTATTACAAGTCTAGGTCTCTACAGTTTGTCTAATATTAGAGAATTAGCCAACATAATTAATGAGGAAATTAATTATTCCAAAGCAAGAGTCAGAGGTGGGAGCAGGAGAATAATTGAGAGACAGAGATGAAAATGGGGGATTTATTTCCTACTCCTATGCCACCTCTACTTGAAAGAAGAGCTAATGCCATTAGCCACGCATGCAAGAGAAGCTATCTTTACGTAAAGTCCAATGCTACCAATTGCAGAGGTTACCATATTTTAGCTACTTTAATTTCCATTTTTACGCCTTTATTTGAAGGTTTGAACTTTATAGCATACATAATTAATTTGGAGCAGCAGATTATAGCATGATGCTTCATGGGCACGTCACTGCATAACCGTGCACGTATTATACCCATGAGAAAATATGTCTCCTTGTGTGTATTTAATGACGATCATTAATGGGTTACAATGATAAATTTTCATGATGACGGTATTAATTATGTGGCTATATATGTATATTGATTCTCATTAATTGTTTTAGCTGGATCATCATTGCAATGGTACTATATATGCTAAAGGCTATTGATGTTGTTCGTAAAGTTTTATTACATTTATTATATGAAGCATGCAGTACATACAAAGTCTATTGGTAATTTGTTCTTTTTAACCTGAGTTTTTTTTAGTGGATTTTTAATCTGAGTTGAGAACATGAATGCGCTTCTTTTCGAGTTGCATCTAAAGTTTTACTAGTATAATTTTATATGCATACATAAAAAGATAATAAATACCTAATAGTGTTGAAATATGAATGATTATTAGAATGGATAAAAAGAAGTCATCGCCTAATCCATTATTAGTATTATAGTAATTAACTCATTTGACTATCATTTAGCCTCAAGATGGAGACCAATGCACTAACTTCTTACCTTTATGCCTAGCTAGTGAAAGTAATACAAAAGTCCTCCTTTTTCACCAAGGTCTTTAACTTTTCAGTTATCATGTTAAACTTGGATTACTTTATTAACTTGAATTACACATCTTTGACTGGTCTAGATCTCTTTTGAAGATGTCATCACTAATTAAAACGCATTGGGTAATTATGTCAAGCGTGGGTATCATAAGAAACAAGCAATAACGCTCCAAAATGTATAAAAGTTAACCAACCCAGAGTAATACATCAATTATGTGTTCTCAGTGAATAATGTATATAATAGATATGATTAGTCTTTAAAACTAGTTTATAAATGAGCTAAATTATAAGCTAGTTATAAACACAGTTTATAAACTAATTAATTTAATTTAAAATATTTGATAAGATTAATTAATAAGCTAGCTAATGAATGTTAAATAATATAAAATGACATATTTAATTATTTGATTATATATATATATTTCAATATTTTAATTTATTTTTAATAACTTATAATCTTATAAAGTAAGAGCATAATTAAAAAAAAAACAAAAAACAAAAGCAGTTGAACGCATGATTTAAAAGTTGGTATGATTAAAAGTACTACTTCTAACCTTAAACTGTGCAATGCAAGTAAATGAGGAGAGGCGCAAGATTCAGGTGCGTTTGTTGGTAGGGTTCTTGTAAGGGCAATGTGTACATGGAGGACATTCGCTGCACGATATCTGGCTTGAGATGAAGCCAGCACAAGCAGAAAACGTGTTTGCACCACTCTTTGGTTTGGGTGAGCGTTTATGTCGATTTCCTTAACTGTGAACTGGTGTGGGTTGTGTGCAGTGGAGATGGAAACGAGGCTAATTCGGGAATGTGAAGAAAAAACAGAGAAAAATCAAAAACAATAACGGTGCTTTGTCGCCTATGAGAGAGTGGTTTGAAGAAGAAGAAGAGAGAGAGAGAGGAGTGGTTGTAGTTGTGGAAAGCCAACGCTGCTGATTCTGAGGCTTAGGGTAACCATTGTACGGAGGGAGAGAAAATGAAATCTAACGGTGTGAAATACGCTTCCCATGTGGGAAACATGTTTCACTTTCTCATGCTACAAGTCGTCTTCTCTACTTAAATATAACTTCTTTTTAAAATGAAAAAATTCACACACTTTAAAAAAAAATATTTATTTAGTTAATTAAATTAAATTTATTATTTTTTATATTTTTTATTTTAAAATTATTCTTTTTTCACTTCCCACTTGATTGTTTTTCGACAAAAAGAATAATTAATGAGTTAGTTTATTTAATTTTTTTTGTTCAAAATATTTATTTTAATAAAACAAGGAATTATCAACCTAAACTGTCAACACATATATCACATTCTAGTAAAAAAACAATTATTTTTGTTTCAATCCCAATTTATCTCACATTAATTAATTTATAATTAAAATTTTGAAATTAGAATTTAATATTAAATATAAAAATATATATTTTCCACCAAAACAATATAAAAAATATGAAATTCAACCATTTAATATAGCATATCACTAACTAACAATCATCAAACACAAGTAAATAGAAATTCAATCATTTCATTCTTCCATATTTCTTATCCATTCAAACAACATATTTTATTTTTCATTCTATTTTTATTTTATTTTTATTATTTATATTCTTTTCTTTCTATTTCACTTCTAATTCAAACAAAGTATAAGTGTGATTTTTTTAATTGTATAATAATAATAATAATAATAATAATAATAATAAAAAATTATATTAAGTCATTTATTTCCATACTTGCAATATTTTTCATGTTAATTTTTTATTTTAAATAATCATACAAATTATACTACATACTTGGTTGAATATCATAAAGAATTAAATAGAATAAAAACATAATCAAAAGATTTATTTATATTAAAAATATTTATAATTTCTTAAAATATTTATTGTCATTTATATCTTCAATATGACGAATGTATTTTTATATTCAAGAACTAAATAAAATAATTAAAAATAGTAATTAATATCATTTAAATTTTACACAAAAAGATAAAGAAAAAAACTTTAAAGACAAGGATAATTCATAATTTTTTATGAATATACATGTTCCCCGGGATTGATGGGGTAGTTTTAGATTTTTTTTTATAGAGATTAATCTTTAAAAAAAATTGATGATACTTTCCACCAGTAATTATCCAAATTTTTGTTTTTCTAACGATTGAGTTCTCACATGTTCAAACAAGGAACCGTTCCACTACTTATTAAGAACATTTTATATAGAGTTTCACCCTCTGACCAATTTAGCGACAACTCATCCAACCGCTGCCATGGTCTCGTCATCTTGTGGATATGATGCGCAATCAGGCAATGTCAGTGGGTTGGTAACACTGGAAAGAAACAACAATTCTTCAACGATATCAAATTCAGTGTGTAATGGTGATGAAAATTTTATTACTATTGCATAATTAACGGACACTATAGAGGAATATAAATGTAGAATTGAGTCTATAAATTGATACTTGGTTTCATACCAAGTGTAAGTAAATGAGATACATGGCAACCAGTGATGCGATGATGACAGATTAATCGCGTATCATTACAACATATTAACTTCCTTTTTAAAAAATTAATTAAAATAATATTAATGGCATATCATTACAACATACTAATTTTAATTTTAAGTAAAATTATGTCTTGATAACTTGTTTGTAATGTAAATCTGAAAACATTTTTTTTTACATATATATACAATATACTATTACAAGAATTATATTCTTTTAAGTTTATGAAGTTTTAGTATATTTGTTAACTTAATATTCAATATTAATATGTCAGTGACATTGTTAGGTCAACCATGTTAATTCAAAATGAGTAATTAATGAATAAGAAAAAGAGTATCAGATAAAGGAATTGAAAAAGAAAAGTAAGCATTGAGCAAAGGGAGGAAAACTAGTAACAAAAGAATAAGAAAAAACCTATAATAGAGTGTTGCCTTTTGCTGAAAAAGAACTGGGTCGCTAAAGAATAATATAAACAAGACACGTGTGCACTGGTGTTGAAGAGAAAGGTCAGGGACTAAGGGTACGTAGAGAAGGAAAAAAACGAGTTTCGCGATAGAGAAAAGTTTCAAAAACTTAAAGATCCTTAATTTCCTCTTCTCACAGATCCTTAAAGATCAATGAAGTTCTTGATATATGATGTTACAAAAACAAAACAAAACAAAAAGCATAAAAAGAGGTATTGGACTACTTAACCAGAAAACTATAAACGTATATGAAGATCATGAGGGAGGAACAAAACAATTCTGTTGTATTTGAGATTTGTAACACAGCTTTTTACACACTCTAAATTATTATAGTAAGATCTTAAATAATAGAAAAAGCTATAAAACCTCTTATTGAACAAAGCAAACAACAAATTATGGCTATGCTAAAAAGAGAGCACCATATTAGCCTCCAGCTATAACTTGTTTTTATGAGCACAAACAAACGTTAACTAAAGTTACCAAACTAAAACAAAAAAGTACTGTCATTAAAATATTTTATAAGAAGCTGCAATGGTGCAACTTTCTCATGGCCAGTTCCAGAAAGGACGAAACATTGGCATCACCGCGAACTTCATGGTACCGTTATTGCAATGGAAGCCGTTTCGCTCACCACAGGCGAAGTAGTGAGGCTGCCACTTCTTCAACACAAACTTGAAGCCCTCTCCCGAACCTTGTGTGGGATTTGCTAGCATCTTAGCCTTTTTAATGTCACACTTCAAGAAGCTCCCAAAACCTTTGAACATGTATACACTGTGTGGGAAACTGGTGGCATTTGGAGCATCATATTTGAAAACTACATCACAAATTCAATCAATTCGTGCCCATGTGTTAGCATATGACAACTAATCAGCATGACATAGAACTCAATTAATTAGGGTGACATACTTCAATGGCAACTAATTATTCTATTTATAGCTACCAAAACATATTTAGATACTTTTTTTTATCAGTAAAAATCGAAGATAAATACTAAAACTTTACAACGTACAATTCAAAACATACTGAGTTAAATTTCTTAATATTTACATACACTTAAGTGTATAACTAGAAAACCACTCATGTTTTACTAATGATAAAAAAAAATACGCGGGTTTTACTAGAAAACTACTCACCTAGAGTATCATTGAGGTAAAATGGGGCATTCTTGAAGGCCCAATCGGTGTAGTTGAAACCGTAGTGCCAATGCTCAGAACCACCCACAAGTATCTGCCTGGGTTGTTGTTGTGTTTTGTTTTGAGCATGATTACCGAATCTGGACCACCAATCAGTGTAGTTGAAACCAAAGGACCAATCCTTGTTGGCCATGCTCACTGAAAACATTGAAGCACTTACAACAACTAGTATCATCACTCCATGTGCAAACTTCACACCCATGGTCTCACGTGTGGTTGAATAAAATAAGAGAACTAATATGATGTGCAAAATGTGAAATATGATTTGGTTGGTGTTGTTGGTCCAATGGCTGGGGTTAATGGGTGTTTATATAGGGAGAGTGAAGGGAAAAAGAGAGACACATGAATTATTATGGATTTGACTCCAATGTCATATGGTGGTTCAAATTGCAAAATGGCCAAATCAACTTTTAATATTATTTTGTTGGTTGCAAGTTCACTTACAGTTTGTATACTACAATTTGGAAATAGTTTGAATCTGAATAGTTGTGTGTGTGTTTTCCCCAACCCTTGGCCGTCAACTTTTCTTCCACGCTTGGTCTCTTTCATGGAACATGTGTTTGACCAGAATAAATAATTAATACTATTTTTGTTGGATAAGGAAAATGGCCATGTTATTGTGTTTGTCACATATTTTGAATTGTAATCATAAGAGATTAAGAGATGAAATATATTTCCGAAGAAAATAAAGCATGTAGTTTTTTCAAATTATATATTCTAATTTATAAATATACAATTAGATTTTTTTTGAACTCGGGAAACAGTTCATGATTTATGCGTGATTACAAATGAATTTTAAATTCGTTGCAATTGGGGTTATGGGATAAAATAAAGTTATATATATACACATTTATGCTCACATCTCTTTCACCTTTTGTTTATAAATTATAAATGGTCTCTGATCTTATTTTCTTCACACACAGTTACTACTATATATATATAACATACTCTTGAGGTGAGGAAATCTTAGTGAATCCCACAAGCGTCGTCGAGCAATATCCTGATTCCAGAGCCTAGCTAGGTGAGATAACGAGACCCTCTTTTGAATGGAGCTTCTTAAATTTAGTCCAAAAAGAGAAGAGGTAAAATATTTTTATTTTTTAGTTGGATAAAGGAAAGAACTGAACCAAGTTCTTAATATGATTTTTGTTACTATTTCTTTCTTCTTTATAGTGAAGATATAAAATATTTAAGAACTAAATAAATGAGAAATAATAACTAATATTATTTTAAAGATTAATAAAATCAGATTTTAAAGAGAAGGACAAGTCGTTATACAAACAACTTCAACGAAGTTGATCGTGTCATGGGGAGAGGCAATGTCAATGGGTTGGTAGCATTGGAAATAAACAGAAATTCTTCAACGTATGAGCGTGAAACTGAGTCTGACGAGATCAAATATTCAGTCAGCGAAACAATTTGCAACATTAACCGAAACTCTATAGTGGGGTAGAATTAAATCCACAAATTAGTGGCTAGTTTTATATATACTTTGTGTAAATGAGATACATGGCAGCATGAGTAATATGACGATGACGGCTTGATGGCGTATTATGACATGGAATGACAACATATTTAATTTTTTTTTTTTTTTTTTTGCTTTGGTGCATTAGTTCCTCTTAATTTAAAGCTAATAGTAAAAGTTTCATCTATAGTTCTATACATATTGGTGGAGGTTACGGTGAACCACCTTGATATGTGGTCTATGGTGGACTATTTTATTGATCTTAATTTAGATCCATCTAAGGCTCACATTACAATAAATTGTTATTATTATATTAAAAATAATAATATAAAAATGAAAAATTTTAAAATATTACTCAAAATATAAAAATAAATTATTTAAATCAAAATACATTAATTTTATCATGTCTGGGATGTGGGATGTTGGATTTTGTGCTGGTAATTTAATAAATATGGATGTGTATTTGCTAAGCTTAATAAAATTATATGTTAGATATATTATTATTAGCTTGTTATATATAAGAATGATAAAATGGGTATAGTCCGACGGATCAGTCTATTTAGTCCACTAAAAATACAAGTTAAAGTTGGGCCAACCCACCAAGCCAATAGAAAATGAATTTTAAAAATAAAACTAAGAGTTTAAGGACTATTGGACAAAGATAGCCAGCTGCTAGGCCTAGACTCAAATATCTTCTGCCTTTTGGAGTGGTCTCTTCTTCTAGAATTGTCGAGAGTGAGAGAGAGAGACTCGTGACCCCGACACCCATGACCGTGAGTCCGTTTGTCCATGACGACTGAGGAGGCTAGAGGCATACCTGTGATCGTGACTCCGTGAGTTTGTTGTTCGCACTTCGTAGAGACACAGACCCAGTTGCAAAGAGAGAGAGATCCTACTCTCGCACTCGCACTGTCGATGTCTCCGTCCCTGCACCGCCAGCGTCTCCGTCCGCGATCTCCATCCCCGCACCGTCAGCGTCTTTGTTTTGGATCTGCATCCCAAGAAGAAGACTAGCGTTAGTCCGCTACCAACCACCACCACCACCAGGTACCTTTCGTTTGGCCATTAATGGAATTTTTAAACTAAAACAATGTCTCTGTGTAAGTGTATTAGCCTTAGTTTCGCTACTTATGCAATTTGATTTCATTCTCGCAAATCAAGTGGACGTTTCGTGTAAAGTTTATGTTGCACCTGTTCCAAAAATGGAAACCGAGGATGTTTTATTTCCTCTATTTCCCTTTAACTTTATTCAGACTCGTGTTGTAGTTGAAATTGTGGATTGATATAAGAGATGATTTTATTTATTTATCTTCTGACATTTTTATCATGCATCTTTTTAGTAGATTGTGTGATGTTATATATAATAATCAAGGCTAAATAAATAAAAGAAAAAGAAAGAAAAATTTAAATTTAACTATATTCCGTCACAAAAAGTGTTAGCGATGGAATTAGCGACGGATTTAGCGACGGTCAGAAATGGCCAGAAGGCCATTTTTCTCTGGAATTTGGCGCCCGGAGCGTGAGTTTGGCGCCTGGAGCGTCAGAAATGGCCAGAAGGTCATTTTTCTCTGGAATTTGGCGCCTGGAGCGTGAATTTGACGCTTGGAGCGCCAGAAATGGCCAGAAGGCCATTTTTCACTGGAATTTGGCGCTTGAGGCGTGAAAATGGCGCCTGGAGCGCCAAATCTCGGGCAGGCACCCTATATAAAGGTTTTTGTTACGAATTTTGGGGGCCAAAATCAGTTTTCCCCTTCCTTAAGTCAGTTTTCCTCCATTGTTGAGTTGAAGAGTTTCATACCCGCTTATCCTTTGACCTAAACACTTGATAACCAACTAGGAAAGTGATTAGAACCTCGAGATGAGCTAGATTCTAAGCTTGATTCACGACAAGAGTCATCTAACGGCGAGATCAAGTTCTCTAGGGAATTTCTCAGAGCGTGGCTTTTGAGGAGAAAAAGGACGTTTCTAAGACGCTTGAGCTTAGAGAAGTTATTCTCTAACCTTCCTCGACTGTTTAGAGGTAAGAAACTCGAGCTTTAACCGGTTATTTATGAAAGATGATTCTTGATGAGTTTTGGTGAATTTTGAATAAATGAGCGAGTTGGAGTCGAAATTAGGCTTGGATTCTGTTGAAAAGTATGCTCAGGAGATTGTTCTGATAAAGTTTGAGCCTTGAATCTTGAGTATTGATGAAATTTAGTTTTGACTCTGACATCTTTATGAGTAGGAAGATTGATGTTATAATGATGGATTTGAGCCTAGGTACCTTTACAAAAGATGTTCAGGAGGCTAAATAAACGGTAAATATGTGTTGAAATAGCTGTTCTGATAAACTTGACAAGTATTGATATTTGACCTGGCTAAGGAAATTGAATCCTTTGAATTGGCTTGTACAGAGTCTTAGAGGGACTCTAGTACGTTAGATAGGCCGAGATAGATCCTGTTGAGGGTCTGTGAAGCGCCTTTGAGGTGATGAGGTCTGATAACCTTAAGATAGAGAACAGAGAGGTTGAAATGGAAAGGAATCACGTTTCTTTTCATTCTAACGGTCGAGAACCGTTGTACAATATTTAAATGCCTTGTAAGGTTAGGCTGGTTACTGATATATGTTTGTTGCCTTGATATAGGGCGTGACACCGAGGGTGTTGGTGGCGTAGACCACGGTCCAGGGATTGAACAGCAGAGCACTGCCTTGTCAGGTAAGCTCTTTGCTCTTGGGACTGTTTCCCACTGCTTGTGTTCCACCATACTCCGAGGGAGTGATGGTTACATTCATGTTGCATGTGAATTACATTGGTTATTACAGTTTTCTCATAATGATATGTATGCATAATGCTATGCTTTGTATGTATGATTGTGTTCTGAATAGATCTTTTGGCCAGTAGATAGATATGGACCTCCCTAGGAGTAGAGCGCACCTCCTAGTTTGGTTTGCTCACGTAAAGGGTGATGATGATCCCTTAAGACCAAGAGATAGGTGGGCCCGTTGCGGATGAGACCTATTCTCGGAGGTATCATATATCGTGCATCCATGCGTAAGGGGTAGCTCCCGACGGGATGACACGGGTTCCGGTCTCACACTAGATGCTGATGATGATGCATCTTTTTGAAAAGGGTGATGATGATCCCTTAATACCAAGAAATAGGTGGTCCCGTTGCGGTTGAAGCCTATTCTTGGATGTGCTATGTGTATGTGTATTGTTATGAGGGCCGGGAGGCCTAGTGATTGTGATACCTGTGATGATGTTGCCATGGAAGTGAGACAGGGGGAGGAGAAGCCTCCAAGAGCCCTGAGCTTATTGAGATTGTATCTCACCCCTGTTTGGGGATATTATTTTCAGGTGATGCTGCTGGCAGAAATGACAAGTCCCAGGGTGGGAGGCCCCAGTAGGGACAGACTCTGTGTAGCTATTGGGACAGCTTTTTGAGAGTACTGTTGCTCAGTTATTTTGCTTATGTTTATGGTTTTGTACCCCTGTAGAGGGAAGATATGCATGTGCATATAGTTTTGATATGTATATTGTATTATGTACATATGATTAACTCTTCTGGTATATCTGCATAGATATTATAGTCTTATCTGCTGTTATTTTGAGTCATCTGGATCATTGAGACTTTGTGATGTCTTGGCATTCGTTTCTATTACTTTGATTTAGTACCATACATAATGAATCAAGGAACATGGTTTCGAAAACGCTTCTGTGGTTGTAATTAATTGGTTTTATATTAATTACTGCGCTTATCTGATTAAGTAATATGTTAATACACCGGATGCATACAGGGTGTTACATTATACTTGTTTTTATTTTCTTCCTTACTTTCTTTGTTTTTATCATTTTTTTGTCTTTTTTTTAAGAAAAAAACTTTTTTTATTTTTTAGGTGGGCTAGCTCGTTGGCTCATCAACCCATCTTGAAGTGGGGTGAGTTAACATTTCCACTGTGTTTTTTGTGGGTTAGGGTCAGTCTAGCCTATTTTTAGAGGACTGACCTACTTTGCCAACTCTAGTTATATATCTAGGGATGGAAATATCCTTTGTCATAACTATATAAAAGGATTAATTATAGATTGATTTAAAAAAAACTAAAATTTAAATCTTAGGTCCCTCAATAAAAAGTATTTATTTATTATTAGTTTTTATAAAGTATCACACTGAGAGTGATAAAAAATATATATATATATATATATTAATTAAAAGACTCAACATATAAGTCTTTAAAAAATATATATCTTAAAAATCTATTTTAGATTTCACTCACCATTGAATTAATAACCCTAAGATTAAGTCAACTAATTAATAAAAAATGTAATAGCATGATTATTTGCAGAGTTCATAGTTAGAGTCCAAGAAGTGGGACATTTCATCCCACTAACCTACATTGTGCCAATTAATATTACTTTGCGGGGTAAGCTAATCTCAACAATATCTAAGCCATCAAGAACTTATTCACATTATGTAAATTGTTCTTAAGATTGAAGGTAAATTACCATAAAATTTATTTGGTGAATTTTTTTATTGGTAAATATTAATTATTAATTTTTATTAACAGAAAATTCAAATCTAAGATATTGTTCTCTCTTTCATTTTCCTTTCACCATCAAGTTAATTTATATCCCCTGTCGCGTGGGATTCAATGCAAAATGATGAAAAGGGAAGCAAATGTCCTTTAGTTCAAACGAGAAAATTTACCTTTCAAACATCTTAACATTCCAAATACAAGCAAATGCTGCCAGATTATCTACCCTGAATCATATTTTGGGGTTCTAGTGTTGAAAGAAGTCTCAAGATGGAAGAAGAAAAACCTGTCCTCTGGACAAACAAGCAAGAAAAATACATTGGATATCTTATCTTATGATAGTTACATTTGTTTAATAGGCCTAGCTAAGCACAAACAAGCAACTCCTTTAGTGCTTGCTCTCTCTCGATGATCTTTCATCAAATTGCATTACAATATTGAAAAGTAGTATCAGTAAATTGATCAAAATCAATCAATTTGAAACTACTATTTTATTTGCCAAAATCTTCAAACAATACATATAAGAAAAACAAGCTATAACAAGTTGTATGTAGGGTGGCGGAATTTTTCTCATGGCCACTGCCAGAAGGGACGAAACATTGGCATCACAGAGAACTTCATGGTACCGTTGTTGCAATGGAAGCCATTTCTCTCACCACAGGCAAAGTAATGAGGTTGCCACTTCTTCAACACAAACTTGAAGCCCTCTCCTGAACCTTGCGTGGGATTTGCCAACATCTTAGCCTTTTTAATATCACACTTCAAGAAGCTCCCAAAACTTTTGAACATGTACACACTGTGTGGGAAACTGGTGACATTTGGAGCATCATATTTGAAAACTACATCACAAAAAATTCGATCAATTCATGCCCATGTGTTTGCATCCTTCAATAGCAACTAATTAGCGGGGATACAGATGACCAATATATAACAATATAGTAATTTTTGTATTTTGATTAACCACAACCAATAAAAGAACTGAACCTAGAGTATTAAAAAATATTAGGTCCAATAATTCATCTTTTTCCGTATCATATTAAAAGCATGATATGGTAAGATGATAAAATCTAATTACATGTATGTGAAAAAAAGTTATATACTAAAAATACATAAAAATTAACGTATATATATATATATATATATATATATATATATTTACATGCAGTTTAAAGTATATGTATAAATAAAATGGATTCTTCCCAACTCACTTTTATATCTAATATTAATTAAACAAAATATTAAAGGTACTCATGTTTTACTAGAAAACTCACCTAGAGTATCATTGAGGTAAAATGGGGCACTCTTGAAGGCCCAATCGGTGTAGTTGAAACCATAGTGCCAATGCTCTGAGCCACCCACGAGAATTTGCCTGGGTTGTTGCTGTGTTTTGTTTTGAGGATGATTCCCAAATCTAGACCACCAATCAGTGTAGTTGAAACCAAAGGACCAATCCTTGTTGGCCATGCTCACTGAAAACATTGAAGCACTTATAACAATTAATATCATCACTCCATGTGTAAACTTCAGACCCATGATATACGCTCCAATATAATATAGTCTATCACAAATGTGGGTAAACAAAACAAGGGAATTAGTGTGCACAATGTCAAGTATGATTTGGTTGTTGTTGTTGTTGTTTGCTGGGGTTAATGGGTGTTTATATAGGGAGGGTGAAGGGGAAAAAATGTGTCATGGAATATGGTGGTGCAAAATGGCCAAATCAACTTCTAATTTTTTCTTTAAAGAAAATAATTGTTGGTTGGCATACTACAAATTGAATAGTTGTGTTTTTCCCAATCCCTGGCCGGTCAACTTTTGTTCTACGCCTGGCCTCTTTCATGGAACATGTGTTTGACCTGGTCGAATTAATAAATAATTAATCGTAGTATTGTTTTCTGTTAGATAAAGGAAAATGGCGAGGATAGTGTATGTTCGTATATTTTGATGTTGATAAGAGTTGAATTGAAACAACATATACGTACATGTAATAAATTAAATGATATGCTCTCATTTTCTTACACTATATTTTTATTCTGCGCTACATGCTCTTGGATGTGGAGAAATATTTGTAAATCTCATATGCGTGTTGAGCATTCCCACAGCGCTAGGTGACACAAGTGATCATTCTTCTATTTAGATCTCATAAAAAGTAATTTTGCGTATCAATAACTTTTTAAATATATAATAATAATAATAATAATAATTTAATGAGTGATTGGATTTTTATTTTTTTTACTAAAAGGTCCCTTATCTTACACTTTTAAAATTATTAATTCACTATAATCATAAAAAGATTATATAATGGTAAATATGGTTAAAAGCATATACAAGTAAAGTACATTAAGTAGTTATTAATTAAATACCAACCTTTAATTTTTCAATCAATGAATAATTTCTCATTTGAATCCATAAACTAAATTCTTCACTTTAGAAGGTAGGTAGTGTTATGATTTATGAACTTTCTAACAATTCTTAAAGAAGAAAAAACAAGAATATAAATGGTGCGTTTGGTTCCACATTTTAAATGTGATTTTTAGAGAGTAACAATTATAACTTTCACATTTTAATAAAATTAATCTCTTGTCATGGTCTAGTGAGAGGCAATATCAGTGGGTTGGTAACAGTGGTAAGGAACAGGAATTCTTCTAAGAGGTTACACTATACCATGGTTATATGCAACTGTGGTGCAGAATGGCTTTGTAAAACATGTGTTTATCATTGTCTTTTATAATATAGGGGTGGTACACCTAGTACCTGTTATCATACATTTTCTTTGTTGTTTCAAAATAAAAGGTCGTTAGAGGTCTAAATAGTGATGAAATCAAAGTCAGCGTGTAATGATAATGATAACACTATTAGTATTGCAAAACTAACGGAAATTTAACTAGTGTAGAAAAGTAGAAATGTAGAATTAAGTCCACAAAATGGTGTGGATGGTTTCATACTTTGTCTAAATGAAATACGTTGCAACTTGAGTGATGCGATCATGACGGATTAATGGCGTATCATTACATTGAAAACCAACATATATACTTAACTTCTTCCTTTCATGGTTTCAAAAATTTAAAAGTGACTGTAATTTTTATTTTCGTGTATACCAAGAGTTTTTTTATCTCATTTTTTTGGTACACTTTTTATCTATTCTAATATTATATAATTTAATTTAGAAATTGGCTTTTCTTTAGTGAACAACCGAACAAGGCTGATCAAATAATGTTAAAAAACTCTATGAGGAAATAAACCCCCAGAAGGCCAGCACTGTCAGCTAAAAACATTGAAATCAAGGACAATAATTAAGCCATGACGGAACGTGATTGAGGTTAATAATGCTAGAAAATGAAAGAAGAGGAACTAAATGATCATAAACATCATAAGAAATATGAACTTTTATATCAAATCAGAAGATTGGAGTATAAGCATATCTCTGTCTATTTTTGTTTTAAGACATCTATGTCTATACACGGTAAAGAAAACATCTTTCTCTATATCTATAAATGGTTATATACGAGGAAGGAAATCAATTAGGTTTTATGATATGTTTTAATTTTTTTGTCAAAAAAAATTGAGAATAATAGGCCAGCGGCAAGAAAGACCCCAACTAGAGATTGGCGTCCCCCAAAAAGTCACTCAACCACACCAACTCCAAAGAACATCAAATTAAAATTAGCAACAACAAAAAAAATGACAATTGGGAGACTATGCAAAAACACAATAGAGAAACTAACAAAACTTATAATCAGGTAGAGAATATTTATCCCTAAGGAATCAATCCTTCACAAAATTCGGAATCGAATTCCACCAAAAAGAAGTGTTAAGAAATGACACTCCAAAACTATATTTCTCTCCCTGTGGACATGAGAACAAGAAAACACTATATTTAAAAAAAAAAAGACAAGCAAATATGTTTAAAATCTTTATACAGAATTTCACTTGATTTTTGCTAACAATGGAATGAGTTGAGAGAAGAATTCCATTTTGAAGAGCTGAATACTCTTTTGTATGAATAGTTGATAACTGAGAGTGAGAGCAGAAGGAACGTAGCAACAATGGGTCCAGCGGCAAGAAGCATTCGAAGAAGTGGTGAAGGAGAACATCGAGGACCTCGGCGTGGACCCCACCGAGGCCATCCAAGACGCCATCCAAACCCTCACTCTCCAAGTAGTCCATCTCTCAGCTCACTCAACTTTCTTCCTCTCTTCTTTTCTTCCCTTCTCACTCTCCCAATCTCATAACGCCGTCGTTTCTTAGGCATCGTCACCTGCGTCCCCGGAGAAACCCACCCCGTCATCGAGTGCTTGGACCGCTTAAACCACCTCCAAACCGAATCGGACCAGAACCATGTCGCAATTGCGTTTAACACTCTCCACGACCTGTGTACAAATCCAAATTCAGATTCAAATGCAAATGCAAATACAAATGCGGCTACTGCAACCAAAAACGGCGCCGTTGAGCTAACTTGTTCGCTCTGTTCCAAAATCCCCCAGTCCACAGCCGGATCTCACGTTGTTCCCCTTGTCTCCTCATTAAACTCCTTGTTGTCGTTGCTTCACGGTTTTGACTCGTTTTCTCAAACATTGCCGTTTTGCCACTGTTCTGAGTTTCTCAAGGGACTGATAAGTGATAACTGAATTTATTTCTCTGTTGGTGTGTGCAGATGTTCAGAGCACGGGGGCGTTTCATCGCTGCGACGGGCCGAGGATTGTGATCGGTTTTCTGACTGACAATAAGGGAGGCCTGGAGGTTTTGAGCAGTGGATTTCGCGTTGTGGCTGCGGCGGCGACCGGAGATGAGATCGTGAAGGAGGCGTTTGTGGAGTTGAAGGTTGACGAGCTGATTTTGGAGATCATGTCGTTGCATAGGAGCAAGGGGATCCAGAGTTTGTATGATGCTGTTCGCACGCTTTTGACGCCCGATGACAATCGAGTTGTGGCTTCTCAGGTGAGTTCGGGCTGCTTGAGGATGTGTGTGCTCGTATTAGTTGAAGAGAAGCAAGTATAGATGTGATAAGAGGAGAGATAGTCTGAAATGAAATGTGTCAATTGAGTGTTTAAGTGTCCATCTATCGGTTCTCTTGTTTGGTTGTAGAAAACATTTCTAGTTTTTCATGAATTCGCACGTAAATACAAAAAGAATTTAATTAGAATACAGTGACAGTGTATGAAATTGTAAGATTATTTCTAATTGGTTGCCACAAGTTTTATCATACTAGGTGAGGTTGGCTATATAGATCATATGACCCAATCCGCTCTCTTAAAGACCAAGGTTTCAGAGATTGTTTGAAATTGTAAACATGTTTACCGTGACAATGCATGAAAATTATACTCTTACAAAAATGTTGTTATTTTTACTTTATATACTTGTATGATGAATATAGAAAACAATGAAAATAGAAAGTAAAATAATAACAGGGTGACATTTTTTGCCATTATTTGTAAAGTTGATAATAGAAAATATTTTTACAAACCATATAGTTCCTGAAGTGTCATGGGTGTTCATGCAAATAGGTACATGTTAATAAAGAAGAAACGGATGCAGAGTTAGAAACCTAATTTGGTGAACAGTGAACAGGATATTTCCTATATTCTGGTCTTTTGAAGTTGTAGGGTCGCCATCTTTCGAATTGTGTGTACATCATGACTTAAAAGTGTCCAATATGTTCTATTTCCAAGTGTACGGTTATGCACGGAAATTTGCAAAGATTGGAATTGCAGAAGCCTTGTGGATTCTCTGAGTGCAGGGCTTAGCTCACCTCACTTGATTTCAGCATGCATCACTTTGAGGGTCGTTGCCGTAAATGTAAGTGAATGAAAATCTAATCCTACATTGAGTATGAAAAATTGTGTTTGCATTGAGAGTTCATAGGAAAATAACAATTGGATCAAAACTATATAGTCAGATGGTTTTAGGTGATTTTTATGGTGACTGATCCTACACAAATTTTCAGCCATCCTTGATTCTTGTCTCAAAATGGCTATTAAGAGCTTTTATGAACTGTCTCTCCCAGTATGATCCAAATGTTGAGTTGTTGCAATGTTTGCTATTCCTTTTCTTGAGTCAGTTGACGCATCAAGGTGGACATGTTAGTGGAAATAAAACTTAGGGCTAATGGTAGGTATACTTGCCTGTTTAACATATAGGACTTGTAGTTAGCAAGATTTGTCAATTGGGTGTCTTGAAGTCTAGCTTTTGCTTTTTATCCCCCTTAGATTTTTAATGTTTTTCGAGGTTTAAATTCGGCATGTTGGGACAGCCTTACTAACATTGTCAAATGGAAGTGCTGACTCAAGTATGCATTGCCTTAATGCCTTGGGTTATCTCTGCTGAGTATTTTCCTTTTATGTTGCAGGATGAAATATGTAAATCCATTGCTGAGAAAGGTGGTATGGATGCAACACTCAGATGTATAGATGACAGTGGTGAACAAGGCAACAAAGCTGTGGCCAAAGTTTGTTGCTCATTACTTTCAAAGGTATAGGTTAAAAGGTTTTCTCTGGACAGGTCACCTGAGAATTTTTATTATTATTTAATTTTATAGTTTTTATAATTTGTAGGGATTGCAATGTCTTGATCTCTGTTATTTTGATGGTTGTTGTCCTACTCTTTCTTCATGAGCTGAAAGTTCTCTTTGAACATTTATATTTTGTGTTTAAATTTTTTTATTGCTTGGCCT
>CM023948.1:40922194-40989233 GCA_013407115.1 Glycine latifolia
TGAGTGTGCTTTAAAATTAAATGACCTTAAACATATACATTATTTGATATCTTCTAACTTGAAAGGTTCAAACAGAGCAGAGGCTATCATCCACTAACTCACCTTTGACGATGTTGACTGCCTTAGAATTTTTTTATTGCTTGGCCATGAGTGTGCTTTAAAATTAAATGACCTTAAACATATACATTATTTGATATCTTCTAACTTGAAAGGTTCAAACAGAGCAGAGGCTATCATCCACTAACTCACCTTTGACGATGTTGACTGCCTTAGAATGGCATCTTTAATTTAAATGTAATAAGATTTTTTTTTTTTTGGTGTTTGTGTTATTTGTTTTGTTAAGTTGAATGACTCTTTTAGTTGTTTAATTGATAAGTTAGCAGCAAGTGACGCAAACAAGAGTGCAATTGTTGGGAAAGGAGGTATGGATAAGCTAATTAATCTTTCAGCCAGATTTGCTGATGACCCTTCTGTTTTGCTAGAGGTGAGAACCTGCAATATCTTAATCTAGGCAGCCAGTGTAAAATTACTATCAGTCTTAAACATCGTGCTCCAAGTATAATGATTTTCGAGTCAGATTGATTTAATGGCATTCCATCTACTGAATTGTTCCATTGTAGGATTGCAATTTAGTTATAGAAATTCAAAGAATGGAGATTAGCTATTTTGATAGTTGTTGAAATGTGGAAATGCTGTAATCAGGGTTTACAACGTACTGAGTGTAGTTAAATTGGGTTCTTACTCGTATCAGGCCATATCCTGGACAGGATTTTATCTATGAAGTTCATGATATACTTGTTTTTCTTTCAGTTTATATGCATCTGTGCATCTTGTACCTGTTATAATTTTATTGCTTTTATTTGTCGCACAGATTATGTCTATTATTTCGGTGCTTTCTTTAAGATCCCCACAAAATGCAGCCCGTGCCATTGAAGCTGGTGCTGGTGTCCTCGCTAGTCAAGCAATGGAGAAATTTCCTGCGGCACACCAAATGCAAAGAAACTCCTGTCATATGATCAGAATCTTGTAGTGAGAAATCCAGAGAACAGGCAAGTTTATAATTTGTGATATTTACATTTATAATTCTAGACATACATTTAATCAGTGCTTGGCATTCTTTTCCGTTTTTTCTCCTTTTGTAGTTTTGTAATCCTTGCCTTGTAGTAACATTTTATTGTATAAGGCAAGTGTGCTCATTATGGTTACCCTTCTTAGCCATTTTCTATTGGACAGAACTATCTTACTTAATAATGGAATTGACAAATACATAAGGAAAGCAAAGCAAACACATAGCAACTGTAAGGATGCTGCTACATATGCGTTGAGGGATTTGGGGCTTGATAATTACAACTTGTAGTTGATAATTTTGACCTCTGTATTGTTTTACAATGTAATACCCATCAATAATTTTTTTGTTTCTGAAGAAAAAAAGTGAGTGTATATGATTGCAGATTTTAATCGTCTCGTCTCTATTCTATACACGACGAATATTTTGGATTTGCGGAATTCAATGTACAAAATGAGGCTGAACGAACCTAATACTATTTTTTTTTGCTTTCTATCATATTATCTGCTACATGTAAATCGTTACGTAAAGCTTCTAGCTTATTATTTGCATTGCCCTTAGATTTCCCCTTGTGCAATTCACAATATCAGTTACGCAATTCAATTCACGATTCCTTTCACTGTTTCACACAAATCCCTTGCAGGTGTGTTCATTTGTTCATATTGCCCTCTGATTTCCCTTGTGCAAATATTAGTTACGCAATTCATTTCACAATTCCCTTCGCACAAATCCTTACACTATCTAACGTCTATTAATAGGGATCGGTTTACATTATTTTGAGAAAGTACATTTTTATATTAGTAACTAATACGGGTGTAATCACATGAGTGCATTTGTAGCCAAATCCGGTTAAAAAGGCCACTGAATTATGTTTTAAGACAAAATAAATTAATGGTTTTAACATGTAAAAATAGGGGAAGTTGTTATGTGTAATTGTGTATGATTGGTTACATGTTTTTAAAATATAAATACTATTAGATAAGTAACATAAATAAATTCAATCTGAAAAAAAAAAAAAATAAGGCAAGTTCAATTAGATTCAGCATATTGTGCCAAAAAAAAGTAAAAGTAAACAAATAATAGACAGTAATATTATGCTAAGTTTTCATATCATTCATTTTGAGTTGTCTCATTCACTATTTCAGTTGTAGTTAAACTTTTAGTTCTTGTTTAATTATTATCAATAAAGAAGATTTAATGATATCATAGTGTTTTTTTATTAATCCTACACAGATATACTTTAATTTATGACAATAAAATATTATATCAAATCGATAATTAGTGTAATGTAGAGAAAATTGGTAAATTTAGAGAGACGCGATTGTAATCTATCTACTAAATAACATGTTAAACACTATATATGGCTTAGAAGTATTAGAGTATCTAAGCAAGATGCCTTATCAACTTTGGAGTCAAACTTTTCACGTTGATATTTGGAGTTCAAGAAGGATAAAAATATGAAATATGAAATATTGGATATTCTACTGTATGGTTCATAGGAAATCCATATGTAATAACTAATAACTCAAATAGACTAGAAGTGGAAACAATATTTTTGGAATTAAAAGAGATTTTCTTTTGTTTTTCTCTCTAGCATGTTTCACAAAAAAGAAGAGTTTTCTTTTAATCTGGGACAATCCTTTTACCAATTGTTTTTTAAATGTTTAATCCAAGTGAATATACATACACTCGTGATTATACCTTAGAAGCAATTCTACTTTACTACCTGGATAAAAACTATTTTTTTAAAATTACTTTTCAAATACTATTCCTAAATATAAATTATCTTTTTAAATTAATTCTTTAATATTAATATTTTGAAATATAATTATACTAAAATATAAACTATTGAGTAACAGAATCATTTTTTTTAAATAGTTATAATACCTAAAATAAATAAATAAAGTATAAAAATATGCCGTAAAATTCTTTAGATAGTCAAACAAAAGATATCCTTGCTGACTAGCTCTTATATAAGTCAAAACTTCCAGCTTGCAGAATAAAAACAAGTGTTTTACAATTTGTTTCAAAAACAATTATTAGGTCGTATTTAGATTTTAAAAAAATATAAGTATTTATATAAAAAATTCTCATGTATTAAAATTAACTTATACGTAAGTTAAAATTAGCTTTCTTAGAGAAAATAAATAAAAGTTTTCAGTAAATTATTTTATGCATAAATTAAGTTTAACTTTTTTTCCCTTACAAATAAAAACTTATCCAAACAAAATCTTAATCACTCATGATTTTAACACAAACCTTAGATCATTAAAAAAAACAAGGGACTCTTTGTCATTAAGGAAAAAGTTGAACGATCATCTAATCTAATTAATTAATGAAAACCGTTCAAGATATATAGATCAACCCTTGGACATTAAATTCTCAACTGTTCGTGAATTTTCCATCGCAAAGATTCTCATTGAAATAAACAGAGAGGAGCACGCTAAACACAATCAAATTTTACATAGATTTTGGGAGAAGCCAAGATAAGATATCTACAATTTAGGTACGGAAATTAATATTTTTGAACATGTATTGGTGGGTGGTAGTTGGCAGTTGGCCTTTTTGCCAAATGCATATAGACGTGTGGACTTTTTGGTGGTATTTCCTTGTTTCATACTTATAGTATTGTGTGTATAATAATATCTTATATTATATTTGCTTTCTTATTCATACCATAACATTAGATAAGATAGATAGCTATTAATTGGCTGGTCTGAAAGAATCTTTCAAGAAATTGTTTCTTCTAGGGTGAGACCAACCTAATTTATATATAACTTACACACATTTGTTTTTTTTATTCGCCATGTGATTTGATTATTTGAATGTTTATATTATAATACTATTCTCCGCATATTATACCCCTGTAGAGGTGTAATTAAACATTTGAATGGTTTTTGAAGTCTTCAAAGCTACTTAATTTAACTATGATAGCGAGTAGCTGAGCCAAAATTAAATGGCAAAAATTATGACCGGGATTCTATCATTTTCACTTGTGCATTTCAATAACGTGGGATTGCACATCATAATTAAAAGGTTTGCTTTACTTTTTATTCTTAAATAATATAATCTTCATTAAAAATATGGTTGGATAAATTTTTTTAAAAATATTCATAGAAAAAAAAAAACAAAAAAAACTTCTACATAAATTAAAATTACCTTGTACATTAAGTTAAAGGTTAATTTTAAAGAAACTAATATAAAAGAGTTTTCACAAATTAACTTAGTATAAACTTATTTTATCTTATCCACAATGAATAATTTTATTTATTTTCTTTTTTTATAAGTATTTTTTGAAAAGAATCATCAAAACAGATCTAAATATGAAGTATTATTGAATTTCAGTGAAGATTCAAATATAATATGATATATAGTATGATTTTATTAAAATAAAGATGCATTTTTATAAATGATTTTAATAAATCTTACAATTAATAATGATATATAGAATATTATATGATATAACTTTGGAGCTATGTATTATCAATACGTATAGGATCAATGATCAAACATGAGCGTGTGGGCTCCTTCTCTCTGCAAGATTCCTCTCTATTATTTGTTTGAGAGTGACCGTTTTGTCATGCACCTTCCAACAAGATAAACATTGAAACCTGAGTGCTTCTATTTCTTAAGAGATCAGAAAAGGGTGATTTTGTTGCACGATCATGACAAGGCTTAGGTAAACGGATAAACATTAATTAAATAAACAGATTAACATTCGAGTTATAAAAAATATCAAAATAAATTTATTTATTCCAACAATTTTCCATACACACAGTTAATAATTCAAATTTCTGTCGGTACAATTAAGAAACTCAATTATCTACCAAATATACTAACCTTGGTAATATAATATTGAACCTTTTAGTAATAATTTTTTTACTAAGTAGGTTTAAACATTTGATTAGGTTGACTAGTCGGTGCCTGGTCAGTCGGTGGAGTTGATTAGTTTAAATTTGCTTAGGGATGACTTGGCTGCGGTTTCTTACAAGCATCATTGCTTGTAGCCTTTTTATTTTGTTAGTCTTCTACCCCTAGATTTGGACTATTTTTAATTAATGAATATAAGTTTAAGCTAAGAGGAAACTATCTCTATTTTAAAGTTAGAGTAAGATATTAAAATACAATTCAAGTAGAATTATATATTGCTAAAGTAACAAGACATACAGATATGTACTCTAAAAACATGCCATATAAGTGACTGATCAAATTATGATTCAGAAGCTTATTGAATGTTTTTTTTATTTTAAGAAATTATAATTATATAATTTGATTAATTTTTTAATTAAATTATATAACATATGATGACTTTGTTAATATTTTCTCTTATTTTTTAGTAAATATATGGGAAAATAATGATAAAATAACAAAATATTATGACTTCCTTAATTTTATAAAAGATAAATTTAAATTATATGAATTTAAATTTTGAATTTTACAACTTGTGGTAATTAAAAAAAAACAGATGGTAACTTAAAGGATTATTTTTAAATGAGTATTAAAAGAAAATATTTATATTTAAAATAATATGTAATGTAATATTGGAAAATTATTTACTCACTTATATTAGGAAAAAAATAATGCTTAATGTATTTTATAACCTTTTAGTATGCTTGATATTTTTAACACGTGTTTGCTTCATTTTGCTTTTAGTATCAGACAAACATCAATATATTACTTTCTTTAATATTTACTAAAACTTTTACTTTTCAATATGACATTGGATAAAGCCAATTAAGTTCATTGGATACCACTGCCACATGTCCACAGTGATGATGCAAATTGAAGACAAAGTATGCAGAAGAGTATGAGAATATTGTTCTCATGTGACTCATCTATTTCTTGTTATAATCTGTTGTATGAAAATTATTCTCCAAATAGAAATAAATACATTGTTTTTTCTTTCCAAGTAAATTCCTCTCCCTCTAACCCGCATAAGTATTTTAATTCATTATAGCATAAATTTGGAGACACTGTCAACTTCAAGTTATGGACATATCTTTAAATTAAATATAGACAACAACCCTCACTTGATGATAGAGTATCTTAGAGACAAAGACAAGATAATTTGATAATGAAGAGACGATTTCCCTGGCATTATCTTCATGTACATCCAACATAGTCACCATATTATCTGTAGATTGAAGGGCACATTTTGCTAACTCAATAAATGAATCAGGAATTTGAACATTGCATTATCAAAATAGAGAAATCCAATTTTTTTATATGCACGTGGAACTTTTGCTTTAATTCCATGTACAGAATTATACAACATCACCAATTATTTCAAGGAAAATAATTCCATATATTTTTCAAAGGGTCTTTCACAAAATTGCAAAAAATAAGCAATTATTTCTATAAAATAAGTTAAACCAAACACACTAGATATCACAACTATTCCATATGTAGGACTTCAACAATATATAATTTTTTATATTCAAAATCATATTTTAACAAGTTCTCTAACAGTCTTATGGACTTTGTACACAAAATGGTATCAAACATTTTACCTCTCTCTCTCCCACTATCTAGTTAGCATGGTAAATTTACATCTGACCCAGATGACGAATTTCATAATCTCCTTCACAACTATTAGAAAACACAAGTAGGGAGCAAAACTGGGAGTTACTTGATAGCTTTCCTTTCCTATTTTGACACAACTGCATGCAACAAGTGCAAGATTTCAAATATGAATCATCTAAACCACTATTAACTAAGTCAACCACCAAATCATGAAACTCCAAAATCCATCTAAGATGTTGGAGTAATTTCTCCTGCAGCATTACAGTGTTCTCATGGCAAAAAGAAATGAATGATCATTATTATTTTGGACAAATGAACTGCTCCGGCTTCTTATTGCGCGAAAACCAAATTTTACTTCAAAATCTCAAAAGCCTCTCTCCAAAGATCCATCCTCTTTTATGTATCATGTGTTGTTCTTGAGTAGTTGTAAAACTCCTCTACTTTTATCTGCAAAATTCATGGTGAGAAAATATACACAAATCACCTTTTACATGTTTTTGGAATGTGACTTTTTCCGGTTATAAGTCCCATTTTACATCACCATCATCTATCATGTTGTCACCTTCTGTTTGGGATGTCGCTTCCCCCGATTGTGTAGCTAATTGGAGAGGGCCTTGAGGAGAACCAGAACTGCCACCCTTCAAGGATTCATTGTGCATCCACAAGCCTCCAAGATCTACAGTAGATCGATTAAAATTTGCAGCTGTAGCAACTGGAACTCGCCGTGTATGAAGCCGGTATTTCTGCAATGATAAACAACCATATGTTAATATCAAATCAAACATTAGAAGGCAGTAATTAAGGGGAGATGGAACAATATGAACTCACTTGTAAATGACTCTTTACTTCATCATTGGTCAGGCCATCTACCCTCATGAGTTCCCTAATTTGCTTTGGAGTAGCTGCTGCAATCGAAGTAACCAGGAGGTTTAAATTAGACAATTACGAACCAAATAAGAGACAATATGATTATGACTTACCAAATCTGTGTTTGTGTAAAGAACTTTCAGGTTGACAGATAATATGATATGCAATGCAATATGAATGTATGATCCTAATTTACTTCACACCTTCAACATGAATCAAACTGGAAAAAAAATAGTTATTTTCATATCAACACACTTACAGCATCCAATCCCTCAATTTCTAACACTAGAACACATTTTTGGCACAATCATCCATTTAATAGTCCATCCACAATTTCCTTTCAATCAAAATGATGAAGTGTGATCAAGACCCTATTCTATGAAGCAAAATAATTGCACTACTAATCAATGAAATTCATGTGCCAAGATAATTTTGATATTATTGTTAGCTTTAACTACTAACCTTGAGAACCTCCAAGCTCCTCTAAAGCCTTAATAAACCGGCTATGCAACTCGGGCGACCAGCACCGCCTTTGTTTCCGGCTGCTTTGTGGCTGATGCGGCGGTGAAGGAGTGGAGGAACCCACCCTGCAAGAGCTGGTTCTGCAACCAGATCCCTCCCTGGTGTTTTTCACTGCAGTTCCAGGTGTCTGAAGAGAAAGTCCATTGGCAACACAATCTTCCTTTGTTGCAGGGTAAGAGGAAAAAGGAATAACAAACCCCTTCTCTCCATTTCTAATTCTACCATATTGGAACAAGTCCTTGGCCACAGATTTTCTTTCTTCTCCATTATTCTGCCATGATCAAATAACAAAAAAAATTGTTAATTCATAATTTTTTCAGCACCCCACAAAAGAAACACTCTCATCGTGTTTGATTAATAGTACCTTGTTTTCAACTAAATAGTTTTGTTCTTTGACACATTCATACCTTGTTTTCAACTAAATAGTTTTGTTCTTTGACACATTCATATGCATTGTTATTATTATCAGCTTTATCATCATTGTTCCAAAGCTGAAAAGAACTCATCCAATTCTTCTTGTCCCTGCATTCCTTCTCCTTCTCAATTTCCTTCCTCTGATCATACTCTTTCTTCAGAGGAATGAACTCCTCCAACACTGGCTCAGACTCGCAAGCCCTGCATTTTTCTGATTCCACCTTCAAAGCTGAAATTGCTGCAACCACAAAGAAACAAAAACAGTGGATTAGTCCATTGAAACTTGATGAGAAAATAAACACAACCCATGTTACAAAACCATCAAAACAGGCTCAAAATTGTTTTTTCTTTCCTTTTTCTTTATTTATCGATGTTTCTCAAAAGTTTAGCTGAGTTAAATTCCAAGAACTCGTCACGATCAGAACAAGCCTTACGGTTCAAAGAACGCTCACAAAAATACTTGTAAATTTCTCCCTAGCAAAATCCTCACATCAACACCAGAATTCAAACTTATATCCTCGTGGGATATGAGTTTGTATCCTTATCAACTGAACCAACCAACATTGGTTTGATGTACCAAAAGTGTTTTTTATTCTAAGTAAAAAAACGAACCATCATTTAAGAGGAACATGCAGAGAGGAAGTTCGCGTTTGAATGCTTGGATCTTGGCCAATTCGAGTTCCAATCTTTGGACAAAGTCATCGAGCAAGGACACCTTGTGTGATGCATTTGGGGTGGTGGAAAGGTGGCAGAGAAAATCAGTGATGGATTTTGGAACAAAAGAGGGTCTCAAATCTAAGCTTAGTTCTTCTTCAGGAACCACCAAACGCATGTTGGTGTGTGTGTTACAGTGTAATGTAACAGAGTTGTTATAATGACAAAAGGGTCTTCTTTTTTCTCTTTTGTTCTGTGAGTTGCAGTGGTAAGGAGATTAATTATTCTGTTTATGTCATTCCTTGTTTTTGGAGTCAAAAAAGTGGGGAAGGATTGAAGGAATGAATGAGAGAAAGAAAGATAAGTGAAATAGAGAAAACATAGAAGGAGAATTAAATAAAGCGAATTTATAGGTGGAGGGATTCATCATTCATGGGTTTGGACTTTGGATTGGAATATGAAAGAGGGTTTGTTTGATTGTGATTTGCGAATCAGAGCTGTTTGCAGAAGAATTTCAAATCAAATGAATAAATAAATAAAGTCTTCTCGAATCTCCCATATATATATATATATATATATATATATATATATATATAAACATAAATACTTTTTTAATTCAATTTAGCGTTGTTTTTCATTTTTTTATAATTTTTTTATTTTTGTTCTTGTAAAATATATTTGTTTAATTTTTTATCTTTAAAGTAATTTAGATAACACTTTTATCATTATTTAAAATATTTTTTATTGTTATCATAACACTTTTATCATTATTTTAAAAAAATTTAAAGATAAAATAAACAAATTTTACAAGAACTAAAATAAATATAGGAACAAAAATAAATAAAAAATACTAAATGACAAAAATAAAAAATATATTTAACCCAAAGAAATACAAAAGAAAAAAAATTATATGACTAAAAACATTGTTACTTAATGTTTTATTAAGCTCAAACAATGTTGTCTCCATACAAAATTTGTCTGTAATTGCTAGTTTACATTCATAATGGTAAAAATCGAATTGATCATGCCGGTCAGATCAATAACTAGAGGACTGGCATGTCAAGGCCGGTTAAGATATCAAATTGAAAATGTAGTCGACCCAAATCAATTTAATCGATCCTTTTTTTCAGATTTTTTTATAATTCTTAAAACATGTTAAATTATTAATAATTAATTATTAGTATATAATATACTCCTATAATATTATTTTGGTAACAATATATAATAACTATGGTAACAATATATAATAATTAATAATTATTATGTTGATATTGATGTAATTTAATATTTAATATTTATGTGTTTTATATATTTTTATTAAATTTACCGATAATCATTTGACAACTTTTATATTTAACTATAGAAAATAACAACAGTTTTTTTAATAATTTGATGATAGCATCTATCAAAATAATTTATAATAATAAATAATTATTAATATTGAAATATAAATTATGAATTAATCACATTATATATTATATAATTGGTATCTTAACACTATCAAAGTGCATGAAATTAATCGTTAATTATTTTTTTTTCATGGAAGAAATGGTAGCATTGAATTGAAGCGACCAGGCTATATATGGGCCATGACTAGGGAGGACCTGTCAAGTATACTCAACAAAATATTTTATTGAGTCAATTTCAAAGAGAGAAAAAAGAGACATAAATTAACAAAAGTGGGATATGTTTGGAATTTTGATTGTTTGACCAAAAGAAAGTGGTGTGGTAGCTAGACTGAGTGATTTGTGGAGGGTTTTGCCAAGTCGCCAACCAATCCTCTAAAGTTTGATGACCAAAAAATAAAGCATCATAATCAAGTTTCATGAGATACTTCTACTAGAATCCTAGAAAATAGTATCTGTAACCGTGGCCGAAGTCTCATACTTTTCTAAAATGGCTTCTCACAACACACCCATACTATTTTTTTCCTATAATAATAATAATAACTAGCTTCAAATTGTGATTTACCTTTTTGGAAAATTCACTGAGTATATTTGGATGAAATATTTTAAAATTTCAGGAAATTTAAAATTTAGGAAAATTAAAATGCATAAATTAAAATTTTTTTATTTTCAAAATTCTGTGTTTGGATAAAAAAATTAAATTTCTTCATTTTTAAAATTTTGAACCTCATGCACGGAGAGGCACTTGAGGTGGGTATCATGAGAGTAGCGGAGGTCAGAGTACTTATCGATAATGGAAACGGAGCAAAGAGTGATGCTGTTAGAATTTCTATAGAAAAAAAGAATTTCAATTTCTTACCTTTTAGAAGGAAATTCAAATTTTACATTTTTAGTTGTTTAAAATTCTGTTTTAAAATTCCAAAAATTTAAATTATTCATATAAAAATATTCAAACAATGAATTTTAAATTAATGAATTTTAAACTCCCTAATAAATTACTTTCCCCAATTAAAATTCTCTATCCAAACACACTCTTAGAAAATTAAGAAGGACTTTCAAAAGTCACCATTTTAATTGGAACCACTTAATGAAAGTTTGAAAAACATTAAAGAACTAATCAATTTTAACAAACCACAAATTCAACTAAAACCTCCTTGAGTTCTTACCTTCCCTCCTTGAGTTCTTACCCTCCCAATATATAACTACTACTAAAGATTAGATTCACTTACACTCGGTTCTGTGAACATGCAAATTTGTTCTCACTTTCACAAAAGTTACGAAACACCCCAACTTGGTTGAGAATCCAAAGAACATAAGATACCTTATCTAAGCTTTAGACTAAAACACATGAAAATTCTTACCTAGAGAATCCTTCACGCGAAGACTAACTCTAGTTCATGGGTACAAGGCATTTTTGTCAGCCTCCCACCACCCCCCTGCTCATGAAGGCATCTATTTTTTTTTCCTTCTATTTGTTTCCAATCTATGATCTATGATAATTATAAAAGCAGCTTAAGTTTTTATTTTAATCCTAATTTATAAAGGATGAAATATTTTAGAATGAAAAAGAATGTTAGTGACACTTTTTCTTTCTGTAGACTTTTTTATTGTTATATATACAATGGTTTCTCCGCTTCCATGTGGTATGTGGAATATTTATATGAAAAATTACTAAACAATAAAAATTATATTAAACATAATATAATGTTGGTTAGAAAAAACTAATATAATGTTGATTTCTGTAAAAAAAATTGAAAGAAAAAAGTGATACGGACATCCGATAGTTTTTCACCAAATTGCGATGCATATTTTAGCTTTCAAGGGTTTGGCATCCTTGTCTCTTTCAGGGGTTGTTTCCTATATTAAGAATTATATTATATATTCTCCTTCTCCTATCATATCTTATGTATGTTCTTAAAAAATCATATCTTATGCACTTTTTAAATACTAATTAGGGTTATTTCACTTCATGTAAAACAAATAAAACTAAAAAAATGGTTTATTTCTCTATGAGAAGAATGTAATTGTAATTACTTATAAGGTAAAATATGTTTTTGTATCCGTATTTTTAGTTAAACATGATTTTAGTTCATGTAATTTTTTAAATTAATAAATTTAATCCTTATATTTTAAAAAAAATGTGTATTTAGTCCCTACATCATGACTGAGGGACCAAATAGAAATTAAATTTACTTATTTTTAAAATATAATAAAGATCAAATTAATTAATTTAAAACTACAAAAGATTAAAATTAAATTGGACTTAAATTAGAGAAACCACAAACATATATTTTCCTTACTTGTAATAATGTTATTATATCAAGGTATTGTGATTAAAAGTTTGCTATCAAGGTATTTTTTTTTTCTTCAAATTATTCATTTTAACTTTTGAGAAATCATTAAAAGTACTTCTGTTTAAAAGGTGTTTTTTTTTTTCAAAAGTCTTATTGAATTATCATAGGTATATTTTTATTTAAAATATTTTTCATTGAAGATACGAAACAATAATTGTTTTCATTTCTAAATAAATCACCTTCTTGGAAATATCGTTCCAATATATAAAATTCTTGAGAAATTTTAGATGATATAATTTATTTATTATTTAGCTAGAGTATAATTATAGTTGCTCATGCTTTAACTGGAGTAACTTGATTTCATGTCAGTCCACAAATTTTTTATTTTATTCCATCATGTATCCACTTTTTATTATTATTATTATGAATGAATTAGTATGAGTTTCTGTTTGAAAAAAAGTCATTATTTAACTTCTCTATTAATAATATGTTTAAAATTGATTACAACGGAAAAAATTAATAGCTTTACAACCAATTACCACGAAAAAGTTTCCTAAAAACCACAAAAAGTTTTATTTGCACTCATTAATATATTAAAATTCTCAAAAATCTTTTACAACAACAACAAAAAAATACTTTCATTTTCTTCTATCAATCATGTAAAAAATTTATTCTCATTAATTTTCTCATGTTGAAATTTACATTCCTTATATACCAATCTTTACTCAAAAACAACTTGAGATTATTTTTCAATTTTTCCTTCCGGACTCACAAGGAGATAAACTGGTGATCTGATTTTTTTTAAAGAAGCTGTCAGGGGATAATTCGCAGTTACCATTTATTTAAAGAACTAAACTGTTGTAAAAAAAGAATTACAAACATTCCATGTAATGCTCCAACCGTATTGAATAAAATTAATTTGTGTGGTGTAACAGAGTTTTAGGCCCTTACTCTAATTTTCTATGCATCAGATATTAGGAATATACAACTAGAATATTTCAGAGGATGGATACAAAAATATTCATGAAAGCCTTCATTTTGCAACCATAGCAATGACTATAGTAAAATGAATCTGTGGAAGTACAGAAATCAAACAAGTCCTATAAACAGGTGTAAAAGCACAATCTGGCGAGGAAAACTCCCTAAAAAAACCTTCTCCAAATCATGATCACCAATGTAGTATCATTCTTTTTCATTCATCTGAACCACTATTGAAGTTAATATCTTCAGTTTTCTTTGTATCCTGCTCCTTTGTCTCATCACCTGCTTCAGCAAACTCTCCATCTTCTTTGATATATGGCTCCACCAATTTCCAGAACCAAGTTGAATTGCTTCCCAGAATACCAATCCAAAAAACCCTTCCTTTCCTCTTGACTTTGCAATCCATGGACATGGCTTTAAATTTTCTGACAATGTTCTCAACACCCTCACGACTTCCCTTTATTTTCAGCAAAATATCCCCTGATGAATTTCGATGGCCCCCATACATATACCAGTATGCCAGAACACATGGTGACAACCATCTATGGACTAGTTTTGGAATTGTGGGTTCACCTTTTGACCAGAACTGATCTGCATAAAAGCCAAAATGAGAGCTTGCAATGGTGCAAAACTTATCTGGTATGTTTTCACTATTGTCACCTGGCTTACAAGTAGGATGCAGCCACTCATAAAACTGGTGATATATATGACTCTTCAGGACATAATGGCTGCCGGAATTTCTATCAAAATCAAAACGAATAATGTGATTCCTCCTTTGGTCATCAGAATCAATCCGCAAACCACCTAAAAGCAACCCAATCAAGATTTCTCTCTGCTCTTTGCTTAACTTCAGGCTTATTGGTCTTTTAACAACTTTCCTTTTCAAGCTCAGGATATAGTCAAGCTTTTCCATTAATGGGGATTCAATTTCATACTTTTTTAGACACATAAAGTCATAGACCTTCTCTGCCTTTAAGTGGTTTCCCAAAGACAGGTATCCACTTAAGATGATGTTACAAGATCGAGCATTAACACCGATAGTCGCATCACGATTCATTTGGTTAAATATATCCTCAGCCTTGTCAATATTACCTATTTTCACCAAAGAATTCAGATATATACTGTATAAAGTACAATTAGGACGACATTTCTCCAAGCACTGGTAGAATGCCTCTTCCAATTTGTCATATAATTCCAAAGTGAAGTACATGCTTAGTAAATAAACATACGATGGCGTAACAGGCTTCAGACCACTCTTGACAAAATCTGCCATGATTGATTCTGCCAATTCTGATTCTTGTGCTTTGCATAGTATCTCTATTATTTGATTATATGCTGCAACATCTGTTCTACCTAGTTTTGACTGCATTTCCCTAAATATATCCAATGACTTCATCGGCATGCCAACCTTTGAGTAGACTTCCATTTTATACACAAAAGCCAGAGCCGGGGGTTCACTTTCAAACTTGAGAAGTTTGACCCAAGTTTTTTCTGCTTCATCCACCTCCCCTTCCCTTGCACAGGCCCTCAAGATAGATAATAGTACCTCTCTGTCCTCCTCAAATCCAGCACGTAGCATTGCTTCCCTCAATTCTGCTATCCTTTCTTTATCTATGGAATCCTGATAGCTATGCAGCCAAATTAGGCCCCCATAAATTTCTTTATGCACATCAAGTCCAGTTGTAACCAAATGATGATATATAAACTCAGCTTGCTTAAGGTAATTCTTTGACAAGATCCCCGGATTGCTTACAAGAGCTTTGAAGAGGGAATTATGTAAGCTAAGACGGGGTTGGTAACCACCCAACTGAATCATACGATTGTAAATGCTGCATGCTTCATCCAAACAACCTTGAACAGGAGCACTAAGATAAGCAACAACTAATATATGGAATGTTGACTCACTAGGAACACGGCCTTGATTGATAATATCATCAAATACCTCACGGCACTTTGAAAACTTTCGCTCTTTACCCATGTAATCTGCTAGTTTGGTAGCAAGAGCAAAATCAAATCGATACCAATTTCGTTGCATCATCCATTTGTATACCTTTAGGAAGGACAAAAGTAATTAAATTTGTGGACAAACCTAATGGCTCATAATGAGATTCTGTAAAATGTTATGGTTAAGTAATCAAACACAATATTTACAGCCAAATACCAATTCCAATTTCCAAGCAGCAGAAGAAACAAAGAACGAACAACCGATTCACAGGAAGGAAGACAGACTCACTCACTCAATAAAACAACATTTCCATGACAAATAACAATATAAACTAGCAATAGGGAAGCTTTGCACCATCCACTATTCCACAACAAAATATATATTAGCCAACAAGAATAGAACAATTTTCATTTTATCATCCAAATCAATAGGATTCGATTATTTTACCACATAATCCTATTCGTTAATATGATATAACAAGGTGAATTCCTTTTAGATGCCTATGCACAAATGTTTCACACCGACAATGCATATAAATTAAACTCACCCATAAGTATCCTCCAGTTGAAAGCCTAGGGTTCTCAACAATACCCACAACTCGATATACAATTTCATCCCAAAAAGGGGCAACTCATGTTATTTTATTCCCTGAAAATACTAATACTATATGCAAATTGGTCCCAAAGGAGAAGCCACAATACACATTCAAAGAACAACTTTTTTTGAAACACGCAAACTTTCAGAGACCAGAGTATAAACGCAAGTTTCTTCCCATCTCCCTTAACCATCCAACACACCGTAGATAACGCAAGTTAGCACATTATTATTTATGGTAACGAGGTGGGAAGAGGAAGAGTAAGCTACCTTGAATGCGGTTTCGTTCTCGCGAACGCGGAGGCAGTGGACGAGGACGTATGTGGCGTCTTCCTGCCTCATCCACTTCTTCTGCGCGTTCAGTATCCTCACCAGAGTCCCCGCCTTGTGCGCTGGTAGCTCCTTGCAGAGCCACGCCACCCTCGCCCTCCGCCACTCCTCAGGCACCGCGCTCAGCTCCCCCACCTCCACCTCCGGCCCACGCGGCCCCCTCGCCTCCGCCGAAGAGAGAACCTCCCTCTCCGGCGCCGTCACGGCGAGGCGAGGGAACTGGCAGGGGCGCGGGAAGAGGAAGGGGCGCGGCCATGGGAGGTGGGGAAGAGAGAGCGCGAGAGAGCGGAAGAGGATGAAGGTGGAGCGCATGGAGTGAAGATTATTAGGGTTTAAGGAGGAAGAAGAAGAGGTGTTAAGAGAAAGAGGAGGAAGAAGGTGCTGGGGGGTGACTAGTCTCACCACCATCTTCTATCTTCTATCTTGTGTTGAAGCTCAAATGAAATAAAGGGGAGACTGTTTTTTCAACTCTTGGATCGCTTTTTTGTCTAGGCCCGCCTTAGTCACTCTTGGGCTGGATCAAAGCTCAAATGAAATATTTTTTTATATGTTAGTTTCTTAATTAATGGTTTAAGAACACTAGTTAACAAGATCCAACAAATATTTAGGAATTCGATATCATACACGTTGTATTATTTTTTTTCTTTCCTTTTTATTATATGCTTTCGGAATTTAAAAAAAAAACAGTGAGAAATTTAGTTAAACTTATAAAATTATTTTTTTACAGTATTTATAATTTACGTTTATTTATTTTAAAAATATCCTTATTGATTTTATGATATAAGTCTTTATCTAAATTACTTTGTCTAAATATATGTGTTGCCTGATATATCGATTTCAGTTTGATTCGACATGAAGTTTCGACCACTTTAACATATTTTATTGTTTGCATTTTCAAATATTGTTACCTGGCCCTTGTCACCAGCCTCCTTTGTCACAGAATCCAAGCCATGTAACGCGAACTGAATGTATGAGTTTATGATATTGGCTTAGGCAAAAGTATCAGAAGAGAAGAGGGCAATTCTTTTTTTAATTTAGCATTTGAACTAAATTTTAAATTAATACTTCAATAAGAATAAGTGGTAATGGTTGAATTCTTGAAGTCGTAAAATTTATTATGATTTTTTTAATTAAAATTATAAAATATTTTACAATTTTAATTTTTTACTAATATTAAGAATCATTATTTATTTTATAAATTAAAAAATAATCTTTAATATTAATAGAAAATATATTAAATATAAATATAAATAATGTTAAAGAAATCATATAAAAGATATTAAATATATAAAATATTAAATAAAACTAAAAAGGGTAAAAAGACATTTATTTATAAAATAATTAAATTTAAAAATTATTTACATTTTAAAAAAATATACACCAAAAAAATATCTTAAATCATAAATTTATTTACAATTTCAATAAAAATACTTTTATTAAAAATTATAATTTACAATTTTAAAATTGTAAAAAAAATTATTACTATTTTAAAGTCGTAATTAAAAAAATTGAAATCATATTATATTTATAAATTCAATTAAAAAATCATAATGAATATTAATTTAAGAATCGTAATATCCATTATAATTCATCTGTATCAATATTAATTTAAAATTTACGTCAAATAGTAAATTTTTTAAATAAAAAAAAACACATCTAGTACTTTGACCATTGGCTGAATTATGGGTCATCCAAGCTAGTTATGTCTGACTCGGGGTCATGAAGTAGAAGTAGCACCTGCCAACGGTATTTCAGGGGTTAAAAAAAATGTAATATACTAAGAATAAAAAAAATATAGGATAAATTGTGTTTTTTTATCTTTCAACATTCATTTATGATTTTGTTCCTAAACATTTAGACATTTAGTCAACGTCCTCTAACTTTTTTTATTTTATTTTAGGCTTTAATCATTTTCATTTGTCCGGCCATTACATGAAAATTCAAAGAAAAAAGAGACAAAAATAAAATGAAAATGACATAAAAAATAAGCCTTACGATAATATTTTGAAATATGTTTTAGATTTTTAATAATTTTAAATTTATTTTTCATGTAATTTTATTTTAGATTTCAAACTAATATGAATCACTAAAAATTGAATAATTTGTTTTATTTTTTCTCAAAGTTGATCTAAACTGATCCATAGACACACCTTTATTTAGGATATGTTTACTTCTATTTTTATTTTCTATTAATACCTTTTAATTATAAAATTATCATTTTATTTTTTTAAATGCAAACAATATATATATTGGTGCCGGAAGTACCTAGCTAATACCAGTGTACGTTAGAAAGCATTTAAAGTATAACATATAACAACAAATTCCCTGTAACCAAGGCACAACCTCCAATAACATTATCACCTTATTTCTATTACTGAAGGTTTATACAAAAAAATACTGAAAATTGTTTCTTCTGTTTTACCTTTTTTGGGTACAAATCTTTTAAAAAATGGATTAAAATAAAGTGACAATTTTACAATTAAAAAGTAAAAACTGAAAAAAAAAATCTTAATTTTTCCACTTGTGGATCACACTATTCTTACAACTATTATGATTTCTTGGATTAAAGTCGATAAGATAAAATTCTTTTAAAAGTGATTATTCTAACATTCGAACTCCTCGTTGCGGAAAAGATAAATGTCCGTAAATACTTGCTTTTTGACATGTTTCTTACAATTAAGATTTAAGGAAATTAGTATTGTAGGATGTAATATATTTAAGATTTAAGCAAAATCTTTGTTTGTATAAAATTAAAATTACGGATAAAACATAAAAATAAAACAAAATTTAGAATAAATAATTTTTATATAATTAAATAATTATCCCATATATTCATTAATAGTATACTCCTCATCTGAGTAGGGAATCCCCTTCCATTAAAATAGTAAAAAGAAAAGTGCGTTACTAAAATTATGTCATTCATTACGCTTTTCTCTAAGTCTAAACACAAAGCTGTAGTAACTTACTTGAACTAAAAATACGAAAGGTGCACCTTAATTTCTCAGTTTGTGGATCACACGTTTCACTGATTTCATAAGAAATAAATAAATAGTTCTCTTACTCTAAACTCATCATCATCATCATCATCGGTATTGCTGAAAGCACAAAAAAGAAAGAAAATCCAAAGCAACAAATAAATTAATTAATTAAAAATTAAAAATTTGCTGCCTCATGTATCTCAGATTCTCAGGTTTGGATAAAATCAAAAAGATAAACTTGGTGTAAGAAAGACACACAGAAAGAAAGAAAGAGAGAGAAAAAAGCAAAGCAAAGAGGGTTCATGTTCACGTTCTGTTCTGGTTCACACTTTCACGAGCCTATCACCGACTCTCTGCACCTGCAACTGCAACTTCCAACTTCAACTTCAACCACTGCAAGCTTAGCTCTGAAAGAAAAGAAAAGAAAAAGAAAATATCTCCATTTGGTTTGGTTGGTGAAAGTTGAAACCTTTTCACGAGCTCAAGTTGGTAGTAACTTTTTTAACTTGGCGGTCTCTTTTTTTCTGCATCGACCCTTCTTATGTTTTGCAACGATCTGATCTGGGTCGTGGATATTTCAATGTGAAAGTTAAGGTTTTTTTGTTGCATAGTAATAATAGAAAGAAAGAAAAAAAGGTAGGATTTTTAAAGGGGGTGGTGGAGATGGATCGTTCTGCTATGACTGTTGGGCCAGGAATGGATATGCCGATCATGCATGACAGTGACAGGTATGAGCTGGTCCGTGATATTGGGTCTGGGAATTTTGGGGTGGCAAGGCTCATGAGAGACAAGCACACTGAGGAGCTTGTTGCTGTCAAGTATATAGAGAGAGGTGATAAGGTTTGTTAATTAAGTTCAGCCTAATTTCTATGCTTTTTCCCTTTTTTTTCCTTTTTAAGTAAATTGAGTTTTCTTTTCTTGTTCTGTTGGTTGTTGTAAAGTTTGGTTTTTGTGTGTGTGGGATTTTGGCAAATGAAGTTTTGTTGGTTGTGATTGCCTTTGATGGAATTGGTGCTTCCGGTGGTGGTGTTTTTGTTTTCAGCTGGATATGGTGCTAAAAGAGGTGTTGGTGGTTAATGGGGGTGTACATGTTGATTTCAAGTTTTGAGATGTGTATGTGTTGCCTAATCTAACTGTGTATACTGATTTTGTTATTCTTGTTTTCTGGATGGAATTTGAGGCCTTTGGGGTTAATAGAGGGTGCTTATTTGAATGTGAACCTACTTTTTGCGTTCCTCTTCTACCTATTTATTGAGCTTAATATGGTGCCCCCATGTGCCTCTTATGTGAATTAGTGGACATAATGGGAGATGCTAGAACTCTATTTGTTTTTATACATAATGGTATATTTTGTTTTTGGTTCTAAATGTTGGTTGAGGTGGTGAAATTGAAAGTAAAAATGCTACGGTAAGCTTGATGGGAGAACTTCTTAGTAGTACAGGAGAATTTATAACTATTGGTATAGCTGCTTTACCCCCTCAACAAGGTTGTGTTGTGTTGGTTCAATAAGTCACATGTACACCTCTATTCCTCCTTATGAGGAAGCTTATTTCTTCTAGAGTTCATGTGAGTCAATTTCATTGGATTTTGCATGCTAAGCTGTGGGGTAGAGTTATTTGAAGTTTGAAAGGAATTGTGTTGTGTGCATATGGTTTTCCCTGCGTGATATTGACCTCAACTGTGCTTTCTTCTTAACAGATAGATGAAAATGTACGAAGGGAAATTATAAATCACAGATCACTGAGGCATCCCAATATTGTCAGGTTCAAGGAGGTTTGTTCTCTAAACTCTGTACACATCCAATGTCTTCACCTATTTCTTCCTACCTGATGTATTTTAATTTATTCTAATTCTCTGCGAGTGTAGGTAATATTGACCCCTACACATTTGGCTATTGTGATGGAATATGCTTCTGGAGGAGAGTTATTTGAGCGGATATGCAATGCAGGACGGTTTAGTGAGGATGAGGTTCTTCTCTATTCCTTTCATGCATTTTTGTTGCAGTGCTGTTGCAGTTACCGCTTACCACTAATGTCTATTATGTTTTGTTGCAGGCACGCTTCTTCTTCCAACAACTTATATCAGGGGTTAGCTACTGTCATGCAATGGTACATAAGTTCGGCATCTTTAGTCTTTACTTTTACAATAGGTATAATGAGTTGCTGACTTGAATGTTTCTATTTATCTTATTTAATAAAGCAAGTATGCCATCGTGACTTGAAGTTGGAGAACACATTGTTGGATGGTAGTCCAGCTCCTCGTTTGAAGATTTGTGATTTTGGGTATTCAAAGGTATACTTTCTTCGTATTGTTATAAGTGTTGGTACGTTCAGGCTTATAGTACCGGCATTCCAGATTGATATCACTTTTGAACTGCGCATTGTTTAGAAATTTCATTGCAATTTTATTATACTCCAAGATCAAGAATATTTCTTTATCTGTCCTTTGTTTTTGGTTGATTAATTTGTAATATCAGTGACAATTAATTTGTAATATCTGTGACACAAATGTTGATTTTCTTACTTTTGCAGTCCTCCGTGCTACATTCACAGCCTAAATCTACTGTTGGCACCCCTGCATACATTGCTCCTGAAGTTTTGCTTAAGAAGGAATATGACGGCAAGGTATTATGTAACTTCTATCCCTCGAAGAAAATTCGTTGAGCTGTATTTGTTATAGCTTATGTGGACCTTTGCTGTTTTCCTTAAAACAATATAACTCATAGTTCATAATTATAAAATTGTGACAACGACAACCAGTCCTTAATTGGCTCCGTGCCCTGTAGAATCTGCAGAGTTAATGTCAGGAAAGACACTATCAATGTAAGCTTCAAGGTGTTGCCTGGGAAAAACTTATAATGATATATTCTGCAATGACTAGGGGTTTAATTGGATTGTCAATTTTTTAGCTTCCCCACTGTGAAAGGCTCTTTGCTTCTCATTGCTTTTTCAATGTGTGTGTTTCAGCTGAGTGGTTGTGATTCTTGAGGAGAAAAAAATCGATAAATGTGTGAGTAATAGACAGTCTTGCTTGAAATACATATGATTTTCATTTACAGTTAGAAATAGGCTTGTGAGTAACATTATGCTTTATCTCCTGCACAAGAAACTTGATATTAGATATTAATGTGAAAGCACTGATTTCAGGCTAGCTATGCTTCTTTTTCCCTTATTTACTAAGGCCTTGTATTGATGTTTCCTTTCTACTATGACTCAGATTGCAGATGTGTGGTCTTGTGGCGTGACCTTATATGTCATGTTGGTGGGTGCATATCCTTTTGAGGATCCAGAGGAACCTAAAAATTTCCGGAAGACAATTCATGTAACCTACTGCACCATTGTTAGGTCAACATAGTAATAATATTGAATTACTTTTCTTAAACTGGTGAATTTTGCTTGCAGAGGATTTTGAAAGTCCAGTACTCAATTCCTGATTATGTTCATATATCACCCGAGTGCCGTCATCTAATCTCAAGGATCTTTGTGGCAGACCCTGCACAGGTCAGCTTTTTCCTTTAATTAATCTGAAAATTATGTGCTTTATTTATACAATTGAGGCCTAAAGGAGTTCTAGCAACACACTCTAATACTCTTTCTAAGTTCTTACACACTGATACATTATCTACATTAGTTAAAATTTATTGGAACTACAAAATCATGAGTGAGGTTTATTAAATAAGTGGAATTCACACAAAAAATGTGATTTCCACTAAATTTCAACCAATAATAGTGTGTTCAAAAGAGTTTGTTAGAGTATGTTGCTGTCTTTTGGAGTCCTATTATACATAAACCTAAACATTTACCTTGTAAAGAGTTGAAGTGAAATGGATCTTTAATTGTTTTTGATTATGATCAATTCCAAGGCATGCTCCTCTTGTGTGTGTTTTTCTTTCCTAAAATATGATGGCATTACCTTTCAATTGGAGACTAATATTGTTTTAAACAGAGAATAAGTATTCCTGAGATTCGAAACCACGAGTGGTTTTTGAGGAACCTGCCAGCTGATCTCATGGTCGAGAACACAATGAACAACCAGTTTGAGGAGCCTGATCAACCAATGCAGAGCATTGAAGAAATCATGCAGATAATCAGTGAGGCTACAATTCCTGCAGCCGGAACTCAGTCTCTCAACCAGTATCTTACCGGTAGCTTGGACATTGATGACGATGACATGGACGAGGACCTAGAGACAGATCCCGACCTCGACATTGATAGCAGTGGAGAAATAGTTTATGCAATGTAAACTGCTGGCAGACAATGCAAACTGACTTCTTTGATCAATTTATAAATAGTATAGCATGGGTTGTTCAGTGGGTTTGGAATATGTGGAAGAAAAAGATTTCACATCTGAAGGGAAGGATTCTGTGAAAAAGTTTTTTTTTTTTTTTTTTAATGTTGTGAGGATCATTCGTGCCATATATTTCTTCGGTCCTTTCATGATTACATGCTGCTTTGTATTGATAGTTGTGTTGTTATATTATGAAGTGGTTGTCTTTCCCTTTCAATCTTTTCTTTTCCTTGGAAAGTAGTACTTTGTTCTTGTCATTTTGTCATGTTAGGTTATTTTCATTTTGAGAAATGATGCTAGATAAATATAAAAAGAGAATAAAAATAAGTAATTGATAAGATGGGTGATATGAGGTGTTAACTGTTAAGTGGGTGTTGCAATGTTTAAGGTGTCAACGAATCACATTCTTTCATCTCTAGCATCTATTTGGTGGGGGTTGGGGTCCACTCTTGAGAAAATTGGGAGTTCAATTTATATGCATGGTTAATAAAATATTTCTACACAGACATTTAATACGAATTTACTTTATCACTATATTATATTAATGAATAGATCACATTGTAGTTATATTTTATTGAATGTTTATTTACTCTGACTTAGTATCTAGATGAAACTAAAAAATGGTGGTTTGAATTTTGATGCATGCATGCTTAATTGGTTCGTATACAAGGATGCGTAAATAGCTTTCTTGCGTAGCATTGCCAATCGATTGGAATCATTAAATTTATGCCTAACTTTTTGCCCAAAAAATGAAGTGCACTATTGAGTCATAATCATAGGTGATCCCTGAAAACTTAAGGTCTTTTTTGTTCTTAAACCTCCTTGATTAGGAGAAATGATCCTGATTAATTCAAAATTCGATAAAAAGATAAGTAAAATCTTATCAAAAATTATTTTAACTAATGATCAAACTTAAATAGTATCCACCGATGATTGAATTTTAACTTCAGCGTATTAATTAGTTATGAAAACTTAGGACTAGTTTCTTTTGAAAACATGGTTTAAATATATTGTCCATGGTGAGTTCTGGGCAATTTACATTAGGATCTCTGTTGGTTGGGGCCGTGGCTTTAGGACCTTTGTGGTTGAATCTGATTCGCTTGTTACTATTAATATGCTCAAGCATCAGTGCATGAATTCCCCCCCTTGGCATGGTATTGTGCAAAGGATCAGAAAGTTTTCTTCAGAAGGAGGCAACTTTACTTGGTCTCATGCTTTAAGAGAAGCGAATCAGGTTGCGGATAGATTGGGCAATTTTTTACTATGTTCCTTCTTTCATTTCGAACGCTGTTTTGGCGGATGTTCTTGGCACCGCTTTCCCGTGGGGCTTTCAGTGTTTTCTTTTGGGGGTTCTGATTTTCCTTCCATTCAAAAACATATATATAGTTCAAAGTTCAAAGGAGAAAATATCATAAGCTTATAAAGAGTTTTAAAACATGCACTATCATTATAAGTTTTTATACTATCAATCAATCATAAATAATTTTTATTATATTTTTAAAATAATACTTATTATAAAAATCAATAAATTTATCACAATTTACAAATAAATAATACTATGAAAATAATGAAATATACAATAAAATAACAAACTAAAATGTAAGTAAAAAAAAGGACCCCAACAGTTGCTTTTCATTTGCAGGGTTGATGCTTAATTAGTTTTGTCAACTGCCAATTGCGAGAGACAAGGTTGGAAATTGAAACAAAAAAACAAACGTCAAAGTAGTAGCAACCGGCAATGACAAAAATAGATAGAGACAACAAGCTTGGGTAATATTTGGTGCATGTTCAAATTAGTTCATTGCATTTACAAATTACAATGAAAACCTACCCAAAAGTAGTTGACAAAATGTCTTGATGCATGTTTAGTTTAGTTTATTCTTAAGATATATTCATTTTTTTAATCTTTTTATAACAACTTATAAAAAAATTGATTATTTTTTAAAATAATATTTTATTAAGCATGCACTTAGTTATGTTTTTCCCTTTAACAAATCGTGATTTTTTTATACTCACTCGTTAGTCAATATTAAAATGTATTATTAAAAAATGTTTTAATATTAAAATACATTTTAATAATACATTTTAATATTGACAAAATGTTTTTCCCTGAAATCCAGATTTGCTAACTGGGACTTCTCTCACAATTTTCATACTCACTCCGCTGGTCGCATTCTTCTTATTTGGAGGAGTGATCGTGTAAGTATGGAGGTGTTGGAGTCTACTCCGCAAGTGGTTAATTGTAAGCTGACTTGCAATATTTCAGGGGCAACAGCTTCCTACACCATTCATCACTTCTAATACACCATTATTTTTTTTAAAATTCCAAAAATACCCCTGGCAGCTTTCCTCTTATATTTCCGTCACAGTTAACGTAGTTGCGCTTTCCTCTTTTGTTCACTGTGCATTCCGTTCATTTTTGTGCCATTTGGTTGGTGGAAAAGCTGTGCATTGGTGGTTTTCAGTGGCATTGTGTCGATTTCGTCGGAGTTTGAGCGTGGTGGTGGTCGTCGGAGCGTTGAACGGTCGTCGGAGCTGCAGAGGTATCTGGTGTGGGTTTTTTGGTTTCGTACGGATTAGGTAATCCGTATAGAATTTACGGATTGGATAATCCGTATTGAATGAAATCAGCAGTTTGAGCAGAAAATTTTTAAAAAAAAATGGTTAAAACATATATTTAAGGAAAATATAGCTTAGTTTTAATAATTATTTGAGTGACTAAATACGAAAAGTCAATTTTTGGATTCAATTAGAATTGAGTTTAATTTCTAAAATTATTTGAGTGAGTAAGTACAATTTTGAAATTTGTGGATTGTTTATGTATGTAAATGATTATTAAGACTTTAATGAATAATTTTAAAAATGTTATTTTATGGAAATGCTAAGGAAATAGTGATTTATTGGTGTGTGTTTCTGGTAATGAAAATTTCATGGGTAGTTGTAAGGATGGACAGCGATGAGTGGATATATGAAAGTATTTTGTCGGAAGAAAATTATATGGAGGAAGACATGAGAGCGGACCCTGATGCGTTTGAAGACAATGATTGTGTAGTTGATTGTTCCGCAGCATTCAACACGACTGAGGTATTTATGTGATTTTGAATGTAGTTGTTGTTGTTAAATGATTAAATTAAGAATATTAAAGATGAATTATCTATTTGTGTAGGTGTTTGAATCTCGTGATGCGGTATTGAAATGGGCTCGTGCGGTTGCATTTGAGAATGGTTTTGTAGCCGTTATAATGAGGAGTGACACAAAAACCGGGAAAATAGGAAGGACGTCATTTGTGTTAATTGGTTGTGAAAGGGGTGGAAAATATAGACAATGGAGAAAAGGTTTCAATCAATTGACCACAAGCACTAGAAAATGCGAGTGTCCTTTTAAGCTGCGGGCCAAACCAATTCCGGGAGGTCAAGGGTGGATGGTGAAGCTAATATGTGGTAATCATAATCATGTTTTGGCTAAGTCATTCTGTGGACATCCATACGCTGGTCGACTAACTGAAGAGGAAAAGATCATTGTTGCAGATATGACAAGGTCAATGGTGAAACCAAAGAATATTCTGCTTACTTTGAAGGAGCACAATGCCAATAATGTCACAAGCTTGAAGCAAGTATACAATGCAAGATATGCATACCGCACACGTACAAGAGGCGATAACACTGAAATGCAACAACTAATGAAACTTCTTCAACGTGACATGTATATTCATTGGCATAGATTGAAGGAGGAAAATGTTGTACGTGACTTGTTTTGGGCACATCCGAATGCAGTACAATTGAGTAATGCATATCATATGGTGTTCTTGATTGACAGTACATACAAAACAAACAGGTATAGACTACCTTTACTTGACATTGTTGGTGTGACACCTACTGGGCAAACATTCTCAGCTGCATTTGCCTATTTAGAGTCAGAACGTATAAGCAATGTTGTGTGGGCCCTTGAACGGTTTAGAGGGATATTTCTTAAAAGTGAATTTTTCCCTAAGGTGATTGTTACAGATAGAGATTTAGCATTGATGAGTGCTGTCGAAACGGTATTCCCAGAGGCAACCAATTTATTGTGTAGGTTTCACATTGACAAGAATGTGAAGGCAAAATGTAAAACTTATATTCGGCAGCAGAATGCGTGGGATTATGTCATGGATGCATGGGGAAGTGTGGTTGACTGTGATAGTGAGAAGAAATTTGATGATTGTCTTATGAAGTTTGAGGTTGCATGTGCTCCGTGGCCAACATTTATTGATTACGTAAAGGACACTTGGTTGAACCCTCACAAAGAAAAATTTGTCAAAGCATGGACAAACAAAGTCATGCATCTTGGAAATACAACCACAAACAGGTAAACTTCTGCTTAATACATTGGTTAATTTATCATATAAATTATCATTTGCATAGGTTTCAAGTCTTTCAAGTAAACTATGTTTGTATCGTACCTTGCAGGGTTGAGTCTGCCCATTGGACTTTAAAGCGGCTACTACAAAATAGTGTTGGTAATTTGTGTATGGTTTGGGATGCGATGAACAATATGATCACCTTGCAACATACTGAAATCAAGGCATCTTTGGAAAGAAGTACACATGTGGTTGGACATGTTTTTAAAGTTACGTTATATAAGAGACTTATTGGCATGGTGTCTAGGTATGCGTTAAATGAAATTGCCGAAGAGTATGACCGGGTGCATTATGTTGGAAAAAAATCCATCTCGTTGTGGATGTGTGTTGAGAACAACTTATGGTTTGCCTTGTGCATGTGAGCTGTCAAAGTATGTTATTGGGAGCATTCCAATTACCACTGTTCATATGTTTTGGCGGCGATTAAACTACTGGGACAATGGTGCAGCTGCATGCCAAGTAAGCATAACGGATGAGATAGAAGCCATATCTAACCGTTTTGAAATACTTGATTTGTGTGGAAAAATGACACTAAAGTCAAAGCTGTCTGAAATTGCATACCCTGATAAGAATTCCATGCGTCCTCCCCCTGATAAGGTGAAAACAAAAGGTGCTCAGAAGAAGAACGTTAGAAAGCACGAACGGTCTACAAAAAGGGACCCGTCTTACTTCGAGTATGTGGATGACTTTCATTCTGTACAAAATAGTTGTTCTACCCCGAAACAGTCCAGTTCATCTTCCGATGTTCTAATGAAAAATCGGAGGGTTCCAATGCTCGATCAATTTCATCCATTTATGCAGAACTTTATTGTTGACATAACTGATGTAAAAGCTGATGGTAATTGTGGATATCGAGTTGTTGCTGCCTTGGTAGGTTACGGTGAAGAGGCTTGGTCTTTGGTCCGCAATGACCTGCTTAAAGAACTTGCACAATGGACCGATCAATATATATCATTGTTTGGTGGGATACAGAGGTTTGAAATGTTAAAGCGGTCCCTACTAGTTGATGGATTCTCAAAGGTATGTTTAAATCGGGTTTGTTTTACATCATATGCCTTGGCATAACCTAAGCACGAACAAACATGCATATAATATATATGATTAATGGATAATTTGCAGGTTACCATGGATAAGTGGATGGATATCACAGATATGGGTCATGTAATTGCCTCAAGATATAATATCATTGTAGTTTCACTGTCCCTCAAGCAAAGTATGACGTTCTTCCCTCTAAGAAGTCAACCACCTAGCGATCCCCGAGTTCATCGCATATTGTGCATTGGTCATGTGTTTGGAAACCATTTTGTTCAGGTAAATTCAATCGTGTTTCATTTTCATGCAAACTTTTTTTTTACTTGTATTCATAATTTATGTATGTTGTTTGTGCTAAACAGGTAACCTTGGCAGACAATTGTCCTTTACCGTGGACGGCATGTTTGTGGGCTAGTCACGCTAGCACCGAAGCTCAGCAATGGCCGTATCATTACATTGATCGAATGCAATTGTATATTAAGTCGATGCAGTTGCGCACACAATATGTTGACTTAAGAGATGTGTAGACGTTTAGCTAACAGTGCAAATGTATTTCTTCTGTGATATAAAATGTTCAATGAGTAAAACCATGTTCTGTCATATCAATGTTCTAAGTGACTAAACAATATTTACAAATAAATTTCTCTAATATCTAATAAGCAATGTCAAACAAAACATAAATATCAATCACGGGCACGGGAAGGTCTCCTCTGCGGTCTGAAACTTCGTCTAGCTCGGGTGTAGACAATGCCATCGTCAGTCACGCCTCGAACCAGATGCAGGAGCTGCTCAGTCATCGAGTATGCATCCGTGCCTTCTGTCACCATCCTCATATCAAGCATATGCTGGAGGCCATCAGCAACACGTTGGCACACATGCTACAAGAAAACAACTCAAATGGTTAACAAATGGATAAAATGTGTATTGAACGTCAACTAGGTTTGATAGTCTAACTGAGGTATTTACCACGGCATGAACTGGTCTCTGCTCATCTCTATCAGTGGATGCATCAGTAGCGGCACCATGGGAATGACTCTGCGATGGTGCAGGCTCAGGCACGGGTGGAATCTGGGAAGCCGCCTCCTCATACCGAGATGGGGTCATGAATGGATGGGAGATGCGGAAGAACCACCCCATGTATGCAGCACCACAGTGACCTGGATACTCAACCAAGTCTCCGATCGGCACCATGAAGTCTAGGAAGTGGGTCCACCTGTCTTCAAGGTCATCAAGTGAAGGAACATCTGACATAGGCGGTGGTGGAATGTGCTGAACATACCCGAACTGTCGGACTACCCTCTCGGGTAAATACCTAGTCAGATGTGGACCCCATCTGAGGAATCCAGAGAACATGGAGATGACCTCAAACTCCCTGTGGGTACGATGCTCCCCATACGGTGTCCAATCTATATCAGACGGTGTCAACCTATCTAGACGTTTCCGATAGGTTGCCACCGGTAAGGCCTTCGCGGTCTTCCACCTGCAGGCACGAGGTTGCCTCTCGTCGTACTGGTCATCGGCATCGACATTTCCTATACTAGGGAAATGCTCGTATATCCAGCACTACAAATTTCAAACAATAAAAGTCAGGAAAGAATGCAAACAAAACATACTGATACAATAAACTTTAATCGTTATGCATTTGAGAATGGAAATCATTACCTGTAACAATGTGATGTACCCTGCAAGATGTTTCCCGTGGTGCTTGCAGGCGTAGCTCAGGTTCTCATACATGTGTATAAGAGCACCCGCACCCCATGCAAGACCCGCACACCGGTCGAAGTCTCTGAACGCCTCTAAGAATGCCACAGCTATATGTGTGGCACTCTTGTTGGCAAACAGCGTGCATCCAACAAGGTGAAGTAGATATGCCCTGGCGGCCAATATCCACTGTCTCGCCTCCACCTTCGCGTAATACAGTTCACGGAGCCATGATAGTCTAACATAAGCACCGTGACACTGTGTCGTCTCAGCAGATGCCTCCTGTACAGTGACATCGAGTAGCTCCACCAGCAATGTGATCGCCTCTCCGATGTCTAACTGGTCGTACGTGTCGAATGTGCCCATGACAGGGAGATGCAGCAGTGATGACACGTCGTCCAAAGTGAGTGTCATCTCTCCCACGGGCAGATGAAATGAACATGTCTCGGGGTGCCATCGCTCAACAAATGCAGATAGCAACCCCCTATCTCCGGTCTCCACCGAGCATCCAATCAATGGAGTCAGGCCAGTAGCTGCGATGAAACCTTCAATCTCAGGTACGGGCTTCCCGAATTTAATGACCTTACGGCCATGGGAAGCAAGCTTCAACTCTGGACGTTCCTGCAGATAAGACATAATTTACGGTTAATCATGTACGGATAAACGAATGACTTTGACATTGGACTATGTAGTTGAACATCTCAATACCTCTCCTGCCCAGACTCGTAGCGCCACATGATCAGCAAACTGAGTCAGCACTGAAGAATCTTCCGGCCCTCCGGGAAAAGATTCAGACGCTGTGTCCATATCCTCCATCACCGGCTCAGTAATCTCCGCATCAGGCTCAGGCACAGGAGGCTCAGGCACAGGAGGCTCATCATCAATAGCAACACCTGCCCTATGACGACGGACAGATGCGGTAGGCCTACGCCGCCGCTCAGGGGCATCTTCAGGATGACCTCTAGGATGTCTAACCGCAGAACGGTCGGGACTGCGACCAACACCCCGACGCACTCCTCCTCTCGTCTTAGCCATAATCTGCTTAAAAAACAACATCATTGGATACATATTGACAAGCATGGTTATCTATACTAGTGTCATTCACAACCATACCAATTAATGAAGTCCAATTCACAAGCAAAACCAACCAATAATGATTTCAAAACAACGCTCCACAAGCATATAATCAAAACCAAACTATTTATGGGTTCCGGAACTGCCTTGCACAATAGACCATACAATAAACTTCAATTCTAATGAAAATCACCCTATAATGGGTTCAACAAGTCTAATTGACAACCTTACCATATACTCATCTACAAACTTAATCACAATCAACCAATAATGATTTGAAAACAACGCTACACAAGCTTACCATACAAAGAAGTCCAATACTAATGCAAACCAACCTATAATGGGTTGAACAAGTGCAACTCACAAGCTTACCATATAATAAAGTCCAATCCCAATCAAAACCAACCAATAATGATTTCAAAACAACGCTTTACAAGCATATAATCAAAACCAAACTATTTATGGGTTCCAGACCTGCCTTGCACAATGGACCATATAATCAACTTCAATCAAAACCAACCTATAAATCTTTTAAACAAGCGACATTCACAACCATGGTCCATTTTTAATCAAATCAACTCATGAAACCATGTATTTTCACCCACAGGCACATAGATTTCAATAATACTCCATTATTATTCATTTAATTTTAAAAAAAGCAATTTTAAAGCCATAAAACTAGCATACGGATTGGTCAATCCGTATGAGTCATACGGATTTACCAATCCGTATGACTCATACGGATTGGGTAATCCGTATGACTCATACGGATTGAGTAATCCGTATGAGTCATACGGATTGACCAATCCGTATGACTCATACGGATTGGGTAATCCGTATGAGTCATATGGATTGACCAATCCGTATGACTCATACGGATTGAGCAATCCGTATGACTTATACGGATTGACCAATCCATATGACTCATACGGATTACCCAATCCGTATGACACTATCCAACGGATTCCCGGATCCATTTCCGCCATTAACGACCTGCAACAGCATCCACACACCACCATAAGCACGAATTGCGAAAAAACCACTCACCAGGGTCACCAGACGCACAAACAACCACCCCAATCAAGTATCCACGAACAAAGCTCGAACAAGCTGCGGCGGAGTGAACGGAGACGAAGGACGTGCAACGGGAACTATCCCACTCCAATGCTGTGCTTGCCGGGGAAGACTGAATTCAATGCTGTGCTTGCCGGAGACAGGGATGTGCTTGCCGGAGACAGGGAGGCGAGAAGGAAGCGCTATCGTTGACAGGGAGAAGAAGAGGGAAGAAGAGAATTTTTCAAAAAAATTATATAATTATATTTAAATTACAGGGGTATAATGGGAATTTCACTGTGCAAAAATGGTGTATGAGAAATAGATAATGGTGTAGGAAGCTGTTGCCTATTTCAGGAGATGTTTTTTGGGCTTCTTTTGTTTATGGGCTGCACACCATCTGCGATAGAAGAATGCTGTGGGACTTGTTAAACTCTTTTGAATCTACACCTCATGGCCCGTGGATCATTCTAGGCGATTTTAGTAGTGTTCTCAGCCCTGACAACCGTTGTAATGGTTCGCCTATTTCTGCATATGAGACTAGAGATTTTGCTCAATGCTGTTTGGATCTGGGCATTCATGAGCTTAACCAATGTGGGCAACATGTCACTTGGTCAAATGGCAAAATTTGGAGTAAAATAGATAGAGTTCTCTGTAATTTAGACTGGACAACTAAATTCCAGCAGTCTTATTCGCTTGTGTCCAGCCTGGTATCCGTTTTCAGATCATGCTCCCCTGCTGGTGTATACTACTCCTACTCGTGCAATTGGGAATCATGCTTTCAGATTTCCAAATGCTCTAGCGGACAACTCTGATTTCCTTCCTCTGGTTGACCATCACTGGGCCAAAACTGTGACGGGATGCAAGATGTTCCAAGTTTGTAAAAAACTTAAGGCTATGAAGAATGACCTTAAGGGGCTATTTAAGAGAGATTTCAATTCTCTGGAAGACAGGGTGCAAAGGGCAGAGAAGGGCTACCAAGACCAGCTTCTTATTCTCCAGCAAAGACCTAATGATACTCAGCTCCAAAATAATGTTGCAGAGTTAAGAAGCATTACTTGTAAGCTGAGATTAGCTGAATCCAGGATGCTGTCCCAATTGTCTAAACATAAGTTTTTGCTTAGTGCGGATAAAAGCACCAAGTTCTTCCATGCTACCATCAACAAAAAAAGAAATGCGAGATTCATAGCTGCAGTTTATAATGAAGAGGGCCAGCTTACAAATTCGATTGATGAGATAGGCAATGAATTTGTTCGCAGTTTTAAGTCTTGCTGGGCACTAGTGTGACTACTTCCCCTCCTTCAGCAAATGTAGTTGCAAGGGGCCCTTTGGTGGAGGCTTCTAGTCACCAGGAATTAATTAAGCGAGTAACTAAAGAGGAGGTTTGGGACATTGTCTCGCATATGGATATCAATAAATCACCAGGGCCGGATGGTTTTGGAGCTTTGTTTTTCAAGAAATCTTGGCAGATCATTGGTGATGATATATATGGAGCCGTGGCTGAATTTTTTGATTCTGGCAAACTTTTAAAGCAAATTAATCACTCTTTTATAGCCCTTATTCCTAAATGCGAGAATGCAAATAGGGTCAATATGTTCAGACCCATTTCCTGCTGCAACATTGTTTACAAAATTATTGCTAAGATTCTAGCCAAGCGGATTGCCCCGGTTCTTGAATCCATCATCGACCCGGCTCAAGCTGCCTTCGTTAAGTCCAGAAACATGGCTGAGAATGTCTTCCTCGTGCAGGAGTTATTAAGGAAGTATGCTAGGAAGCAGTGCTCGCCTAGAGTTATGCTGAAAATTGATCTCCATAAAGCCTATGATTCAGTTTCTTGGAATTTTTTGGGCTGGATGCTTGGCTGTCTTGGCTTCCCGGACCAATTTACTAAGTGGATAATGGAATGTGTGTCTACCACTTCCTTTAGTATTTCTCTCAATGGTTCGATTTTCGGGCACTTTGAAGGGAAGCGTGGGCTTAGGCAGGGGGATCCTCTTTCTCCGTACCTTTTTGTCATTTGTATGGAGTATTTGTCCCGGGAGATCAAGGAATTACAGAACAGTATGCTGTTCAACTATCACCCTGCGTGTTCAGCCCACAACATTACTCATCTTGCTTTTGCAGATGATATAATGTTTTTTTCTCGGGGTGACTATGTTTCGGTGGCCACTATCTTCAGCAAGTTGCAGAAGTTTTGTGACACTTCAGGCTTAGCGGTTAGTGCTGGAAAATCCACCATGTTTTCAGCTGGGGTGGATAGCCAATCTCTAGAGGATATCAGATCCATTACTGGTTTTGAAGATGGGAATTTTCCCATTCGATATTTGGGAATCCCTCTCATGGCATCTCGACTGAATGTGTGTCATTATTCCCCGTTGCTGGCCAAGATTGGGGGCTGTATTCAGAGCTGGAAGCGCAACTCTATATCTTATGCTGGGCGTTTAGAGCTTATTCGTTCAGTTATTCATGGGATAGTGAATTTCTGGATGACCATGTTTCCGCTTCCTATCTCTGTTTCCAACAGAATTGATGCTTTATGTAGAAATTTTTTGTGGGGCAAATCGGACACGGGAAAGAAAAAGCCGCTTGTGGCCTGGTCGACAGTTTGTTCCCCAAAAGAGGAAGGGGGTCTGGGTCTCCACAGTCTCAGAAGTTGGAATCATGCTTTATTAGCCAAGTCCCTCTGGGATGTAGTTAGTAAAAAGGATTCCTTGTGGGTGAAGTGGGTTCATCACTTTTATATGAAACAAGAACCGGTTTGGACTTACTGCTGCAGCAATTCAGATTCCCCTCTTATCAAGAGTCTATGCTCTATCCGTGAGGCCATTGTTGCTAGAGAAGGTGGCTGCCCGCAAGCTAGACAAGTGCTGGAATCCTGGAACAATATAGCAAGGTTTGATGCAGCTGCTGCATATAATTATTTCAGATTGCCAAAGACAAAGGTTTATTGGACCCGTCTGATTTGGAAGCCCTGCATCCCTCCAAAAGAGTCATTTATCCTTTGGCTGGCTGCCAGCCGTAAATTACTCACTTTGGACAAGGCACCTTTCCTTGAAAAAGGAAACATGTGTTATTTTTGTAATTCTAACATTGAGACGCATGAGCATTTATTTTTTCAGTGCAGATTTTCCTTGCGCGTTTGGTCAGCTATTCGCGATTGGACCACCTTCCCAAGGCGAAACATTTCATTGCAGGGTTCTATGAACTGCTTACTCCACCAGCGAGCTACCTCGGGTCATCTTGGGAAGATTAGGTGTTTGGCTTTGGCTTCTACAGTTTATTGTATTTGGATGACTAGGAACTGTATTTTGTTTGAGGGACATACTTTTAATACTGTCGATGTAATTCAAAAAATTAAATTTCAGGTCCTTAGGATGACTCATTTGTTACACTTGTATTAGCAAATTTGTAGTCTTAGATTAGTTAGACTGGATCTAACTTCCGCTTATTTGCTTCTTTTGACAAGTGTATCTGTTTTTTACTTTTGATTATCCAGGGAATGCCCTGAGTATCTTGTAAATATCTTTGGAATTTATACATTTACATATTTTCCAAAAAAAAAAATGTTATTAACATTTCTATTATCAACTACGGACGATAAACTAAATTGATGCTTTAAAGAGCATGTTACTAATTCATGGCTGAAAGATCTCACTAGAACATTTATACATTATTCTTTAGTTACACATTCTTAAACACACTCATTTCAACACATTATTATTGGTTAAAATTGATTAGATACTATAAAATTATGAATATAACTTATTATATAATATTATGAATATAACTTATTATGTAAGAGTAAGACCTGACAAATATATTCAAAAGAGTGTGTTAAAAAATTAAGTATATGATCCACATCACAATGAGCAGAAAAGAAGAGAACAACAAATCATACCGACTACTTCACCATAGGTTTATGCTATACATAAAATTTGATGGTGAAATGATGCTCTAAAGTTTCTGGACCAACATTTTATGTCACTCCAAACAGAAAGTGGAGGATGATATAATATAAGATGGAAACTTTCTCTTATACAACAAGCAAAGTCGGCTTATACATGATTTTCACAAGTACACGTATATTACATTGCAGGATTAATACAAGCAAACTTCAATATATTGGTTAATTATTACTAGAACTATTATTATACAAATCATTTTCATCAGGCCTAATTTACTAAACAATCTATTAATAATAGCATGTTCCAGCTTAAAGTTAAAAAATAAATGCAATAAACAAAACCCCCCAAAAACTATATTTGATAAATGCAAATTGACTAGGTACCTATAGTTTATCTAAAATCTTTCCAAAAGATCATTATAGTTTTAGCAGAACTTAATATTTACTGATAAGTGGAGACTTATTTGAAAATATTGGGCAGTATAGGGGCCCAGTTACAAAATTTTAAATTATAAGAACCAATTTAAAAAGGCGATATAAGGTGGGTTGAATGGTTAAGGGAGAAGGGAAGAGGGAAAATGTTGCGGGTACAATCCTCTCTGCCAGTGTTGTTAAAACGGAGTGTCAACGCCGAAACGGTGGGGGTGAGCAAAAACGTAAAAACGTGAAACGTAAACGGAACGCAAGAGTTTACTACATACACAAAAATAAATAAATATCCAACATATATAACTAAGGAAATAAAATAAGTTCAAACTTAGTCATCAAAATACATAAGGTATCACAAATTGCAGTCCAAACACTAAGGAAATAAAATAAGTTCAAACTTAGTCATCACAATACATAAGTTTTGTCCCTGGGATTTCAATTGAATGCTGCCATCCAGGATCTTGCTTATTTCCAGGAGCATTTCTAGGCAATCGTTTCCTACCAATAGAAGCCGCAGTGCCAGTGCTACTGCTAGTATTACTACCAGCAGCACTTGATGAAGCCATTTGATTTCAAACTAGATTTAATCAAAGTTCAGAATTCAGATAAATAATCTCAGCCAAAAACTAATACATGTCCAATAAATAATCTCAACCAAAAAATAATACATGTCCAATAAATCAATTCAGAATAAATAATTTGAAGCACGGACTCACTCATGGCAAAGGGAAGAAAATTTATCTGAATTTCAGATAAATAATCTCACGGACTCACTCATGGCAAAGGGAAGCAAATATGAAGCACAACTCACAACACAACAGTAGCAAAGAGGGCAGAAATTTGGAAGCACAAATCGTAGAATGGAAAGCAAGAGAGAAGAGCCACCTACCTGGCCTCCTGATTCAGCGGCAGCGAGAGAGAAGGAAGAATGGAACCTGCCACAGGCCCACAGCAGCACAGCAAAGGATTGCGAGAGAGAAAGCTGCACGAGAGAGACAGAGAAGCAGGCAAGCAGCGCGCGAGGAGTGCGAGAGAGAAAGAAGCAGCAGAACCCGAGAGATTAGAGAAGCACAGCGCCACAGCGAGGCCGAGAGAGAAAGAAGCAGCACGAGACCGAGAGATAAAGAAGCCGAACCCTAATGTCTGTGTAAAATAAGCTGAAGAAGGGGAAATTTTTTTTTTTATAAGCACTGAGTCAACTCGGTAAACTCGCCGAGTCAACCGAGTTTACCGAGTTGACTCGACGTTTCAAACTGTTTCGCCCCATTTCCGTTTCAATGGCCGTTTTGACACGATTTGCCTTGTTAAAACGTAGAAACGGCCGTTTCAACCGTTTCGACACTACGTTTTAACAACAATGCTCTCTGCTAACAAAACTAATATTTGCTGATAAAAAAAAATTAAAAAATCAGTGAAACTATAGGGACTTGCAAATGATTTAACCAAATGAGGCTTGAGCTTGATGATAAAACTAAATTTGGGTTGGACTCAAGCATTTCCGCTTTGTTAAACTCCCACAATATATAACATTTACTCAAAAACAGGAGAACACATTATAGCCTCCTGCAAATTCCAAAGAATCACATATTTCACACATGTATTGGATTTAGGATAATAAATTGTAGAATGAGTTAATAATAGTACTTACAACTGAAACTGACTTTGCAGGCAACAAGTATCATAACTCAGTGAGTTAACAAACTAGAACCCAACATCTTCAATGCTTTAGGTCTTCTATACCACAATATTGCAAACAATAGAGTCCTCAACAGAACCCCATTTGCAAAATGAGGAATAATTATACGTACCCAGTAAGGGTAATATGGTCCAGGCAATTTGATCAATGTGAAGAAAATTGCAATGGCAATTAAATGCCATGGAACTTCTGAATCCTGAAAACAAGACCAGTCATAAGCTATGGTACAAGGGTGAAATCAAACAAGACATAAGCTACACTACACAGTAAATGGGGAGGGGGGCAGCACCAGATTGAGTTTCTCATATCTTTTTCTATTATAACCGATAAAAATGATTTCAAAATATATTAATATTGTTAGGGACCAAAAAACAGAAGGAAAAGTATAGTATATCTGGGAATTTTTGTATTATTTCAACATCAATATAGACAACACCTTTAACCCAAGTTAATTGGGTCGGTGGTAGATGAACCCAATGATAAATACGAGGAGGTTGAAAAAAATATAAAAAAATAAAAAAAATAAGATAAAAGAAAAGAAGATGGAAAGAAGGAATAGGGAAATGAAAAAGAAAATGACTAAAAAGGGATCATCTGAAACAAAGAGATAACAACGGGTCTAACCCTCAACCAAGTTTATAAGTTTTCTCCATTCCCTCCTATGACACACCGTCCACCAATCTATATTAACTCCATTAAGTCTTATTTAACTACCTTTCCTTAGGTAAGTTTTGGTCTACCTTTACCTATCTTTGTGTCGAGCTCTTGGTAACAAACTTTTATTCTTACGGGAACATTCAGGAGTCTTCTCATTACATGCCCAAATTACCTCAATCTATGTTCCCTTATCTTTTCACTCAGTGGTACTACTGCTACCTTTCGTCGAATATCCTCATTTCTTATTTTATTCATCTTCATATAACTACACATTCACCTTAACATCTTTATTTCTGCTACCCCAATTTTATGCTCATGTTGCATATGTGCTTGCCAACATCCAACTCCATATAATATTGTAAGTCTTATAGTTGTTCTATAAAATTTTCCTTTTAACTTAAGGGAAATTTTGTGGTCACACAACAACTCAAACACACTCTGCCATTTCATCCACCCTGCTCTGATTCTATGATCATCATCATCAATCTCTCCACCTTTTGGCAAAACTGATATCAGATATCTAAAAGCATCTTTATTGGGTACCTCTTGACCAAGTAGATGCACGGGATCTTGATCACCATCTCTTACTAATGAAAACTCACATTTTATATACTCAGTTTTATTCCAGCTTAATGTGAATCCAAAGGAATTTTTGTATTATTTGCTAACAGAAGAAGGAAACATACAGAAAGAGTGTTATCATATTGCCACAGAGCTAGGCTCCTACAAAGAGACTACTGCCCTCTGTCCATAACAGAATTCACAAATCAAAAATGTGAACCCTCTCTCTCCTAATCATTCCCTATATATTCCCAAATCCCTTTCTCACACGTTTGGCAATTCTGTAACAGCCTTTGCCTCCTCACCGTTACTATTCTCACCCCTCTTTCTCCTCACATACACTCTCCAAAGCTTGGGCCTCCCTTCTAAGTCCAAACTCTTATCCCTGGTCCTATCAAATATCAGCATAAGTTCCTAACAGACCTGCCCCAGGAAAACAACGCAAGCATCTAATTTGAAATATATCATCCAATTCATCCTGAATTCTTAATACAAGCTGGATGCCTAAATTGGAATTGGAAATAAATGAACATCTAAGGTAGTAATTGTATTGTTAACCACTGTCAAATATCCGAAAAGAAAACTCATCAAGTGGAGTGAGATTAACTGACTCAAAAGGAACATACCCCAATTGTTAGCAACTCATGATATGGAGGCAATGTGACTGTTCAAATCTTCTACTAAATGAGTGAAAGACATAATGCTACATTCAACTAAATGAGCTTAAGCATCACAACTGCTTTGTTCTGAATGTGGGTAAGTAATTTTAGAAAAAAACAACAGCTTAATGCTACATTTGACAAATGTCTCTGATATTTAGAATATAAAATGGTGCACAACCAATGATCTTACCCTTAGACGTGGAGATAACTGAAGGGCAGTCTCTTTAAGGATCCCAGCCACAGCAACTCCAAAGAGAACCGGAAGAGGAACAAAGACTAGCTTCCTTTCATGTGCACAGTACGACATTTCACTAAGGGAGGTAACTGCGAATACAGGTACAGCTAGGTATTTGACAACAACCAAAATGAGATCAAGAATAAGTTGAATGAAGTTGTCCAAAGCCTTGTTATGCGGGAATTTCTTCACCGGCTCAGGAGAACTGTCCCAAAGCTTTTGCACTTTGTCTTTTAATTGGTCCAGCTTCATTTTCCCATGATCATCTGATTGCTGTGCTGACATATTCATAGAACAGGAGATCTTGGTCCCTCTCTTCTGGGATGCACAAAATGGTTTAACACTCAAGCAGCAACTGTGCTTCTCAGAAAAACATGACGTACCCTGTGCAACAATACAAAGGGGGAACTTTACCTTATGAGGCCAGTAACCAGACCTTTGAAAAACACTTATTTAACCAAATGTAGAGGTAGACAAGATTCAAAAGAGTTCTAACAGGCATACACTGTCAATATAAAGGTTTTTATGCTATCAAACAATAAGAAATTATCCTTTGAATGACTTTTAAGGTGATTATTATAAAAGTCAATGAATTTATTATACACGATGATATGTAATTGGATGAGAGCGTAAAAGATCTTTACTGTGAGTACATGTATTATTTAGGGTCTTTTTGAAAGAGCTTATTACAACTTATTTGAACTTATCTTATGGTATTTGGAAAAAGCTTATGATATTTTCATAAGTTATTTTCAAAAAGCTTTCTAGGATAGCTTATGAAACTTATATGAAAAAAGTTTAATCTAATTTTCTCTTTAAATTGTAGAAACAACTTATACACACATGGTTATACTACGAGATTCAAAAACTCCACAACAAATCATAACCGGCAATGTTCAGATTGAGTAATGCATTATATACAAATTTCCTGACCCTGAAACAAAAATAATATAATAAATGAAAAAATACATGTTGCATTTCACATTTGCCTACTAGGAGAAAGCAAGAATATTGTAAGAGAAAACGTTGGAAAGGGTACCTTGAATCCGAGAAAGGGAGGTTGGGTTGTGAATGTGTTGTTGAGGGTCAAGAGTTGGAAACGAGAAGAAGCGGTAGCAGCAGATAGAAGGTGAGACATGTTTAAAGATAAAAAAATGAAACCAAATTGGAACACCCTTTTGAAAGGGGATTGCAATTTAAGAAGTGGGTTTTGCAGAGGTGCCAACGGAACGAAGTAATCATACAGCGTAGTGTACTAGGTCTGTTTCAGGACGAACGGTGCAAAAGTAATAACAGCCATTGGATATACTATTATTTTAATCAAAGGTTAAGATTTTTTCATTTTTTTCTTCTTTTTTTCCCTCCTTTTCTCGCCTCTCGATGGAGATTGAAAGGATAAAATTGTAAAAGAGAAGAAAAAAAATAGTTGAGATTATAATATATACATATATAACATAATTGTATTAAGGAAATTTATTGCACACTTCATTGTAAATTATATTATTAGAATAATCTACATATTTTATTTTGTTTAGTATTGTAAGAATTCCCAATATTTTTAATGAGACTCTTGACCGGGTTTTTTCATATTGATGATTATTAGGTGTGAAGATGTAAATTTTTAAAATTATTAGATAAATGCTAAAATATTTTACAAACCAAACATATATAAAGTAGAGTATGTCAGTATGTGTACTCCAAAACCCAAGTGATGCATCCTGTAATAATTTATTCTTAATAATGAAATATATAATTATAATTATACAAAACAAGGTAAAGAAACATGCAAATCAAGAAATTCAAGATATTGGAGCTCCTCACACACCACGTGGAAAACTTAACCTTTGGCTTAAGGAGAGGTATATAAGAAAACCAGCAAGTAAAAGGTGCAGTCTCTAATTTTTAACTTCACCATCTTTAACAAATATTGACTTAGAGGTTTAGAATCCTTGCATATGGACAAAATAGAGTTTAGCTCGCAAACATTCATTAGAAATTTCAAATTTCACCCTAAATATTTTCCCTTTTGGATCCGTACTGTATACTCTCTGAACGCATAATGGTGGGCATTTAAACGAGCATCCAAATCTATAGTGCGCTTAGCAAGAACAATTTTATCTCATCTACATAAATCTCACCAGCTGTACGAATAAAATTGTTCTATCATGACTCTTGTCTCCTGACACGAATCAGTTTGTTTTAAATTATGATAACTTGACTATCTAAGTTGTTTTATATTCGGTGTTCCTTCCCTTGTTGAAAAGTTGAAGATGTGTACCATGTGTTAATAGAATTTAAAATTTAGCGTACGCTTGAATTATTCCCAGTTTTTTTACTAAAGTGGGTTGGTTTGGATAAAATGCCCTGTTTGGGCAATATCATGAGTGTGATATATCTTTTGCCACAAGTATTTAAATTAGATTGTTTTTTATTGTTAAAAATTTTATGATACCCAACCTTGGAAAACTACATGCCACCACCTTCAAGACTCATTCTAACATTACAGATCAAGACAAAGGAAAAAGAAAAAGAAAAACAGAAATTGCTTTAGTATCCCTGCCAATGCCATAACCAATTCCCTTCTAAACTCTTGAAGAATCTCACATTATAATCTAGAGAATGAAAATACATAACTTGAAATTTCCTCTGCTCCATCAAGTATTTTGGTGGAACTGTGTCTGCAGAGTTGGAGGCTTGGAGCTCTAGTTGGACAAGACAACTACTCTAAGGAAAAAGAGGCAGGTAATGAAGTCCCAAACTTTCTGGAAATCCCATTAATAAATTAAGGTTTTGTAAAGCTTGACCTGAAGCTCCCTTCACTAAATTATCAATCTGCAACAATACATCAACATACTTAGAGTCATGTCAACAATAACATCATAATATCATTAAATACACAATTTCAGCTGGATTCATAGGAGGAAAAAAAACTTAAAACATACAACAGATATAATGATTGCTCTTCCAGGAATTCGGTCTGGAAAAACATTGATTAAACAGTAATTAGTCCCTTTAACACTGTGAGTTCGAGGAATGACTCCATTTTCCAACACAACAACAAATTCTTCATCCTGAAATCACCAGAAAGAAAAGAGAAATTAATAAAGGGTCGAACCAAGAAATTCAAACATGAACCGAAAAGTTGACTAATAAAGCAATAAACCATGAATCAAGATAGCGCATTCCACAGCCCCATGAAACAGGTAGGATAAATCCTTGGTTAAAGAGAATTCTGAGATCTCAAATAATATGATGCAGAGAGTTCAATTATGAAAAAAATTCTCCTCAACAATGAAGGACAACCATTAAGTATCATTTTCAACCAGCATTCTTTGTATTTGTCCGCATATATGCAATCATACATTACATTTTTGAAAAATAGTGGTAGGTGACAAGTAGTGAAATAAAAAGATAAACCTCGTATGAGAGCTTCAGTTGCTGGTACAGGTCCTCAAATCTCACTCCTGGAGCCATTTCCACATAAATAGTTGATTGCATACCACGGCTCTAATAAATGGCAAAGAAGCATTTGTTAATTTACTTGACAAGCAAGAAGAAAAGAATACAGAAGATAGAACATTAGAACTGTAGGTGCTACTCTTACCATTGGAATTAGGTGTGGTGTAAAACTAACAGTTACTTTTGAACCTGAAGCATCAGCAAGTCCCTGTTCAATTTCAGGAACTGCATACAACAAAAATAAGGTAATTAGATCTATTCAAATTCAGATGCCAATATGTCCCCAATAGCTGTAATCAAATCATTAGCAATATATAACAAATAGGATAAGAGCTTGATGGTAAAATGCTCAATCCAGTGTTGTTCAATTGGGAAAGAGATCACCAAAAAAGAGGTCACCATGTAAGTTAATGAAGAGAAGCACAACACAATCACAGTCCATGATCAAGTTACAGTTAAATTATGGAGCCCCAGCAGAACTCACTCGGCCCTTCTTGACACTATTGTAATAACAGGAGGGGGCTCCTATGGCTCTACCAATTTAAATATCAGAAAACTTGTGTAACAAGTATTATTGGTTCTGCCTTAAGTGGTTATTGTATGATCGCATAGCTCTTACAATAAAACTAATCCCTCGACACTTCGTCATTAGTTAGGCTGAAAAACTAATATTATAAGGGATATAAGTGAAAATAAATAATTAAATCGACTATTATAATATTACTTTCACTTATATCATTTTAGTTTATTCCAAAATATCACAAAAGTATAAACAGGAAGATAAAATATGTTCTGTGCATTAGTTAGACTGAAGTTGTAAGATTTGAAATGCATAAATCCAATAAGAAGAAATTAGACTTACCATGGCGATGCCGGGTAACACCATAAGAATTGAGACCTTCAGTTACTTCAGTGAACAATAAATTTTCTTTGGCACTGCGCCCTGCAACAAGAACCAAGTAACAGAACCACATGGAAATGAGAAGCTTGAGCTGAGAATGTTTTATGGAATACTTGCAATAAAATACAAAAGATGTGCATCAAAATTCTAACCTGCTCCACTCACACCAGATTTAGCATCAATGATAATATTTTTAAGCTCAATAAGACTAGCCTGCAAAACAAAGAAAACTCAGAAAGAAGAAACTTAAAGGGGACAAGAAACACTTCAAGCATCATAAAATCAATAAATACAGAAAAATCAGTTTTTAAAATAAGAAGCATAAAGCGGACCCTAAGTCCTTGTGGACAATGCTTCCATCCTTGAAAATAACTCTTGATCTAGCATCTTGAGTACTTTAGTCAAGGTAGACAAACTTGATAAATAAGTTTAGTACAGGTACACGTCCAAAAGCCAAATTCATATGTTATCCAGAAACCTAGATATTTTTCACCAATTCACTAGATAGATGTAAGTGCGTAGCATGATAGCAGTAATATCACTATTGCCATGTAATGCCTTTTAATGCAAACTATATGGACAATAACAAATTCAATACTCCTCCCTTTTGTGCTATAAATGTTATTGAATAAATGCAAAATATGCATAGTTTTTTTTATTGATAAAAGAAGAAATTTGTTTAGAGAAAATGACAGAAGTATAAAAGGTTGGAGGATAAGAAATCAAATCATCATCAAGGAAAAACAAAAGGAGAAAAAACAAGAAAAAAAAAGGGTGATCTAAAAACTAGTCATTGCAGGAGAGGTATCAGTTTCTTCACATCTATGAAACACTGATTCCCTTAAACAGGCCATGAACTGAACATCGGAGAACTCTGGTTAAAGTGAAAAGTACATCAAGCTTAACAGCCTAGACCATAAATTTCAAGCCAATGCAAGGCCAAAGCTAGTAGATACAAGTTACAGTCACAGAACAGAATCATTAGAAATTTAGAACACAATTTTATATTAATTTTAGCATTTTAATCACATGCCAATTTCTTAAAAGGAAAACTCACTTATTTTACATATGCATTGTGTAGTGCAAAGTAAGCATGCTGACCTTTGTCAATGGGACAAGAGGAAGTTGAACAGAAGTTGGATAACAACCAGGATTAGCAACTAGACGTGCATTCTTTATTTCCTCCCTTAAAACCTCGGTCAAACCATATATAGCTTCTTTCTGGATACAGACAACTAGATTAACCCAGCATTAAAAACAAAATTATATACTAAGAAAGGTGGTTTCAACTTGAGAATCAAGACTCTCATATATGAACAGAAACAAAAGCTGATAAGTCAAATTCATAAATAGTGATTGCATTGTGCTTCATCAAAGTCTATAATATAAGTTGATAACGTGCTATACTGATTTAAGGTGGACCTAGATAAATTAGACCCTTGTGTAATTGAAGAGGACAAGAGTCCACCTGTAAATCTGGTGCTCTATGCGGCTGACCATACCATTCTTCATACTCAGAAAGATCTTTTAGACGAAAATCCTACAAAATCCCTCATTTACAATTCTGATATGAAGCAAAACTTTGTTCATACTGTATAATGATTTGCTTTTGAAAAAAAAATTAAAAGAGACAAAAGTTATTTAAAACATACTGCAGAAAGATCAACAATCTTCAAGTGCTTTGGTAGGCCTTTAACAATTTCCTGGAAACAAGACAAAAATCTAAGGAATAGTCTTAACTTTTAAGCATTGATATTTGATATACTTTAACCAGCGCTCTCTTGGCAAACTCAGGTAAATACAAAACTCAAAAGACATAAGAAAGAACCTGAGTAGTTCCATGAGGCAAACAACAGAATACAGCATCCACATCAGAAAAGTTTGCATCCTTTATTGCAATCAAATCTGGCAAGTCCTGCAAACATGGGTTAAGTTCAAATTATGTAATTTACATAACAGTGCATCAACATGCATATTTCATAATCACGCCATGAGGGTTGCTCAAGAAAATGATGACTGAGAATATCAACAACCTCTATTAGAAAAGGTTCGCAAATTTCACTTAGAAGAAGCAAAACAGGTAGGCGATAGCACACCATACCCTCAATAAAAAAAACTAACTAAAAATGAATGAAAATATCTTTTTAAATACACATCATATCTAAAACCAGCCATACCCGAGTGCTCAAATGTGGGAACACAGAAGAGATTGGCTGCCCAGCTTTCCTATCAGCAGTCATCAGTGCAATCCCAAACTGCGGATGATTTGCCAAGAGTCGCAGAACCTAACCAAAAAAGTATCACAATCTCACAACACAGTAACACCAGATAAAAAATGACAGTGACTTCAACATGCTAGGGTAAGTACATGGAAATTGGCAATGCAAACAATTTGGAACAAAAGTCACTTCACAGTTTACACTTGAGTTGTATGCACCAAAAGCGCAAGCAAAAATCAAGAAATTAAATATAACCAAAGTTTTAAATTGCGATCTCAGTCACGGTTTCATCACAATACTTGAAATTGTGGGAAATTGTAGACAAATGTGGTCAACGTAGCCACAGTTATGGTCGTAGAGATCCAGAAACCTTGACATTTGGGCCGAAATTAACCTTGATTATAACTCATTCTCACTGTAAGCCATAACTAGGGTTGAAAATGAATTTTACTCGGTCCTCTTTACTAATTTTCCATCTTTCAACCATTCTGCATGCCAAACCAAGCAAGCATACTTAGAACCATTATGTGTCATGTAACTTACCTCAGAACCAGTGTAGCCACTAGCTCCAAGAACACCAACACGAACCGCATTTTGCGAAGAAGATGGGTTCCCACTCTGGCTGGAACACTTTACAAGTAGCTTCCCATGTGGTTGTTTTCTCACCTTTCCAAACCCCTGAAAAATACCAACAACAACAACATAAAACTCATTTACCCACAAAAGAAGAATAAGAAAAAAGTGACAGAATCAAAACAAAATCGTGTCCGGCATACTTATAATTACTAAGGAAACATTGTGTGGCAACATTTTACAAAACAAAATTAAGAAAAAAAAAAAGTACCTTGGGGTTTTTCCAAGTGTGAAAATGGATGGAACTGAAAGAGATGACGCTCATTTTGTGTTGTTGCTAGGAAGCTTAACGAGATTGGGATCAGAAAATTAAGTGTTAAAAAGTGTGAAAATGGGAAGAAGCATTGCATGAAGATTCATTCCACGATTCTTCCTTCTTCTTCGGATACTTCTATTCGGGTCCGGTTTTACTTTTTAAAGCTCATTTAATAATTATAATTAAATTTTGAAAAAGTTTTATCTCTCCTACCCAATGTTATTAAAATCGGTTTGGTCCATAGAAGACAAAGCGGTTTTGGGAAGAATTGGAAATCCGTCCGATTTTTAGCACCGAGACAAGGTTGGTGAAGAAAAGAAAAAGCTTCAGACACAAAAAACGGCGTCGTCGTACTTTCCGCACGCAAGGCTTCACTGTGGTTTGACACCATTTCCGTCGACGGTGTAGTCGCAACTTCACGCCATCTCTGTCGTCGTACTCTCCTCTGTTGGGAAAGACCAAGATGAGTTGCACCGAGACGACCGTAGCCCTTGGACAAGTCAGGCTTGAGTTCAACTGTCTTTTTGGCATCCACTAATGCATCTGTGTAGTTTTGGAGGAGGCGTATGCGGCGGATCGGTTGGAATAGAGGATGTGGTTGCTAGGAGCCAAGGCGATGGCACCGGAAAAGTGGTGGATGGCGGCAGCATAGTCCCCGGAAGAGAAGGTTGTGTTGCCTTTGGCTTTGGCTTCGTCGGCCATAGGGTTTAGGAGAAAGAAGTAAAGGAATGAATTTGATTTGATGAAGTGGAAAGAGAATGGGAGGAGGAATGGCTCATAGAAAATGAAAAGTATGGAGAGAGACTAGAGAGTTATGTGGTGCGCTAAGAGAGGGTCTGAAACAATGTTATCAAAATCGGTTTGGTTATTGACCCGATTGAGATAGTGGGTTAGTGGGTCAGTGTTCCAACCAGTGGGTCAGTAATTGGTCATGTTTGACATGGTGTATATTAAAATTTCAATTTATATATAAGTATATAAATATAACTAACATTATTTGATTAAAAAAGTTTATTCGTACTTCAAAATCCAAAATAACAATTGAAATATTAAAGTTGATACCACAAGTCCACAAATATTAATAAGTCTTGAAATGAAAACACAAATAGCATCAAGTCATCAACATGACAACATCCATAATTTATATCCAATGAGCCAATATAGGGTCAAGTTCAGGTAACCCTATTTTTAAGAAACTAAAATAAATATTTAAGCTTAATCAAAATAATTCCCTTATTAGAGTCAAAATGTATATTAGTGTTATTAGTTAGTTTAATTATAATATTTAATTTTATTATCAATTAGAATCTTATAACCATTAATGATATTATGTAATTATAATTTGATGAGAATGAATATGATAATATCACACAACATCTATTTATGTGACAAAATTTTTTTTATATAGATAAATAGATAATAAATAATATACAATAGATTAAAATACACAAATTACATATACTCTTCCTAGTTTATTAAATAGATACTTTTAATATCATCTATCTTTTTTCTTTTACCTTAACAATTTTTTATTAAAATAAATTATCTTATATCTGAGCAAAACTATCCTTTTTTAGATAAATACTTGATTGTTTTTACTAATTCATTTTGTCTCTATATTTTAATATGTAATTTATACATTTCAAAATTATTATATATTTTAATTTTATAACAATAAACATAAACACATAGTTGCATCATCTAATACATGTCCCAAAAATCTAAAATACTTTAGTTAAATAAAAAATATTTAGTAAATAATAATAAAACTAAGCATAAGGGAAGTTGGAAAATAGAAGGGATTATGTGGTTGGATTTCCAAACAAGTAGTGATGTTGGCAGAACATTTCATACCAATGTTATTAAAATCGGTTCGAACCGGCCGATTGGACCGATTGAATCGGGAATCAGAGCATTAACCAGGCCAAATTGGCTAATGAACCGGCTATGCATGTGGCCCGGTTCGGCCCAGCGAAAACGGGACAGTTTTGGGAAGAACCAGAAACCTGATTAGTTTTTAGCACCTGGACGGGGTTGGTGAAGAAAAATAAAAGCTTCAGACGCACAAAATGGCATTGTCGTACTTTCGACACACAAGGATTCACCGTGGTTTGATGCCATTTCAGTCGACGGCATAGTCATAGCTTCACGCCATCTCTGTCGTCATACTCTTCTTCGTTGGGAAAGACCAAGATGAGTTGCACTGAGACGGTTGTAGCCCTTGGACCAGTCGGGCTTGAGTTCAACTATCTTTTTGGCATCCATTAATGCATCTATGTAGTTTTGGAGGGAGGCGTATGCGACAGATCGATTGGAATAGAAGATGTGGTTGTTGGGAGCCAAGGCAATGGCACCGGAGAAGTGGTGGATGGCGGCAACATAGTCCCCGGAGGAGAAGGCTGTGTTGCCTTTGGCTTTGGCTTCGTCGGCCATAGGGTTTAGGAGAAAGAAGTAAAGGAATGAATTTGATTTGATGAAGTGGAAAGAGAATGGGAGGAGGAATGACTCATAAAAAATGAAAAGTACTGGAGAGAGACTAGAGAGTTCTGTGGTGCGCCAAGAGAGGGTATGAAACAATGTTATCAAAATCAGTCTGATTATTGACCCGGTTGAGATAGTGGGTCAGTGTTCCAACCGGTGGGTCAGTAATTGATCCGGTTTGACCTGGTCTATATTAAAAATTCAAGTTATATATAAGTATATAAATATAACTAACATTATTTGATTAAAAAAGTTCATTCGTACTTTAAAATCCAAAATAACAATTGAAATATTAAAGTTGATACCACAAGTCCACAAATAGTAATATGTCTTGAAATGAAAACACAAATAGCATCAAGTCATCAACATGACAATATCCATAATTTATATCCAATGAGCTAATGTAGGGTCAAGTTCAGGTAACCCTATTTTTAAGTTCTGTGGTGGATGGCGGCAACATAGTCCCCGGAGGAGAAGGCTGTGTTGCCTTTGGCTTTGGCTTCGTCGGCCATAGGGTTTAGGAGAAAGAAGTAAAGGAATGAATTTGATTTGATGAAGTGGAAACAGAATGGGAGGAGGAATGACTCATAGAAAATGAAAAGTACTGGAGAGAGACTAAAGAGTTCTGTGGTGCGCTAAGAGAGGGTTTGAAATGTTCTGCTAGCATCACTACTTGTTTGGAAATCCAACCACATAATCCCTTCTATTTTCCAACTTCCCTTATGCTTAGTTTTATTATTTTTTATTTAAGATAATTTATTTTAATAAGATAACGTGTGAAATATATATCTAAAAGATAAAAGATATTAAAAGTATCTATTTAATAAACTAGGAGGAGTATATGTAATTTGTGTATTTTAATCTATTGTATATTATCTATCTTTGTATTATTTATTATCTATTTATTTTATTTATCTATATAAAAAAAAGTTTTATCACATAAATAGATGTTGTGTGATATTATCATATTCATTCTCATCAAATTATAATTACATAATATCATTAATGATTATAAGATTCTAATTGATAATAAAATTAAATATTATAATTAAAACTAACTAATAACACTACTATACATTTTGACTCTAATAAGGGAATTATTTTGATTAAGTTTAAATATTTATTTTAGTTTCTTAAAAATAGGGTTATATGAACTTGACCCTACATTGGCTCATTGGATATAAATTATGGATGTTGTCATGTTGATGGTTTGATGTTATTTGTGTTTTAATTTCAAGACTTATTAATATTTGTGGACTTGTGATATCAACTTTAATATTTCAATTGTTATTTTGAATTTTGAAGTATGAATAAACTTTTTTAATCAAATAATATTAATTATATTTATATACTTATATATAATTTGAATTTTTAATATAAATCAGATTAAATCGAGTTAATTACTAACCTATTGATTAGAATACTGACCCATTGATCCATTACCTCAACTGGTCAATAACCAGACCAATTTTGATAACATTATTCATATCTGACTAACATTATATTTTCAAACTTTTTTTTATTAATATTAAATTTTTAATTTCTCCCCCTCTCTCTCCACTTTCCCCTCCCAATATAAATGTGAATGCATAATAAAAATTACATATTATTATAAAAATAAATTTTTTTTTCCAATTTTATTTTTTATAAATTCATTTACTTATTAAAGAAAGTAGATCAAAATAATTAAAAAAAGTTGAATATGAAAATAAATCGCAACTTTTTTGTGACAGCAAAATAAACATAACTTTAAACAGGTCCTTTTTATAACTTTAATTAACTAAGTTTTTTATTATATTATTTTCTGCACTCAAATAATTGTTGTGAAAACATTTTTAATTAACGATTGACGTATTTCTACTATATATTTTTTATGGAGAAATATATTTCTATTACAATTTCCCCTATCTTGAATATGTTATATATATCAAATAAAAATTCGAACAAAATTGTTGATTTTTCAAATTCATTTAAGTTAAACAATTATTATTTATTTATTATTATTATTATTATGCCTTTTCAAACTCCTTTATAATTTTGAATCAATTTTCTCAACAATTGATTAACTTAGATTTCATGCTTTTTTTACCATTTAGATTTACTTTAGAGATAGAGGAGAGAGGAAAGACAAATTAAAATTTTAATGATGATAAAAGAGAAGAGAAGAGAAAGTTAAAACATTTAATGCAGCTAATATAGGAGAGAGAAAACTTTCTCTCAATTAAATATGTTAATGGATCTTTCATCACAGACACACAGAACGATATCCATAATAAATATATTAACCTTCTCTCAATTAAATATGTTAATGGATCTTTATGTGACATATATTTAAGATTTTTAATTTACAAGTAATAGTAAAAAAACACTTAATTATATGCTAAGTAGAGATTGATTGGAGCTATGGTAGATATGGAGCATGTAATAATAAATTTTCTTTATAGTGTATCAAAACTCATTCAGCTGTTATACCAATGAGTGAGTTCTTTATGATCATCATTAGCATCAAGGTAGGTTCCTCCACAGTGTAATCAAACACCTCTTTTCCAGTCCCTAACAATTTGTGTGTGCTCTTTTCCGTTCCATCATCTTCGCCACGGCTACTGGAACAACGGGATTTCTCAGCCGCATCTATACTCTACTATGAAAAACAGGATTTAATCAAACTAATACCTTTGCTTTCATTAGTAAATAAATACACCTCTGTTAGGAGAAGTTTACCATGTGTATTTATATAAAGAGATTAACAGAGTTCCTACAATTTCCCTCCTGGAACAAAATAACAAATTCACGGTAGAAAATGGATAAAATGTCTTCTTTTTTGTCATTCAATAGATTATTGGTGTTTTTGGTACTCAATATGGCACTCAATATTTGTATTGATTTCACAGTGATTTTATACTCAACCAGGATTTCAAAAGTGTTACCAGATACTCACTACAACTTACACTAGTCCATGTCTTGAACTCTTTATATAGAAGAAAAATTTAAAGAACAACACATACTAGAACTAGAGCTCAATATTTTATTATTTATTGACAGAATCGAACCAACACAATTTTGTTTGGATTTGAAATGATGGAACTAGCATAACTAGTTATGCTCAGATATGGATGATTACGAGAATGCCTCGTCCAAGATCCTGAAGTGATGAATTTGGATATTCTCCACATCACGCTTCTTGAAATCACTCCGGTTTCTGTTGGCAAAGAACTTACCATAGTTGTATTCTCTATATCTTGCTGGATTTTGCTCATTTACCAGCTCCTCGGCAGGCTTCACCATAACATGGTGAGCTGGGAAAAAGAAGAATGGAATTGAAAACCTTTCCTTTTCTGTATTCACCACCACCCTGTGCTCCACACTCTCGTACTTGTCATTGCTCCAAACCTGCAAAAGTAACCCCCAACATTGGCCTAAGCATTTATATTGAACCAATTCAACCATGAAGGAGTAAACTTAAAGCTGTTAGATTGGCGTAAGTATTTAGATTGAACCAATTATATGATCCTCAATTGACGACTAAAGCTAAATCATATTACATAATAATTGTTCACATCAGCCTATGAAGGACTAATTTTACGAAACTAATAATAGAATATTATTTTGTGGGGAAAAAACAAATCATTTAGTACATTTTGACACCAATGTCGTCCTGAAAGTATTATCCTCTCTCTTAAGTTGTCCCTAAAGTAATAAAACTATTTTAAGTAATCTCCAAAACGTTGAACATGTATCACTTTAGTCCTTAAGTTGACATATTTGAGTAAAGTTTAAGAACCAATTAGATGGATTCTTTTACATTTGGAAGACTAATTAGAATGATTTCAAATACTTGACTACTTAAGTATTTTTTTTACTTTAAGGACCATTTAGGAGAAAGGGTAATACTTCAAGAGTTGATGTTAACAAACCATGTAATAATAACATACCTGAACTATATCCCCCACATTGATAATAAATGCATTTGGGGTAGGTTTAACAGGAATCCATTCTCCATCTGATTTTCTCTTAACTTGTAATCCTCCAACATCATCTTGGGCAAGCACAGTTAAAGCACTGGAATCCTTGTGGCGACCAACACCAAGTGCCAGGTCAGGGAAAGGGCATGGGGGATAGTAATTGAGTCGCACCATGCTGAGTTGATTCTTGAAACAGCCATGGAATTTGTCAGGAGCCAAACCCAAGCTCTGTGAAATCAGCTCCAACAACTTGTAAGTTAGCTTTTCCACTTCTCGAGCATACTCTTGCAATGTTTCCCTAATGAAACATAATCTTCAACCCGTGAATATTTTTCTGCCGAATTTAGTTTTGAAATGTTCAAGTTTCATCTTGATTTTAAATAATTATTGTCAAATCAAACTAGAGTATAAACATGATCCTATATATGAGTTATGTTGGTGTAGAACAATCTCTATTGTGTGTCAAAATAAATTCTATTCTTTTGTTCCTTTTGATCATTTGCGTGATTAACACCAGAGTAAAACATCAATGGTCATGAAATTGGTGCCAACAATGAACTTGATCCTTAACATTACGAAACAGGTAATTTGATCCTTTTACATTTAACAAAGAACCAAATTTAATTTCTCACTGTAGCAATCTTCAATCAATTTGATCCTTAGTGGGGATGACCCGAGTTTGGCAGAACACATCCTTGAAGAGGGGCATGAAGCTTTTTGTGTCTAAATTACACACTAAGAATTATTCTTATAGTCGGCCTAAAGGACTTAAACATGCAAAAATACCTCCAAGGTATCATCAATGAGTCAAGGGCCCTAATTATGATGGCTAACAAAAACCAATTTGAGCCTACCCTGATGTTAGTATGTGTTAAGGACCAAATTCATTGACCAATGCCGCTAAATATACTTTGTTACAACACTGAAGAACTGAATTGAAAATTTGTACCAATTTCAGAGTTAGCAAATAAATTGATTGATTATTATTTATTACCAAACAAAAACAAGGATTAAATTTACTATTTCACACTATCACAAACCAATTGATAACATAAGAAATCTCAATTTCAAGAATGAAATTGACATTGAACTCATTAAGATTACCTAAAATGAGGAGAGTTTTGGGGCCATTGGTTGGTGAGAGTCCTCAAATCCATATCATTTGGCTCATGGGTAGATGGGACTTGTGCAGTATTTTCAACAAGGTAATCAAACACCTCTTTCCAGTCTCTCACGTTCTTGGTGTGCTCCCCGTCATGGTACCCCATTGCATTAAATTCATCTCTTTTCACTTTCTTCTTATCCTCTAAGCTCGTCTCAAAGAACTTCTTGGCGACAATCTCAACCTCTCTACTAATCTCAAAGGGTACCCCATGATTTATTACTTGGAAAAATCCCCACTCCTCACATGCTTTGCCAATTTCTGAAATGAGTAACTCTTTTCTACCTTCTGAAAGGTCTATCACTGGAATCTCTCTAACTTCCACCACCTTTGCTTTGGGACGGTGTTCTGTGGATTGTATAAAAGCTGGATCAATGTCTCCCATAGCTAGATATTCCTTATACTTGCAAATAACTAGAGTCTTAGTTTTAGTTGTGGGAAGAACACAAGTTTAATTTTGCTTATTATTGTTGTTTCTTATCGTGTGGGTTTAATCCTGAAATACATAGAATCTGGACATGTTTTCTAGTACTTTGTCATTAAAGGGTGAATGCGGACAAAAATGTGAACCTGAATTGCAATTGCACGAAAGACAAATGTGTAAACATATTAGACGTGGGACCGCAGCAACTTCACAATTTCTCGTGACCAACATGTGACTGAGAAGGATTTTATTGCACTGCCCCATATACTAAAAAGAAACAAAAAAAAAAAACTAATTACAATGCATTAATTAATAGTGTAAATATTAGACCAACAAAGATTAGTCAGTTGATAAATAATTAACTTATATCTCACAACAACCGTGAATTGGATTTTTGCTGACGATTTAAGAATCTTAATAATAAATAATATGTAAGTACTTCTATAAACATATTTTGAATTTCATGATCCAATTCACCAAAACTTTTTAATTTAAAAAAGTGTAAATATTAGTATATTATTATTATTTAAATATAATATATATATATATATTAGAAGAATTATATAATATTATATATAATAAATTTGTTGAATTTTATAAGACACTCACAAAATGTGGTACACAATAAGTTTCAATAAATTTTTGGTTCTAATAAATAATTTAAAATTTGATCATCATCACTAATATATTTCCGTTTTATTTGAAACAATAATATTTAAAAAGTGAAATTTTTTGTTCATAGTAACTTTTGTTAAGTGTTGAATTGGCTAACAATAATCCACCGTGACACTACTACGTGAATTAATTGTAATTCACATCACCACCACTATTACATGTATCCTAATCAATAATATTTCCAATAAAAACTAATATTTATTGATAAAAATAAAATATGTATCCTAATCACTACCACATGTCTGTTAGTGTTGATTAAACGTTTAAACTAATGTTCAACGGAAAAACACACATTTCAAGACCAACAAGCTAAAGTAATGTAAAAGTAACTTTATGTTTTTGTGGAGTGAGTTTCCATTAATTAGAATGACCACTAACTGCATAGTTATTAAATATCAATATGTAGAAACTGACCCTAAAAGGAGCAAATGTAAGGTTGGACTAGAATTTAGAAGAATGGTATGAAATGGGGACAACAGTGTGGTGGATTCTCGAAAACAAAAATAACCGCCAGAATAGAATAGTCCAGTGATAAATACCTAAGGAAAAGCTCGACTTAAGGGTGGCGGAATATTCAATATATTACTAATATCAACCTCTAGGTTGCTTTAAATTAATAACATGAATGATTTGGAAAATGTTATGATGTACATATATGAAATGAGAGAAGTGCATATGGATTATGTGAAGTGATATTTGATTTGAAAAAAATGTGACAGTTTCTACAGTTTGAGGAATTAAAGAATAAAACAAGCTGCATTAATCAATTTAACAGGACAAATTTGCCCCAGTTCAGACACTACCAAGACCGAGTAACGTTCAATCATCACTGCACAGTCGAAATAAACTAAGCATAGTTGAGTGGTATCACTTTTCTAATTAAACTGACTATTTACAAATAGGAACATTGGTGTTCAAGCAGCATTCATAGAGGTAGAAATGAGAACGTGAGCTAAAAATTGCACCCCATCCTGGATTTTGCAAACCGCTGTGGTTTGATCCGCTCGAAGGTGCTCAGAGAAGGCCCTGGCTTTTTCCTGAACTGATTTCTGGGTAACAACTGAAAGAGACTCAGAGGTAACAGCTTTAATGGCAGCTTGATAGGCCTCAGTTACATCAGATATGCCTGATAAATACATCACAAGTGCCAAATGGTAAACCTAAGTGAGTATAGAATGATCGAAATTCGTGGCATACAAATACAATGGATATACTTTATATGTGATGATGATAAAGGGTGGAATCAGTAGGCAGCCAACCTGTAATGAAACTGTTGGAAACTGCTTCCACGTATCCAATCATGGTTTGGGCATTTATTCTTATGATATTAGCTTTTGCAGAAACATCTTCGGGCCACTCAATGTTTGCCTTATCATCATCAGCTTCATCCTCAGTGTTGTTGGCATGAGAAATGATGGATTTGCCCAACAACAGAAGTTGAGACACCGCAAAACAGCACATTTCAGATAGTCTCTGCAAAGAAAAGCAGCACCATTTTACTCACTTTTATGACAATAAGAATAAATTTTGCCCACAAATTCTGTAATATTTTCTCGTACGTGAACTCCCTCAGAATGAAGAGATTCCAATCTTGCATTTGTTCTCTGAAGTATATCATTAGCAGCTAGTCCAGCCAAGGCGTTAGTGAAACTGCAACAGGTAAGAAGGCATCACATATAGCATATAATATAGTGAAGTAGGCTTCCTTAATCTATATGTGTAAATGGTGAACCTGCATAATGATCAGAACCACTCAGAAAGACCAGGATCATAAAGTGGGAGGGGGTAAGAAATTAAAGAGATGTAATATTATATATTATATGAAATCATTTAAGCTTATGGAATAGTTTGCACGTGACAAATCAGAGCCTCTGTGGCCAAGTGGTTTAGATTCGATCCTTGCCTACCACCCTTCATTCTAATAATAAGTGCAAATATAGACCAAGTGTAGCTGCACATTATTATCCAAAGGGCTCTTGCATGCGAGGGCATGTGTTAGATTTAAAGTAAAACCATTCATGGGTCTTCTCTTCACCTAATGGCTTTTGGGATAGTTGGCTCATGACGCCTGTAGTAAAGTAATAGACAAACACATTCAAACTTGGTTTGCTTTTACTGATCATGTGCCCATAATTACATGTTATCTATCTTATTCTGCATACAAACATCCAAATTATCAACACGAGAGTTTCAAAACCCTTACTTTTACATCCTTGCAGATCGAACTGTAACCATTCTTTTGGTTTATAGAATTGTAATAGTTTAGCATATCAGAAATGGAAGTCTTTAAACTCAAATTTATGGCAGCAATGGTAGGTGAATAAAACATCAATAATTATGAGGCTAGTTAAATTACCCTGCAGCCATTTCAGCAGCCTTGCCAACACTAGAATCGTGTAAATTCTTCATCTCATCACTGCTTCCCTCATTTCCTTTCTTTATTGTCTTTCCTTTGTTTGAATCATCATTGCTTCTATCAATCTCAGTACTCAAATTAAATATTTGTTGGACCTCTTTAAGCTTCCCATCATATACAGACTTCTGCTCAGCTGATAACTTTCCTTTTCTTCGGTTAAATAACAAGGCATAATGACTAGACAAAGCCTCCAGTTCCTGAGTATTGCATATGAAATAATTTGTTAAACCAAAATCTAAAAATAGCATAGTTTAATGCATAAAAGATAGTGTTGAAATTATAGGGATTTAGGTGGAGATGGAGGAAAAAAGAGAACAAATTCTTGAACAATAGAATATAATACAATGCACAACCCTATTCATACTAATATTAGACTTCTAATTCAAAACTAAAAAAGGAAACCACTTCTAAGAGATCGTTTTGGTCTAGGACCCTAAGTATCTAGAAGCCACTTTGGACCCCTAGCTAATCCAAGTTGAGCTGGATGGACTCACTTAAGGAAGAAAATCTCTCCTAGCACCTATTGTATTCATTCACATGAGTTGAAACTCAAACCAGAGACCTTGCTTAAGGGGGACCAAGCTTCTTGTCACAGGGATTAATACATGTTGGTTCAAGAAAATCATTTAAGATACTCTAAGATATTCTATAACATACAGAAATGATATTTTGAGAATTTTTCTATATCTTTTGACAATAAGAATACCTCCAATTGTTCTGGACCTCCATAAATGTAAAAGCATCGATCAAAAGTCACTTCCTCTAATAATTGATCCTCGTCATTTTGTTCTTCACCTTCTTTTTTATCCTTCTCAACCTCAATTCCAGTTTCACTGATTAATAAGTCCATTGTCTCCTTACCAACATATTCAAGAACTTGCATTCCCTTTGCAGTAAAAGCTTTTCCTGTCTGTAGCACAATGAATAGAAGAAATATGCATGTATATCTGTAATTATTGATAATGAATACCAAACAAAGAATGACAAATTTTCCAAACCTCTAATAGAGAAGATGCTTTAGCACCTGCAGCTCCTGGCCCATCATGCTTTGGAGATCCTGAAAGATTTGTTGCAGAATTCTCGAGCCTACAGAACACAAGGACATAATTCAGGTTCATGGCCTTTAAACACAAAGTTTGCTGAATGATAAGAAACAACTGCATCTTTTATGATAGCATTCTAAAATTAATCCTTGCTGAGTGACTTGGATGGAATACTAGAGGCAACACAAAACTTCCATTGAATATCAATGGATACTAAGAAAAAAATGCAGGAAAGTATAGAAAGGTTTTGGTTTCAATTAAAAAATGAAACATTTTTCTCAGTCAACAGTAGTCAGGTCTATAAATTAAATATACAAAGACAGGAAGAAAAAAATGAAGAAAAATATAGCATATTTGAAGCAAACAAAGAGAGTGGAGAAGTGTTATGCAACCATAATACTGATATATCTATACCAGAAATTTGAGGAACACTGAATGATCTAAAAAGAGTATCGGTAGAACACCAGAAAATAAGAAAATATTATTAATGAAAGTAGAAAAGAGAGCCTGAGCTCTTACAGGGAACCACCAGAGCCTATGCTCCTCAGAGAAAACTATTTCTCTGCCAACAATAACCAAAATGACAAACCACCTCCTCTCTACACTCCCCCTCCCCAAATAACGATGCTGCATGGCCTAAAAAACTAGCCAACTCAGAAATTGTAAATAATGTGGCACCAATAGGAGGGAGTGCAAGAAAAATGCTCTTCACAAAAGCTTTTTTAACAAATCCAAAGTTTTCATAACTTGTAGCATTTTCCTATTACTATATTTGAAAAGTATTTTTAATAATTAATTCTACATATTTTCAAGTAGCATAGATGTTTATCTCCATCAAAAAATCAACATATCACCATCAGAACAATGATCAGTAACTAGACATACAGAACAATCCCCATGTGGGTCAGTATAAAAATAAATAAATAAAGCAATGAGTTATACCGCTGAACAAAATCAGTGCCCCCTCTCCATGCATTTCCTAAAGCACTCCATGCCCCAGAAGCAAAAGTCTCCACAGAGTTATCAAAAACCTTCAAACCCTACACACATTTAGGAGCTCAGGTATAAGTGCTTAATGGATGAGTACAGACTACCTAAAAGCACACAATTTGCATTCACAAATACAGAATTATTATTTTTCCCTGATAGAACAGTATGACGGAATTACACCACCAATGTCACTCACAAGTCACAACTCATGACAATCATGAGACAAAACCAAACTTATAAAAGCGAATACCTATAGGAGCATATTCTAGAAGCTAGATAGTACAAGTTTCAATCATCACTCAGCAGAAAAAATATCAGTGTAAAAGATGAGCAAAAGCGATAGTGAACAGAAAATCTGCATATTTGCTAATTCATAGCAAAGACATGAGAATAAATCTGCATAATATGCGTAGAGCTAGATGCTCAACATTAAAATCTAACATCTGAATTGCAAATTAACCCACCCCCACCCCCCCAAGGGAAAGTATCCTTTTATGCTTGCCTGGCTAAGCAGTGACTCTTCACTAGCTTTCTCCAATCTTTCCAGAGCAGATTTTCGCAGTTTGGAACCCTCATCGTCACTTTCCTTCTCATCTGCAGATCCTTCAGCCCCTTCAACCTTTTTGGAAGATTTTGAATCTTCATCTTCGTTTTGCAACTCCGCAATGCTCTTTGATGCTGTCTCTGCAACTACAGCAGCCTGCATTTCAAAACACTATTAATTCACAACAAATTATTCGATACCCTCCTAATGATTCTTTCTCACAAGTTCACAACCCTCCAAATCAAAATAATTTTCAAGATATTAATGCCTCTACTTTTTCATTCAATATTATCTATTTTAAGCAATTAAGATATGATCTATTAGAAGAAATAAAGCATCAATCTCTTTCCCACATACCCTTTTTGACTCCAACCAAAACTAACCCTTATCTAGTCTTCTTCAATCATTCTTCCTAATAATCCTCCACAACTAAATAACTAATGTCTCTACTTTTTCATTCAATATTATCTATTCCAAGCAATCACGATAGATTTTATTGGAGAAATAAAGCATTAATCTCTTTCCCACATTATCCATTTTCACTCCAACCAGGCATAACCCTTATATAGTCTCCTTCAAAAAAAAAAAACAATAAAATCTACATGCTTTGTATTACTAGAAAATCTCACACTGACGAAGTGTACTATATTGCAAAAAAAAAAAAGACCGAAAACACCTACTGCAGCATGTTTCAGAATTCCGATAAGCCCAATTTCATGATAAAATTATTGCAAAAAATTAAAGCAATAATAAAAAGGGAAAAACACATATATACCAACAAAAAAACAACTCAGTCAGAGATTGCAATGAATGCATTCATTGGATCGAAACCAAATTATAAACAAAACGCACATTGCGAGAGATCTCTTCGGCGGCAACAGCGGCGGCCTTCTGAAGATCGGAGAGAAACGAGAGCGGCGAAAAGCCCCACCCGCCAGACGACGGATTAGGGTCTTGTCGTTTTGGCGCAACTTCCTCGTCGTTGTCGTTTTGCTTACTCTCGTGCTGCGTTTTGTCGTCCATTATTTTTGGAGATTCCGATGACAGAGAGAGAGAGGTTTTGTTGGTGTGCGTGAAGAGAAAAAAAACACAAATGAGAGAGATTTTTATTGTTCCTTACGCAACAACATTATGGATTTTCGATCTGTTGTGTTTTTGTCAATTTCGTTTTGGATTGGATGAAGGATGCAATTGTGTCTGGGCTTGCAAAAGCAATGCGATGCTATGCAAAAACGTCGTTTTTAGAGGTTTTAAGCGTACGAACGACGGAATGAGTCGATTTTACGTCACATTTATGTGTGTGTAAGTGAACATCACATTATTGTTCGGTGTGTTAAATTAAATTAAACTAATCGAATTTTAAATATATGCCACGTTTAATTTAGGCGACTTTAAAGTTGGTTCTGAATGTGGAAACCTATATTTTTTTTTTTGAAATAAAACTTTCCAATTTGAATAAAATTTCTTTCAATGATCTAAACTTGGTTTTTGTTGTAAGATGATTAAATTTAAAACCATAGTCCAGAAGCTAAATTAAAAATCAAAAAACAAGTACAGAAACTAAAAAGGGAAAGGAGATAACTGCAGACAATTTTTATACTTTACCCACAAATTACTTAGGCTATGTGGCCAAGGTAATTTTTAAGTTATGGCCAAAGTATAAACTCTTAAGTAGCGAGAAATGTATTTTGGGTTCATTAACATTTTTGTATCTTCCTTGTTTCATTTCTTATCTTTTTGTTTGAAAGAGATTATCTTACAACAAGGGCAAAATTGAGTTAGCAAACTCAATGCTATAGTTTCTGCTCTTCATCTTTGAGTCATAATTCATGGTTAAAATAATTCTTGTTTACACTTCCAATTTTTTGTAACATTTCAACCAAAGCTGATTCAAAATAGAGAGACTTCAAATGATGTCTAATATCAAGCATACGGTGACAAAAGATCGTTATTTATATGAACTATTCTAAACTTGCACAAATCTTCAAAAGTCTCCCCTTTCAAATACAGCAGCAGCTCCCATACCTGACCCTGAAATGATGTACATTTTAATAATGTTAAAAAGGAAAGGAATAACACTCTAAACTCTCACATGCATGAACTCTTAATCTGTTTATTTCCTCCTTAGTTTCATCACTAATTTTAATTTTTCTAGTAGTTTTACTCCTGTTCTCGTTTCCATTCCATTTTTTAATTTTATAGGTAAGAACTTCTCTTCTTGTGCTTCTTTTCTTTTCCTGTTCTGAGACAGCACATTTTCTGGAAATAAATACACTAACTTATTCGGCAAGGTACTTTAACTGTCAGGCCCTATTTGGATAATTTTCTCTGTAAACACTTATAGTAGAAGAAACAAGAAGGAAAAATGAAATAAATTTTTCTCATAAACTAATTTTAACTTGTGCATAAGTTAATTTTAGTTTATGTAAGAAACTTATTTTATCGAGCTTCTCCAAAAACTGATTTTAACTTTTACATAAGTTAATTTTGGTTTATGGAATAAGTTTATTTCATTTTACCCTTTTTTTCTATTATAAGTGCTTATGAAAAAGTTTATCCAAACATGGCCCCTAGCCTAGCCATCTTCTCTGTAAGCTAGCTATACACCTACCACGCTACTAGTGTCAACTTATAAGAACTAATTTGCTATTTTGCCCTACAAACCTAGAAAGTATTCTTAAAATTTATCTCCCAGCTTTTGAGTGATATGCATTTGTTACAAAACTAATTTTGACTTCAATTTTTACTTCTCAAATATTCAACTTTTTACTAGTATGTGAGATGGAGAGAGGCCGAAAGAAGAAATCACCTATGCACATTGAGATTACACCATAGCGACAATCCGTGCCACGACGTTTCATCTCATTCAACAAAGTTGCAACACAGCGTGCACCTGAAATGGCAAGATGTAAATTCACCAACAAAGTCAGCATTACGTTCATGAAAGATGAACATAATAAATTTGTTCATTCGGAAGTGTAAGATGGCTTGTCCTCGTCATAAGATGAAAAATACATGAGCAAACATGTCACAGTAATATAAAGATTCCAGTTGCATGTGCCTCTTTGAAGATTTTAGCATTACCTCTTCCATTTAATAAGACAATAATAAAGCAAAAGTAAGTTAAATTTCTGACTGAAAACATCTCAACATCACCTGTAACGCCTAAAGGATGTCCAAGAGCAATGGCACCACCATTGACATTGACCTTTTTGGGATCAAGACCCAATTTCTTCTGGCAATAAACATACTGAGATGCAAATGCCTACACAAGACCATTATAGGATCCAACGCACACATATCCAACGCATTCATGGATAAAATCAAACAAACATACTTCAAGGGTTCAAGAGAACTACCTTGATTAAAAATCTGAACCAAAAAGCAGAGATAAACTACAAAAAAAAAATATAAATTATATGAAGCAGCAAGCCATCAAAAAAATCAAGATGAAAATCAAATAATAAGAAAATAAATGTTCATAAGTCATAATATATCATAAACTAACTAAAATATCTAACAACTTAAGTGTGAAGATTCTTTTGTAATTGAATCCAACTTGGCATTCAACTCAGAATTTGAGGATGCCAAGTGATGTTCAAGTTCATCACACCTATGATGAATTGAATCTTTTACATTCAAAATATTTAGATGAATAGCATTGATTTCCTCCTGAATTTCTTGTAATTGATTTTGGAGTTTAGCAATGTTAGAAAATAGAATGTACTTTTCCTCTCCAGCAACATGTTGATGGATCATCAGTGATGGGTTTTCATCTCGTTGTTGACTAGAAGAGGCTGTGGCTGAACTCTGTGGTTGAACCCATTGATATGGAAACAGACCTCATCAAGCAATATCCAGTTCTTTATTGGACATACCTCTGAATTTTCAATCTCAATTCTATAATTAGGCCTATCTTAAAAAGCAAAAAATAAATAATTTATATTTCATGTCTAGTTGTGATGAACCTAACATGCATAAAGTAAACATTATAAAAAAAATGCAATAGCAAAAAAAAAATCGAGAGAACTATTACAAAAACTAACTTATCATTGTAGCCCGAAGCCAAGAACAATCATAGCCAACAAGCTTGCACGTTTTCTTATCAACATACATTTTATAGTCTCTAACTAATACTTTTATAAGGTTGTATAAACTATTAAATTTATAAAAATTTCTTTAAAGGTATCGAAATCAATAGAACTTCCCATTGCTTTTATATAGACTGAGACCATGGCCAGCCATATGAAATATGGCAAGTCAGCCCTTTGCGTTGATCAAGGTATTTTTGAATAATGAGTAAAAATAGTCTGTCATTCTCAATTCTCAGTGTCCTAACAGTTAGAAACAAGTTAAAAATACAAAAAATTACTGTCAGTAAAGCATTATAACAAAAAATCCACACATTCAAATAATCAATAGCAACACTCTTCATGCACATCAACAGTTCTTAAAAACAAAAAAAAAAAAACAAACAAAAAAAACCAAAATAAAAAAAAAATACAGAAGATAAAAAAAAAAAGAACCAACCTAAGAATAGCACAAAAAATATTCAATGCAGAATTAAACAAGAAGAAGAAGAACCGAAACCATACATCTATGAAGAAGGAGAG
>CM023948.1:40989633-41033029 GCA_013407115.1 Glycine latifolia
CTCTCCTTCTTCATAGATGTATGGTTTCGGTTCTTCTTCTTCTTGTTCAATTCTGCATTGAATATTTTTTGTGCTACTCTTAGGTTGATTCTTTCATTTACTATCCCATGTATTTTTTGTAATTTGGGTATGTTTGATTGTGTTTTTTTTTTGTTTTTAAGAACTGTTGATGTGCATGAAGAGTGTTGCTATTGATTCTTTGAATGCGTGGATTTTTTGTTATAATGTTTTTATGACAGTAATTTTTTGTATTTTTAACTTATTTCTAACTGTTAGGATGAATGACACTGACTATTTTTAGACTATTTTTACTCATCATTAAAAAACACCTCGATCAATGCAAAGGGCTGACTTGACATCATTCCATATGGATGGCCATGGTCTCAGCCAATATAATAGAACGCAAAGTTCTACTAATTAAGATATCTTTAAAGAAAATTTTCATAAATTAAATAGTTTATATAACCTTATGAAAGTATTGGCTAGAGACTATAAAATGTATGTTGATCAGAAAATGTATGATTGTTCTTGACTTCGAGCTGCAATGGTAAATTAGTTTTTGTAATGGTTCTCTTGATTTTTTTTTGCTATTGCAATTTTTTGTGATATAATTTACTTTATGCATGTTAGGTTCACCACAACTAGGCATGAAATATAATTTATTTATTTTATATTATTCAGGATATGCCTGATTATAGAATTGAAATTGAAAATTTGGAGATATGTCCAATAGAGAACTGGATATTGCTTGACAACGAGATGAAAATTCATCAATAGTGATCCATCAACATGTTGCTGGAGAGGAAGACAAGTACGTTCTATTTTCTAACGTGTTGCTATACTCCAAAATCAATTACAAGAAACTCAGGAGAAAATCAATGCTATTTATCTACATATTTTGAATGTAAAAGATTCAGTTCATCACAGGTGTGATGAACTTGAACATCACTTGGCATCCTCAAATTCTGAGTTGAATGCCAAGCTGGATTCAATTACAAAACAATTGTCAGAAATGATGAAGATAAATGACAAATCTTCACACTTCAGGTGTTAGAGATTTTAGTTAGTTTATGATATATTTTGGATATATTATAACTTATGAACATGTATTTTCTTATTATTAGACTTTCTTCTTGATTCTATTGATGGTTTGTTGCTTCATATAATTTATATAGTCTTTTTTGTAGTTTATCACTGTTTTTTGGTTCAGATTTTTAATCAAGATAGTTCTCTTGAACCCTATAAATGTGTGTTTGTTTGATTTTACCCATGAATGCGTTGGATCTGTATGTGATTGGTGTTGCATGTTTACTTAGCAGTAGTGAAAATATGCAATAAAAAGTAGTTATTAATTAAAGCCTTGTTTGAATAAACTTCTCACTGAGCAATTATAGGATAAGAAAATAAGAAGGTAAAATAATTTGAGTTTCTTTTATAAGCTAAACTAAACTTGTGCACTTGACTTCTATAGAAGCTCTAACATTTAACTTCTCTAAAAGTTAAGGTGCATAAGTTGATTTTAGCTTATGAGAGAAACACAATGAATTTTCCCTTCTTATTTTCTTCTCCTATAGGCTATCAGTGTTTATGGAGAAGTTTATCTAAATAGAACCCATAATGACAACTGTTAAAACCTTCACCTCATTGATTTCAAATAAGTCAATGTTTCCAAGTTCAAGACCAGCAGATTTCACTGCAGCTGGGATAGCAACAGCAGGGCCAACACCCATGACTGCAGGATCTACTCCAACAGCAGCAAAACTCCTGAAAAATCAAATTCACTTGTGAGATGAATTCAAGTTTTCAAAGTAAAATTATAAAAAAATAATAATGAATAAGGTTTTATTAGAAGCCTGATTTCGGTTTAGGTCCATGTTTGAATAGATTTCCGAGTAATATTTATGAGTTACTGATCTCAAATATCCTTTCAGCATATAAGCACAGCTTCAGCGTTGCTTATCCTTTATTACAACAACTTTTTCAGACAAATTACCTAATAAGTATCCCATTTATACAACTAGGAATATTTCTCAATTTAAATCGCTTTTCCTGCAGAATGCCAAATGTAAGTATTTATTGTACAGAAGCCCTACATCTACATGCCTGTTTTGCTGGTAGTTATTATGTTTATCTAAAACATACTTTCAGAAACTGAATTGACTTCTAAAACTTTCTTCTAATTAGGTGTAAAATTAATCCAATTACTAGTTGAAAGTGCAGCTTCTATAGACATTGAGTTGGACTATGAGAAAACATGTACTTTGGGCTAAATGCAGGTGGTGTGCACATTATTATTGTGTCTAGATTCACATTTGATGGACTTTTAAAAATAATTTCTTTGACGATGCATTATTATTGTGTACCTGAAGATTCCAAGTATAGGAAGCCCCTTTTGCACAGCCACTCTTCTCTTCATGAGGAGCACAGCTGCTGCACCGTCACTAATTTGGCTAGCATTCCCTGAAATTGAAAAAAGAGATAAAAATACATACATATTCACAAGGTAGAAGATTTCCCCCAGAGTTACAAAATTGATGAATTAGTACCTGCTGTTGTGGTTCCATCTTTCTGGAATGCAGGCTTCAGCTTTGCCAAATCCGCTAAATTTGTGTTTGGCCGGATGCCATCATCGACAGAAACAACAATTTTCTTCTCCACTCCAGTTTTAGGATCCACAAACTTTGTAAACAAATCATTAGTAGAATAACATTATTAATACTATAGGAAAATTCATTTTGGTAGTTGGCACCAACCTTTGTAGAAACTGGAATGATTTCTTCTTTGAACTTACCAGCGGCTGTTGCAGCTGCAGCACGCTTATGAGACTCAACCTAATTATACAAATTAAAAAGTTCATGCTTCCTGATAATCTTTTTCATATATACTTGGCACACTAAATACTTTTGTTATACTCACAGCAGCTTGATCTTGCTCTAGCCTTGTCACACCATAACGCTGCGCTACATTCTCAGAAGTAATTCCCATTGGAAGAAGACAATCCCGGGCTTCTGCAAAGGTTTCTACCTGTGAATATAATGAAAAGTCAAGCAGAATATACCTCAACGGAAAATGTGGACATAAAAATATACAATTTCAACATACCTTTGGGTTAATGTTGCGAAGCCTATTCACACGATCTGCTGTCATAGACTCCAATCCAGCTCCAATCCCTGCATCAAATATTAGGAAGATTAGGCCAAAGAAATAACAAGGCCATGGCATTTTAGTACACAGTCTAGATTCATTCTGACCAATGTCATAGAACCCAGCTTTTATATAAGCAGCTACGTCAGAAACTGCCTGAAGTCCAGATGAACATTGCCTATTGACAGTTCGAAGAGGCACCGTCTCTGGTTGAAAAATGAAGAAGATCCATCATATTAGAAATTGCGCTAAAATACATACTAACTTCAAGCATAATCAAATGAAGTCACCTCATGAGTACTTCTACATTCAGTAAAGTCAATAAGAAATTTCATATAAATCATGCTCATTGAAGACTACAAAATGTACCTGGGAAACCTGCATAAAAGGCAGCCATTCTGCACTCAATTCCTCTATCTGATCCAGGTGCCAGTACAGTGCCCACAACAATGTCTCCAACTTCTGCTGGGTTCACATTTGTTTTCTCTATTACAGCCTATAGGAAAACTCATAGTTTAGAAACTACAGAAATAAATAAATAAACTACTGATCAACAAAAGTAGCTCAAAACATTTCAAGGTTGACATGTTCCAATCATAAACCATTATAAATGTTCACTAAACCATTTTTTATACAATAATTTTCTTTCCAATCTTTTTTTATTAACTAATTAGTTAATCAAACCAAAGAATTACCTTCAGAACTGTGGCAAGCAGGTCATCTGGAAGGGTATCCTTAAAGCCCCCACGCTTTGCTTTGCAGATGGCAGTACGATATGCACTGGTTATTGCAGAGAAATTAAAGCTAAAGGTTCAATAATGTCATTAACAAAATCATAGAGTAAATAGTCAAATTTGTCCCTGAATGATATAGTATCCATCAAACTAGTCTTTGAATGATAGTAATAAAATTATAGCATCAGTCAAACTAGTCCAGTCTTTGAATGATATCCAATTATCCATGAATGTCTATTTCCTTGGTCAAACTAATCTCTGACCTTAGGGGCTAATTTGACAGTAATCAAAATACACATTCAGTAACATGAGGATCATATGTATGTAATATTTCTTATCTTCTAAGTAAGGGTGTTCATGGCATGAATTTACATGTCTTTACCTGATCCAAAATTTTGATAGGATCATTATTTAAATCCGAACTCGACCCAATTAAGACCCACAAATATGAGACATGATCATCAACGCAATTTGTTGACACAATATACAAATCTAAAACATTATTTATTGTTAAATCATAAAATTGAAGAAATATAATTAAGGTGTATTTTAAGATACATATATCAAGATAGATAATATCAATATAAGATAGAGTTTAATGAGAAGTATAAAAACTTCTACTCTGACAACCAAACCGATGCTATCTTTTTTTAAGATAAGTATTGTAAAAGTCAATAAACTTATCATATATGATAACTTGTTATAATATCATGTTATTCAAAAAATACACTTTTTTAAAGAATATATGACATTGAACTAGGTTGAGACAACCGGAAATATAATCTCAACCCAAAATACAACTTAAATTTGTCTTCAAAATGCATAAGATTTAACTTTTTAAACTCAAACACATCAAAAAATACTTCAGACCGAGAAGAGTTATGAGCATTCCTACTTCTACGGACTAACAACATTAACATGTATATTTCAAGGACTAATTGGATTATTACCACAAACAACGAATTTGAAATCACACAAAAGGATGATGTATATAGGCAAACTTACGCTACAATCACCACGTCGTCATCTGATCCAACTATTTGACCGTGCGAAGAATTCCCAGCAAAACACAATGAAGCCTAACAAGAAGTGGGAAAAGGCCTTAACAAAGGGGTAAAACATTTCCACATATGCTTCAGAAAGTGAAGGACAGATTCAGAATAATATGAATAAACTTAATCCTCAATGAAGAAATGCTAGTAACACGCTATTTTTAATACACTCTCCCTTTATCTGTTGAAATTTATTACAAATCACAAAATTTACACTATATTGAATACATCAATACACTATTTTTATCTGTTGAAATTTATTAGAAATCACCAAACTTTGTGGGTCTATGTGTTACTTTTGAACTAATTAACAAGGGATCAAATTCATGTACTGACATAAACAAGACAACATAATTAAGCTCATGAAGATTAGAAATCAATCATAGTTGCATGCAGCAGAGGCAGAAAAGCTCAACTTTGAAAAACAGAGAAACTTAAAAGAAAAACAATGAAACACCCACTTACTGAGAGATCTGTAGATTGATGGGTTTGAGAGGAAAAATTTGAACTTGAAGAAACGGGTTGAAGATGATCAAGCAGGACTCTCTGTCTTTGAATTGCTTTCTCCATATTTGAGCTCCTGTACTGTGTTGTGCGAGTGAATGTGATGCTGAGTTTTAGCCAAGAGAAACAAGTATATATAAATAAACCCGTTCTATTTATAAGAAGTAACATGGGAAATTATATAAATTAAACTCTTCTGTGTACGAAGTAACATGGGAAATTATATAAATTAAACTAAAGGGTCATGTCTTCATTGAATAAACTTATTCATCTTTGAATAAAGTTGGGTGAGTTTCTTCAAATCTAAAAAAATTAATTTTAAAATAAGTATTTTTTAAAAAATATTTAAGAAATAAATAGAATTTATTTCTTATAGAAAACAAAATATTGTTATTCATAAAAACATGAATCTGCTTTTTTTATTTTAAAAGTATTTTTTAAAAAAATAAACTTAAACAAACTAACCATTATCTTATCTTATTCAGAAACACTTAAAAAGGAAAAAAATTTTGGGTTGTTTTTTCACTTTGCTATTACTGACCATGCAGTGCACGCTAATTTTATTTATTTATAAATATATTTTGGTGGAAACTTGCGTCGGTCGTTGTTCATTGAGTCTGAGAACGCACTAGCAAAGTTCCTCGAACCACGTGGAAAACGAGACCTCCGGCCAAAACGTGATTAATGACCACACTAACGAGAATGTGACTGATTGAGGAAAAACCAAAAGTTGGTGGCTTGGCCAAACGCCCAAACTCATCAACTCTTAACTGCATGTTTGGTATTGCAAGTTCAAGCAAGTAATATTTGTTTTCACATTATTTTGATTAATTTGACGTGATTTTATATGAAAACATGAATCATTAAAGTAAATTCAAACATGTATTAAATATGTTTTGAGAATATTTTTTATAACTTTTAAAAATATTTTTTTCATCCTTCCAATTTTATTTATATAAAAAATATCTCATTCCATAATTATAAATTTTGAATTATTTTATAATTGTCTAAGTATAAAATTACACAAATTCACTAAACTACAAGCAAAAATTCTTGTGAAGACAACTTATACTTTATGGAAAATATTACGCAGATTGATGTGTTGCCGATGATGTAACCATGATCTCATTCAAGTTGCTGAGTTGCAGCAAGAAATATCTGGATTAGGTACCTTGATTTCATAGTATTTCACGGAATTAAGATGTTTATGTGAAATACTTGAACAGCATACTATAGACCCATTCCGCAATGCACCTCTCCAGTTGCATGTGTTTTGTTTGGTGATGAGAAACTCCAAATTGTTTCGGCAACAAGATAAAGTTATTCAATTCTTGATGGGTTTGAACGGACAATTTTATGGAGTAATATTATAGATCTTGTGAAAAATAAGTTAAAATGATATTTATTGTGTGAGTAAATAAGTAAAATGGGACCCTCTAAAAATAACTTAAAAACTGTAAAAATTAATGAGTGTCTAACTCACAGTATGTTATAATAAAAGACGCTCTAAAATAGAATTAAAACCCCAACAAATTGAGTTCTTAAGTTAAAGATGTTGTGAGCATTGCCAGTTAATTATTTTAGTTTTAGGTTAGAGCAACTTTAGTGTAAGATATTAAACAAGGATCTTGAGTTCAAGATTTGGTCTTCACTAGATCTCCCATTAAAGGAGGTAGAGAGATCTTCAACATGGAGAATGAGTTCTTGTAGAAGAACCCTTAAGATCTACACATTGTTTAAAAAAGAATAAATTTTTTCCCTTTTTCTCTCTCCTTAAGATCTCAAAATGAGATCTACCACTAAAAAACAAAATGAAAAAAATCTTGAGAGATCTTAAATCCTATTTGATACTATGGAGTCTACTAAAAAGTGATCTAAGATTCCAATTTGAGATCTACCACTAAAAATGCTCTAAGTCCTAACAGACTGTTATCAAAATTAAAATGAACTTCATTTAGGTGATTAAATTGATTGAAGTTATCAAACCTTAACCAAAAACCCACAAATTAACACACTCACACCAACTGGGACAAAAGGTAAACACTAATTAAAAGCAAAATAAGTTAATAATGAAGTTGTGCTTCAATTATAATTCAATAGGATGCATAAATATGTAGTCTGATCCTGCAATGTATTAGAAGTTTAAATATTACTAAGTTTTGATGCAAAAACTACCCTTATTCTTCCCATTTTAAATTCGAGATGTAAGGAATGAATAGTGTTTATTGGTTGAAACGTGTGCAAGTAATTAACACCGAACGTTCAAAAACGAAAACAAGGTCTTCTAATTTAAAACGCCAAGTGAAAGCTAGAAGACTATTCTCAACTCCTCTTCTCATTTCGCTCAATATGGTCCACACGGTGAATGTATCTTGCAAGCTTAATTAACATTCTATATATTCTGCGCTGCAACTTCCCAATTGGTTCGTCTAGATCTCCCACCTACGCCAGAGTACTTCTCTAGACCATTAATTCAAGCCACAAAAATGGTTGAACAAGTTGATAAAAAAAATGTGGTTGAACAATTCACACAACATTAATATTCTCATTGAAAATGAAAAACAAATGTCAAACCTAACATTAATATTAATGCGCTGCAATGGGCGTGGTTATTTCACCTTAGCCACTGATTTCAAGCTTAAATATTAGTGTTAAATATTTACAACCAGAGTTTTATAGTTCCTAGTAGTTCTACTTTGGTTACTATTAAAAAAAACACCCAATCAAAATGGGAGTACTTGCCATTTCAAAGATTACACTTGAAACAACAGCTTCCTTGTATTTTTTAATATAGTAAAAAATTACAAACAAATATAATTGATGTGACTATAATTACAATCATGAACCCAGGTTTTCCAAAACATTGTATATAAGCAGATCTCTCTAAAAAAAAAAGACCAGTCATAGCCTATATTATCTATGTCTGTTTCACTCCACCTACAAGAAAAGGAGGGAAAACAACAATAAAAGATCTAGATCGTCCCCGAAAAAAATTAAAGAGGCCTAGGGAATAATTTAAGTAAATCTACGCTCATATACAATTTTTATATTCTTCTGAAACTCAATTTAATTTGTACAAAGCCACCGTACACCTCCTAGATCAAACTTTTTCTATATAAAGATCAAAGTGTTGTGTGTGTATATATATATGAATCTACCACAACTCTCTATAATCTAAAGTCTGTCAATTAAATATCACATAACAATTCTTGTATATGATCATTAATAAAATTCTACCACTAAAGTACCTACGTACATTGATGTTTTGGCCGCCTCTATCTATTTTCTTTCACTTTTCTTCACCTTAACCAAATGGGTTCCTCGTTGATGGTTTCCAACACAGGCTTCCTTGACCTACAATAACTAAACCTATTCCGAAACCCTGACTCAACCTCAACCCCTTCCAAGCTCAACCTTGGGACATCATCATTTGCTCCAATACCTTGGATCGAATGATCACGTGACATTAAATCTTCAACTCCAGTTATCCGCTTCGCGGCCATGTTGGCCGACATGAAAAGCACCGCCATGTCAGCGGCGGTGACGACAGAATTGAGTCTTCTCATGGGGAAGAAGATATAGACGTTGCCACACTCCAACTCCTCGTCGGCTCCGAGAGGCGAAAACCGGCGTCCGATGTGTAGGGACTTGGAGTTGGTTAAGAAGTGAGTGGGGCACTCCATCATGAGCTCTGCGGCATTGATCACTTGCTCCTTGTATTGCTTCACTTCACCCGTGGGGAAGATCACGCGCGTTGCCCTTGTGTTCTTCATCAAAGGAGGAGCCAAGGTGCAAGAAATGTAATTGCCCATCACCAAAAATTATCAATTAATTAAACAACGAGAAAAAAAAATTCCTAACTATAGGAAGAGAAAATTGGGGTTAAAGAAGAAATGGGTTTTGGGTTGAAGAGAAAGGGCTCTCTACATGGGGAATAGAAGATGGAAGATTGAGTATGTGTGTGTGTATATATATATATATACGGTGAATTAAGAAACGACTTTTTTCTTCTTCTTTTTTTGTTTTTGAAAGTTGAGATAAAGGAAAATGTTTAAATATTACCAAGTATATGGCTAAAACTGTTCCAACTTCCAAGAAACACTTGCCTGATTTCTGTCTTTTCCCTAGCTAGCTTGATTTTTGTTTTTGCCTGTTTTTTCTTTTTCTTTTTAATTTTATTGTTATTCACTCAATGAAACATGTCCACTGCAGTTTTAATTAACATTGAATGTCTTTTCCGACTTTAATTAATTATAAAATCAATAAATAAAAGTATTTAAAAACTTAACTGCAACTTAATTAAATAATTACTTAAAAATCTTTCGAGCATAACATAAAATATACGAACGTAACATAATTTTAGTAAATACAATAAATCTATTAACTTTCAAGTCCTGATCAACCGATTCTCTCCCTCTCTCTTTATTATATCTGAACTGATATTAATCCTCTCAAATTAATCTATTAAAAAATATACATTATACTCATTAGTTGTAATTGTAAAGTCAAAATTAATAATACATTTTTTTAAGTTATTCTATCTCCTCATCAACATCACAATGTTAAAAAAATACAGACACTTAAATGTATATATAATACATTCTATGCATATCAGTCACAAATAAAATTGTCTCTTGGTAGTAATAATGCATTCCATGCATTGACATATGTAATTTATATCATATAATAGAAAACATCATCCTGATAAATATGTTTAACAATAAATTGTAATCTTTCCCCTATGTGAAATGCATCTAAACCAAAAACTCAACCGGTCTCCTAATTAATTAGTTGATATAGATTTTGATCTATTAGAGTAATTCATTTGATATGATTTTAGAATTACCAAACTATTAAATATCAAGCTATTAACAACAGAAGACCACCAAATTATTATAATAGAATCACCAATAAAAAAACACACACCCAAATTTCCGTTAAATCTTGAAAACCAGGTTATCAGAACATATTTTACTTAAACCAAGCTATCATAAAGAAAACACTAAATTGGCTAGGGGCCATTGCTTCCGATTTTTGTTAATATACTTATAATTTGTTTGGCAGAAATTAAATTATTAATATTAAAAATAGAGTCTACACAGATAGTTTGATAATGTATTTTACTAATAATATGATATACAAATAGAGTGTATCAGCTCTTTTAAAAAAAAAGTGTATATCAGTTTTATATATGTGGCCGGGGGGGTCTTTTTAATTAATATAAAAATTATTCTAATTAATAGAACCATTTAAGAGTATTTTAAAATAGACATATTTTTAATTTTTAATCAATACTCTTAATCGTATAAATTATTAAAAATATTTAAAAAGTCAATGAAAGCACAGAAATGTTTGGTCAAGTTGGGAATATATTGGAATTTCACATTGTGAAGAGTTCTCAACTGCGCGTGAGACGTGTTGACCAGTGCGGTTGTGGCGCTTAGGTACTTTAGTTTGTGTGGCGTGGGATTTGTAGTTTGCGAGTGCGCGTTGGATCGAAAGAACTCTGTGGAAGTTTCGAAGTACAATGTTTTAAGCCAAGCGGATTGTTTATAGTTGTCATGGGGCTGAAATTTCGATGTAAATGCGTGTGGAACCAACTAGTAGTAACTTGCAGATTCAAGATTAATTAGGTTGCTGGTGGTGGTAACGTTTAGTATGCTTTTTAAGTTATACTATGTTTGGAATGAGTGTATGAGAGTGGAAAGAAATGAAAGAATTTGAAATTTGAAATAAACGAAAAGTAAAAGAGAAAAAAATAATTTTTTTATTTCAATAAGTCAATTTTTATTTTTCTTTTATTTTTCATTTTTTTCTTAATCTAAATAAAAGAAATTATATTATTATTTGGGTTTTTCTTACTCTTTATTTTCTTTTCTTCCTACTAAATATATCATTAAGGTTAAAGTTTAACTTGAATAGAATTATCATCGTTATTTTTTTTAGTACTTCATCATTGGCATTGATGATGTCAATGTTGTTGGTGATGGTGTCGATAATAATGATTAGCAATAATGACGGTTGTGAATAGTGTCCATGGTGGTGATATCAATGATGATATGATGGTGGAGATTGTTAATGATAATGTTGATGTATAATGATGATAGTTGTGATAGTGTCAATGATAAATGTGAAGGTGATAGAAATTGATAATAGTGAAAAGAGTTGTGCTTAAACATAAAGATGATATTTTTTATAAAAATTAAAATCAAATATCCGATTTTTTCTATTGAAAATAAATGTAAAATTATTTGAAATTGAGTCAAAAATTATTTTAATTCAATTTTTAGTAAAAACATGTTGTTTAGAAATTTTAATTTGTCCAACTAAAACTAAGCATAAAATTCATTTATTATTATTGAGCAACTATGTATTAGTTCATTATAATCTTTTCTAGCTAGCTAAGAACAATTTAAATTTAAAAATATTAACTAAAAAAGACATCCGCCCATGAGACTTTGTGTTTAGATTAAACAGGTTAAATTCAACATTTAAATTGATTGATCGAATTGGATCACACAAGAAAAATAAATTCACATAAAATAATATATATATATATATATATATATAATACTTATTAAATAAAAAACAGTTAAATTGTTAATAATCAATCGGTGCAACTATATTTTATAGCAGTTTGGTTTTTATCACGACTAATTTGATTTCACAAATTTTTTCCATTGATTAATTTGATAATTAACTCAACATTTGTACGTACATTTGAAACAATATTAAAGGAAGTAATGTTTATATATGAATCAATAATTATCTTATCAATATTTAGTGGGAACATAAGGACGAGCATGTGCCAAATACCAAGACGGGTGTGAATGGCATCCAACGTTGAAGTTAGTGGGATTTGAATTGCTAGCTTGAGTTTGATTGCCTGTGATTTTTTTATTCGTTTATGCAATGAGAACAATAAACTTTGAATTTAAATTTTCATGTAAATTATTTAAACCTCCACCACCAATTCCAGTAGGTTTATTGCCTATGATCTGTTAAAGCAATGAGAGATCAGCTCAATTATGATTCAATATAGTTGCCTTTGTGATGGACTAACTAAGTGGTTTATGTGGTCCTCGTGAGGAAACTGAGTAATGTAATGATTACGAAGTTAGGCCCGAAACAAGAAGAGAGAAATAAAATGATAAAGTGAAAATGGCTAGCTTATGGTTGTGAAAATGAAAAGAAACATTGATTAAGTAGTGACACGTCTCATGATAAATATATAAACAAGCGTGAACGAGTTTCCTAAGCAACGTAAATTAAGTCTAAGCAATGGGTTGGTCAACTATTAGAATAAGACCCTATATTATCTCCGGAAGGTAAATAATTTATTTAGAAATAAGTTAATCTCTCAATCAAATTAATTTTAACCATATATTGATCTCCAAAAAATAAATAATTTCTTGAAAAATAGAATCTATATACAATATAAGATATAGTTACGGGAAAAAAATGAAGGAGAATTGTGAGAGCTCTACTATGGTTTTATCTTATCCTTTCAAAGAAGAGGATGATCTCCTTCAGGGGAGTAGCAAAAAGATTAAACGAAAACCTAATGGAGAGAGGTTATTTATTTTGAGATGAAGTTTGAGAATAATAAGGAGTACAAGGAGAGTAGCTAGGCTGTATATGGAGAAACTGCTCAAAAATGGAGGTCAGTTCCCTTTTTGCCTTTTAACGGGAGTTGCTTTGGTCAACTAGATAAGGAAGTGCCCTTGTAGCCAATCTCCAAGGAGGACATGACTAGGTTTCAAGAGTTGCCTATTACGGATGAAGAATTTAATGATTGTTGCAAACCTTGAAAAGGCTCCTTCATGATCATGGTGTTGGGGAAGCGAGTAAGGTTTCATCAACTAAAAGCAAAATTGAATCATTATTAGGAAAGGAAGGGATTCATTAATATAATTGATGTGCCTAAAGAATATTTTTAGGTTTCGTTTATATCAGATGAAGATTATAATCATGCCCTTATAGAGGGCCTTGGATGGTGGCTAATCATTATATTTTGGTCAAAGATAGAGGTCGTTCTTCTTGGTCAACTTGAATGTGGGACAGAGAGTTGTGATGTGGATCAAGGTTCCTGAATTACCTATTAAGTTGTTTAATGATCATTTTCTTAAGAGATTAGGTTCTACCCTTGAGTCATGCTTAAGATTGATAGGGTTACATCTATTCAAGCGAGAAGACTCTTTGCAAGAATCTGTGTGGAGATAGTAATAAGGAGGTGGACCTTGTAACACCCTGACGAGTCACACCGGAAATGGAGAAATTTAGAGACTGTGCAGGTATAAGATTGTATGATTGATGATGACTTAAAAAAGTTAATTTGTACTACCTATACCAACAATATGCATATACTTTCCGGTAGTTTATCATTTAAGAACTCAACAGTTAAACATGTTTGGCTTGGAGTAATTATGAGATGAATAATCTTCTGAAAAGTTTTCCTGGGAAGTGTGTAACTGATGACAAATAGGCCTTACCAACCAGGTGCAAAATGTAATGCATGGACGAGCTAAGGAGGTTATGAAAGTGTAGGCAAGAATATAAACAGTTTACCTATCGCTAGATCCATGGAATTGATCAACCAAGAGTGACAATAGAGTTTTCAGAGTGTCATTACTTGTATTTTGGATCTATGGTGATTAGTGGTTGCACCTCGCCATTCGAATAGCCAAGTTTTCCTTTGTCATCAATCACTAAATGTACAATTTGAACCCATTATAGGTAGTTTTTCCCATTTGGTTTATGAATGGTAATTTGCAAAGAGTTCCTAAAAAGAGAAACTGTCTTTGGTCGCTGATTCTCATTATCCAAGTTCATCACACCACTACTAGTATTCAAAGAGGATGTATTAGAACCAACTAAAGGAGGGTATATGGACCAGCACAATTTGTTTAAGTCTCGACTTGTGAAACCCACATTTTAAACAAGTTGGATAAGTTTGGTTCACGAAATAAATTGACTTTTTTTAAAGTCTGTATTTGATCCGCCAAAACTAATAATAATTTGAAAAATATTTAAAAGAAATAAAAAGTGTATAAAATCAGAAGAATATTTTCCTTTATTTTTTAAGATAAAATCTATCACACTAAAATATATTAACATTTATAGTAGTATTAAACACTAAATGTTAAAGTGTTAAGAATAAAATATATCAACATTTATAGTAATCTCAATACTAAAAAGCATCAAAATATCTTAACAATACTAGTTAGACAGGTTACACACTTACACGGATAATTCGTAAATTCACAGATAAAGTCTGCTAGATAGGTGGATTTCGTAAACCAAACTCAAAAACTCCATAAAACTACGTAGAGTTTAAAAAAATAAGGCCCGTTTAAGACTTTAAACTCAATGTAACTTGAAATACTCTCTTTATTTCTTTTTAAATGATTTTTAAGTTTTTTATACGTGAATCAAGAGATGTAATGAATTTTTTCGTTCATGTCAAAATAGTTATCAAGTTTCGTGTTTTATTACAACTATTTTTCATTTTTACTCCATAATAAAAGTAAAATAGTTGTCTTTATTTTGACGTTCTTGATAAATGTATAAATTAACTAAAAAATTAGTGAGAAGCATAAATATAATTAACAAAAAATCAATATTATCTTGAACTTTGAAAATAACAAATGAATAAAAATAAAATTATTCTAAAAATATATTGGTGCTTAAAAAGGAAAGATAAGAGTATTAGATCCTATACTATATAGATTTATTTTTTTTAGTTTTGAAATATTAAAAAAAATATTAATCCTAATTAATTTGGATTAAAGATGTTGTTGATGTTGTTGAAATATTAAAAAAATAAAAACATACAAAAATAAAATTAAAAAATAGTCAAATAAATTAAAACTGAATTGTAAAAAGTCAATTTGATTTAATTTTGAATTTAATATTATATTAAAACTGAACTGCATTTTATTTTACGTTTAATTTGGATAATTTTTTATGAAAAAAATGAATTAATTAAAGCACAACACAAAATCTTGTTGATCAGGTTTGAACTTTGTAAAAGATTTTTTTTTTTTTTTGGTGAAGAACTTTGTAAAAGATTCGCCTAATTAACTACACATGACTAGTCTGTGTATATCCATAATACCACTTAAGTTAGCTAATGAAACTTCATCAATTAGAAAGATAACCGCTAAATTAACTAATTAGTGTGTAAAAAAACTAATTAGTTAACAACAAATTTAGCATAACTTAGATTCATTCATATGGAATTATCTTGAAATGTGCCCCTTTTTAATATAGGTTTAAATATATTTTTAATCCCTATAGAAATTAACATATTTTATACATGGACTTCTTTTGAGAGTGTACTATTTGTTGACTTTGTATTCACGAAAACTTCACTTGTTTATATTCAGTTCTCAATCATCAACCTAATTAAGGAGGCCATGATTTACATTCTTCCCTTTTTTATCCACTAGGTAGCCAATCTTTCTATGATCTGTAAAGTTTTATTCATCTGCAAAGTCAATGTCAATTGAAAGATTTTTCTTTTAGGGTTGATGATCATTGCTTTGCTCCCCCTAAGTATAAGCTTTGTTGTCTTTATGCCTCCCTGGATTGGAACAGTTCTTGAAAGCATTGCTGAAACATAATAACTAGTTGAAACACGCCCATTTATCTTTTTTCTCCCTTAAATTGATGCTTGATGAAACCTTTTAGACCTGAAAGGCAAAGACATAACCATTTCAAGATATGATTTTCACCATTCTTGCTCTTTTAATATTATAATCATTCTTAGTAATTATTAGTCTCCCCTTTTTGACATCATAAAAAATATTAATGTAGAGAGATATAGGAACATTGGGAATGGGAGGTCAAGTTTGCATTTCATTTTAAGGAAGCAATTGACATATATATTATGAATTTGGGAAGTATTTAAAAGAAACTAAACATGTGATTCCATGGGGGGATTAAACAAATATTTTTTAATTAATTTCAATGAAATGTAAAAAAAATAGCAATAATATAATTAATCAAATCAAATCTTCATATTTGATAATGAAATGTAAAGTAGAAGGAGCCAGAATATGAAATCCAAATAAAGAAATAAACATTAGATCCTAGGAAAGCATAAGAGAACATAATGAAAAATATAAGGGAATCCTAAATTAAGTAATCCTCTTCCTCCACCTTCTCCTCAACAACTACATCCATAGCAAGTAAATGTGCATCCATGTAGTTGAAGAGAGAAGTGATCCTTCTTACATCTCTAGCATGATCAGCTTTGGAAGCTGTCGACCCAATTTTGCAGTCCATTCAAGGGTGCGTAGTAATAAAGGCAAAAGAAGTTGAATGTGTTCTACAAAGAAAGATTGCATTCCGATGCTAAGAGGATGTTTTGAATTACGTACTAATTATATGCACGGCAAATGCCTTTGCATACGTAAAAACCAAGATCTTCGATCTACAGGCCATGAAGAACTTAAAAAAAAATGCTTCAAGGAAAGATACGTATTGAGGTTTGAAGGTTCAAATGCCAACTATGTTCTAGCTAGTACATATAATGTATATTTGAAATTTATAATGAAAGAAGAAGAATATGAACTAATGGAGATGTCCCTTTGTGGCCTTGTCTATTTTGTTTGCTGAACATGTTATGTTCCTTATGATTCTATTTCTAGGGTTAAATAAATTTGTAATTCAGTAGAATTTTAGATTTCGAGTTTCAATCTCCTTATAATTTTTTTGTCTATGTTTATTCTTGTTTTTTTTATTACTCATAATTAATTTATTTTTTATCTTTTTGCTGTTATCTATTTTTAGTCTCTCCCAAGAACTAATTATGAGAAAAATTAATGACAGACCAAAATTGAAAACAACAACTTTAAACGGAAATAAAACCTGAATTTCAAGTTCTACTAGTATCAAAAACTTATTTAATCTTTTTTGTTAGTAACAAAAAGGCTTAAATGCCAAGCAAAGAAACTTTATTGCCAAAAGCAAACCATGCACGTCCCTATTTAGTTTAATAATTAGGCATTTAATATATGTCACAGCATGAACACGAACGTTCCTTTTAACAGTTTCCACTTAATAGTCAAACTAACGTGAGAGGGACACTTTATAGTTTATACTTTCAATTTTCAAAGATCTATAGATGTGTAGTGTTAACACTTTTAAGAAATTAAAATAGTGTTTTATCCTAAATAAATCCCCATAAAGTTCATTCGGAACGATTGAGCATGTCCACAAGGACGGTGAAAAAGCATAAAAATCATCGTGTGGGGTTGCTGGGATATATAGAAGCCTAGGCATGGTTATCTTCACTGGTGGAGCTTGAAAATAAGCGTGAGAACCAAAATTATTAAAATTACAATATATAAACTAAATATAATAGTTTGATAATATAATCCCTTAAGCATTTAATGATATTAAATAATATTAATTACTATTTGTTAAATAATTTTTTTATATTAAAATATTTTATTTGATAATAATACTTCTTAATTTTCTTTTAACGACTTTTATACACATGTCTGCTAGCTACTAATATAAAACATGGAAATTTTATCCATAATTTTTTGTGAATTTTTTAAGGAATATTAAGTTCTTTTTATCTTCTAAAAGTTAAATTTTTCAAATGAATTTTTAAATGAATTTAAGGAAATAATCCCATTATTGTCAAAGTTACTGCAAAGTTTGAAAAAAAAATCTGTAGAAAAATTTGCAAGGAAATTGCCAAATAAGTAGAAAAAAAATATGTGTAAAAAGTTTACAAGAAAAAAATTATAGAATCAAGTTGTATAAACCTTCTTATACTAAAATGGGGATATACAAGTCATAGAAAATATGTTTCAATTTTTTTTTTAAAAATGTATATCAAATTAAGAGAAGTGTTATTAAATTAGTCATAAGGGTTGATGTTATGAAAAATAAAAACTAGAGTGTAATATAATAATAATAATAATAATAATAATATATTTCCATTTAATAAGCTTGATGTGATGCTTCTACAAGCTTGAAAGCGCTAACGAAGTCACACCACCAGCCACCTCCACGGAGTGCACTCTTAACAGTGCTGTAGACCATAATTTCTTCTATGCAAACTTCGTGGATGGCTTCAACATGTCTCGCAATGGGTCCTCGCAAGTGGCTCCGATATCGGTGAAGAAACCATCAAGTTAAGAGCAAAAGAAAAGCACAACAAAGAAAATGTTGAACAGAAAAATAAACCAACTTACGGTGCTAAAAGTACCAAGATTCAATGACTGAACAGTTAATAAAATATAAGGGAAACGTATACGCGGGTAACACATAGCAACAGGTAAAAGTATTAGGTGCAATAATATGTATGCATTTGGTCGGGTACGGGTTTTTGTCTCAGCCCTAGACCCCTAGTTTTAGTTTCTTGGTTTCAATTGTGCCAATGATGTCACACAATGTGACAATATGATGAAGTCAATATGTGGTCATACTTACATAGAGATTGATTTAACATGTTACATGGTCCCCTAATTTAGTTCCATGCGTTTTCATAATTATAGGTTTTACTCCCAAAAAATTTAATTTTATATGTTGTTGTTGAAGACAAAAAACAGAGAAAATATTCAAAAAGTATTTATTATAAATATTAAATGTAAGAAATATTTATTATCAATAATAAATATAATAAATATTAATTATATTTATTGTTAAATGTACTTACAGTAAGCATTACTAAGATTATTACAATATTGAAAGTAATAAACATAATAAATATTTATGATATTTCTTATTAGATATATTTATTAATATACTCATTATAAGTATGTATTATAAAATAATAAATATATCTAATAATAAATATAACAAATATTTATTATACTTAACATGTATAATTAATAATTACCATTTTAATACCTATATTTAATATTTCTTTTAAAAATTATTAAATGTAATTACTAATTGTAAATATTAACTATAATAAATATTCATCATATTATTAGTATTAAATATATTCAGTAATATACTTATTATAATAATTTATTATATACTCCCTCCGTTTCGTTTTAATTTTTAGATTGTTAGAAAAAATTTGTTTTTATTTATCATTTTTTGTTGTTGCAAATTTTAAGATTCTATTAATTAATCTTTTAAAAATTATACCCTTACTTGTCACCTAATATTTAATTAATTTTTTAAGTGTAAAGGGAAAAAAAAAGGATAAAATAAGGAGCCACACAACGATTTTATTAGAATAAAAAAAATTATTGCATTTTTTGGTTTCGATAAAGAAACCTTAAGAGAAGATAAGATTGCAAATAATAAACATAATAAATATTTATAATATTTCTTATTAATTTTTTTTATTAATGTACTTATCAAAAGTATTTATTATCTGTTAATAAATATATTTAATAATAAAATAAAAAATATTTATTTTATTTAACATTTATAACTTATACTTATATTTTAATAATTATATTTAATATTTCCTATAAAAATTATTAAAATACAAGTATTATTGATACTTTTGAAATTTACTTTTATACTTACTGAAATATAATTATGGGAAAAATGTATTCAACTCCCTTAAACTTTACTCTTTTTACAAATAAATACCCTAAACTTCAATATTGTCTCAATTGATCCTTAAATTTTAGATTTTTCGCAAATTGGCCCCATGAACTTTAATTTCTTTTAGATTTTCCCTTAAACTTTACCTCATTTGCTCATAAACACCAAAACTTTAATTAAATCTCAATTAATTTTTAAAATTTACCACTTTAATAAATAATCTCTTATATTAAATTGGAGTTAAATTACTAAAAAAATCAACTCTTTATTTATTTAATCATGATTATTTATTATTTTTATTTCTATAAATAAAATTTCCAAACATTAAATATAATAAATTTTATCATTAAAGAATAAAATATTTTTTTAATAATGTTATTATTTCCCCTCTTTATATTTTCAATGTTCATATTCTTTATTATATTTTAAGTATAGAATATTTTTGACAAAAAAAATAATGAAGGGATAAGATTTAGATAAATAACTTTAAAAAAATGTAAAAAGGATAAATTTTAAAGATAAATTGAAATGCATTTAAAGTCAAATATTAAATATTTATCATAATGAATTTAAAATTCATGTCGTTTATTTAAAATAAAATAAAAAGATAAAGCTTAAGGATTAATTGACACAAAATTAAGTTTAGTGTTATTGTTTATTATTAAATATTGAATATATGTATTAATATACTTATTATAAGTGTTTACTTTTTTATATAGTTTACGATTACTTTTTTGAAATCATAAATTTCAAAACTTTTTGAAGTTTTCGAATTCAATATCTGCATGACGCACAAATCTATTGAGTAACATAAAAATAAAAGAAAACGGGGGAAAGAGAATGATTGAATTTAATAAAAACAATAACATATGTTAGAAGATATAAATGACATTGGATTGGAAAAAAGTATATACTATATAATTAGAATTCACGAAGAAGAAGTTTACCTTTGCACAAAAATCTTTTTTGGAACTATAACAAAAACAAAGGCAAATATTTTAATGGCATTGCACACTTCTCTTTTAGTAGCCATCAATTGTTGGTGGAGGAGGTGACGAGTATGCAGATCCAAAGTGTGGTGGGAGGACAACATCATCCCATGTTGGTGGTGGGGGAGAGTAAATTGGTGGAGGAGCTAGGAGAGTAAACTAGTGGTGATGGAGAGTGGATTGGAGGAGGAGGTGATTGAACGGGTGGTGGTGGAAAATGTATTGGGGGAGGTGGAGAGAGAATAGGTGTTGGTGGAGGTGGGGAGTTGATTGGAGGAGGTGAGTGAACTGGTGGTGGTGGAAAGTGTACTGGGGGAGGTGGAGAGAGAACAAGTGTTGGTGGAGGAGGTGAGTGAACAGGTAGTGGTGGTGGAGAATGTATTGGGGGAGGTGGAGAGAGAACAAGTGTTGGTGGAGGTGGGGAGTTGATTATTGGTGGTGGTGGTACGGAGTCAACAAGTAGTGGGGGGGAGTAGACTGGTGGAGGTGGTGGGGAGTTAACTAGTGGTGGCGGTGGGGAGTGGACTGGTGAAAGCGGGGTGTGAACCAATGGTGGTGTAGAGTGAATTAGAGGTGGTGGTGAGGACACGGGGGGTGGTGGTGAGTGTACAACCTTTGGTGTTGGAGTTGGCTCAACCTTTGGGGTTGGAGGTGGTTGAGCTTTTGGTGTCTCGGGCTTAGGAAGGTTAGACTTAGGTGGTCCTGGGACAGGTGAAGGTGATGGAGTACTCCCATTGTCATTACCTTTGCCTCCACCACAATGTTTGCTACAATCCACAAGGCGAGTTAGCACTGGTAAACATTGCTTGGATGACTTTTGATTTTTCCTTCTTGATAAGCAATTTTTTGAGTCATCCAAAGCCACCAATGAATTGGAAGAAGGCACACAAGCTTGGGCTTCCCCGTTAAAGTAGTTGTTAGAGAATGTGAAGTTCTTCAACAAAGGAAGTTGGCAAACAGTGTCAGACACATATCCACTAAGCTTGTTCTGCTCAATGTCTATGACCTCAACATTCTTCAATCCTGACAAGTTAGGAAGAGTCCCTACAAACCCATTATGGCTAGCATCCAAAACAATTATGCTTTCCAACATTCCAATCTCTTCTGGCAAGCAACCTCCAAGGTCATTGCCCATGAACACAATCTCATTCATGTTTTTCATGTCCACAATAGACTTTGGAATGCAACCTGTGAATTTGTTGTTAGCAAAGGTCACAACTGAGGCCTTGGATTTTCCTAGAGTGTTTGGGATGATAGATGTGAAACGATTGTTGTTCATAAATATTGCATCAAGATCCTTCTCAAATAGCTTTGGAGGTAAGGGTCCTTCAAAGTCATTATATCTAATATCCAAATACTTCAAGTTTGGCAATTTGAGAACCACAGATGGAAAACCACCAACAAAGCGATTGTTGCTGATGTCAAACTCATGTAGAAGTGTAAGATTCTCCAAGGTCTCTGGCACAATTTCACAAAATCTATTGGAGTTAATGTGGAAAAGTGCAATATCTGACAAGTTGCCTAACTCTTCTGGGAGATGACCGGCAATGCCTGCGTTGTTGAGATCAACACCAGCAACCACATTCAACGTGGGATCATCAATAGCGGGAGCACAAAACACACCGTTGTAGGAGCAAACATCTTCACCAACCCAATTACCAGTTATGTTCAAAGGGTCAGAGTAAATAGCCTCTTTCCATGCTTGAAGAGCAACATAGGCCTTTTTGAGCCTTTCATTTAGAAGTGGTGCATCAGTTTGAACTTCGAAAGTTGGTGGAATGGCACCAACTATGGGTGGTGGAGCAAGTTGTGAATCATCTTCAATTTCTGGAGTTGGTGCAATAACATCATTTTCAAGTGTTGGTGCATAAGCATCGGTGTCTTGGAATATTATTGGTTCAATATGGAAAAATCCATCAAAATGAGCACAAGTAAAGGTTGAAAAGAAAGACACAACAATTGAAAACAAAAGGTAGCAACCTAAGGCCTTGTTTGAACAATGGTGAGCCATAGCTGACCACCTTGGTTGGCCCAAGGCTACGTAGTTATGGGAATATGAGGGAATGGACAAGACATCATATTGAGGTAAAAAAACAAGGTTTGTTGGTCGACAACCATTAAAGGTTGTAGAAAACTATAGCCCCCTTGCTAGTTTTAGTTCCGAATAGCATGGATACTCTCTAACATAGCCACAAATTTTGGCATGCCTCTAATTGTTTTAATTGGGCATGCATATTTAGAGAGCATTTATGTTGTGATCATAATTAGATAACCTGGTATAAAACAAGTCAACTAATAATAAATTGATTGACTTGGTCCTTCTATCCTATATTAGATTAGTCTTTATAGTACCAAATTAAGCATACATATCTATATTAGATTGTGAGAGACAAATATAGGTATTATATAGGATTTTCCCTTATCTTTTACTATAACAACCTTCTGTTTAACAGTTTATGCGGTCTTTAGCTATAACATTTTATCAACTAACTATAAAAGTGAAAGAAAAGTGATATAATATTATGATTTTTACTGAAAAATATTATTAACCTTTTTCATTATTTTATAAAAATCTCCCTTCTTCCTTTTATAAGTTTTTTTGCAAATTTGTTGAGTGGGTTTACATTCACACTGTAAAGCATCTATGTGGTTCACAAATTTAGACAAACTATAACTATTCAGTTTAAAATTTGAGTACTGACAAAGCACGTAGGTGTTCGTCTAATTTCAATCAATCATTCATGTAGTATCATCCACTCAGAGGGTCAAAAAGAAAAAAAATATATAGGCCACGAGTGCATGAATAAATATTCAAATTCAAGGTTATTCCAAAAGCCAATGACCAAAAAATAAATATCACTACATGGTCCTATAGATCATATGGGGGTTATATAGATCACATTCATATTAGATATTAAATGAAATATAGTACTTGGATGGAAAGGTAACAATTGTTTACTACTGATTATCCCAACCCAACTTCAAAAAATATCTGATATGATAGAAAGGTATTAAGAAAAATAACCCATATCAATTCCATTGAATTCTTGAATTTTTTTAAATTCATATTGCCTGTTTCTATTTTTTAGTTTAAAAGTTCTTCTAGTGCAATAAGATTAACCATGATCCCATGAATAGTGTAATGTAGTCTCATTATTCACATCAAAACTATAGAATATTTTGATATCGAAACTAAAAATAAGAAGTATAAAGTATTTTTATTCCTTAGTATTTTTATTTTATTTGATTATTAAAATGCATATTTGAAATTTAAAAAAAAAAACATATGTAACCAACAAGTTGAATTGAACTAAAATATTTAAATTTCATATATATATATATATATATATATATATATATATATATATATAATTACCAACCATAGAACAAAATATTTAAATTTGAAACAATACAACAAAGTTTTTAAAATATAAAAAATATGACATAAATTTAATATTGTTGGCTTGAGCCTATACGATCGAGACAATTTTTCTTTGAATGACTTATGATGCGATACATGAAACATCACTTTGGTTGACCCATTTTTCAGATATCCATTTTAGTGTGGATACAAGAGAGACAAGACAACCGATATAATTTCTTTTCTTCTCTGGGTCAAAGCAGATTATTGGCTCGTGACATGGTGACCAATATGCTTTGTGATACAATTCTCTAAACAATCCTTTGTATAAGTTGGAGACACTTTTCAATGTATAGATGTATGTAGTTTCTTTACTCATGGTGGACATGCTTACAAGCTAAAACAACATGGGAACAAGGTATGTGCAATATTTGGAATTTGCCACAGTCACACCATAGCCATCGTGAAATTTCTAGCAACCAAACTTTCTCAGGTTTATTATCTCTTGTACCAAGAATCGTGCCACATCGATTTAACTTAAGAACAATGCGAACATTTGTCTTTCTCTGTGCGTTTTTTATGACATTGTTTAATACTTGCATATAAACTGAGCCAGATGTAAGCATTACTGTGACTTTTCTCCCTATTTTGTTGAACAATGCATTACACCTTATATATGTTAATTTTACTAGCGCACTTATTGGAAGAGTTGTTGATTTCTTGAGTACCAAATTAATCGACTCGGCAAGATTAGTGGTCATGTGATCCCATCATCAACCACTATCCCATGCGAGAATCTATTTTTCTTGCGGAATTGTGCTGAACCAATTAATTGTTCGATGACAATCTACTTCCTCCATTAGAATATTGTACTAGTGATTGAATGTAAATTATGTCATTGTATATATTGAGTAGTTATAAACATATAATTTCAATATTTATTATAATACAAAATAAATTGATATTTAATATGAAGAGAAATAAGTTTTACATTAATAATTAATTTTTTAATGTCATTATTATTGAACCTGTTCATCTAATTTTGTAGAATATGTCAAATGTATTTTCATGAAATAATATTCCTATTATCTTTTTTTTACCTATATATTTCCAACATCTTTTAATTGAGTTATAAAAGCACTTTTAATCTCAATGTTGTATTTTCTTTCTTCATCATCTCTTTATTTGGAATGACTACCGCAAAAAGGGTTTGAGTACAAGACTAGTCCCAAAGAGGCCACAAAGTCGTTGCTAATGAGGGGATCGCATAGGGCCAGTGACGAGGAGGAATGTCGTGGTGATGATGACGGAAGAGACGCTAGTACCGATCGTCAGATATATAAAAATTTTCCATATTTCAATCATTGTTCAAATTTCAATTCTCTTTTGGGTTTGAAACACAAAAGAAAAGTATACTTCCAGATTTGTGCTAATCTCTGTGTTTTGGTGAGAGATTTTTTTTACACTTAATAGAATATTATACTTTATCATCCTGTTTTGAAAAGAAAAAATAAGGAAACAATTTTTCACCTTTTCAGTGAACAAAGGTAGTTGTTTTCTCTAAGGAACAACACACATGCTTTAAGATTCTAATTCTATCTTTCTTTAACAAAAATGAGGTTCCTAATGTTGAAAAATTGTATGCTTATTAGGTTGTGTTTAGATATACAATTTGATCAACATAATAATTAGTAACATGATAATAAGTAAGAATATAAATATTAGGGAATTGTTTCTTAATTATTTTTGTTCTATATTTATCCTCTGGTCTTCAATTTTAGGCCGTGAGCACACAATGTGACTACGGCTCTAGGATGGAGAAAAAAATGGCTGCATCTGATTTTTTGTAGAGTTTTTTTCTATTGGCTTTAGTTTTTTTTATATGGTAGGTGGTTCAATGGCTTGATTTCTCAGTGGTGATTGATTCTTTATCGAGGGAAAGTGTCTTTATGTTTTGGTATATATGGTGGCGACAAAGGAAGATGATAATAACATGTGTACCATAGATATCTAGCTAATTGAAATTAGTTAATTGAGAAGCATAGGAAGTACACATCTCACCCGTGACCTTTTGCTCTAAAATAGAACATGTGTTTTTCATACTGCAGCTTTGTATTGGTGATTGAGTTAGTTCAAGTGTGTTGATCTTGATTAGTGTGTTGTTTCTGTATTTAGATAAATATACTATAAAAAATATGCTAAACTCTACTTCTACGAAGATTTATGCTAGCAGGAATTTTGTTTTTTGCAAAATGATAAAACGTTGAAACCATTAACTGAGTTTGCCATCCATATGTCAAGTTAATGCTATGGTTGATTATGTTATTTGTTTATTAATCTTGGAATATTTTGCCAAGAAAGTTGTAATATTTATGAACACAAATTGACAAACAGTTACTAATTGATCATAAAGTCTTTAGCAACATTACTTTACTTAATTTTTACTTATAAAGAAAATTTTAAGTAAAAAATCAAAAATCAGTTTATTGTTAATTAATTTTAAATATTTTCAAATTTTAAATAAAAATTGTTAGTTATTAACAAATATCAATGTTACAATACTCCTTTTTTTTATATAAAAAATGGTTTATTGTCAACTGTTAGATTTTTAAAATTGAAAATTGAATTTTATTATCATTATTGATTGTTTTTTGTTAAACCAATACCTAAAAGGATTCATACATATTAGAGTTAAGATATATGAATAAAAATTAAATCATGTATATTAAACCCAATTTGATAAATAAAAAACTATAAATTTTTAAAAATTTGGAAAATAAATAAATAAATGAAAATAATTATAAGAGTCGTTGATTGGATAATGGGAATATTAGTCTAACATAATATATTACCAGTATAGACAAACAAAACTGCACAAAATCAAAATAGAAATTAAAGTTATAACAATCAGTTTAATTTTTTTTTTTTTTTTACAGAAACTTGTTTGTTTATTGTTATTCATCAGATCTAGAAATTTAAATTTAAATTAATTATCTTTGTTACTCTCCTTCATTTGGTTAAATGGTGACCTAAAAGCAAAAACGACATATCTCTATAATACTATTTAAAATTGGGAAAGAAATCACGACAAAGCAGAAAAAGACATCTAGAAAAAAGAAAAGAAATGTAAAAATATATTTAATTATTTATAATAAACGAATTTATTATTATTTAAAAATAATATATAAATTTTAAAAGAGAACCAAATTATTACTATATTAAAAAGATGTATTCAAATATATAAGTTATTTAAAATTATCCTTCATTGGAATTTGGAATTTGATATCAAGTATAAACAAAATCTTTGATCATATTAAATGGAAGGACATTTTAAAGATAGTCGCATTAAATAAAGTAAAATTAATTAATTTTTACTTATATTTAGATTTAAAGACTATTATTTTACAATTTTAATTTATAAAAAATATTATTTCATAAAAAATACAAAATCATATTCCTATAATTTTAGCCCATAATTTTAAAATTCATCATAATGAATTTTAATTTTCAGATTATATATCTTTTATGATTTTTATATATTTTTATTCAACATGTGATATTTAAACTTCTTAATTTTTTTTCCTTTTCAATTTACACATTTGGAAATAATACAAAAGGCTTAGAAAACAAATTTCAAAATCGGACAGGAACTCTATCATTTTGAAAAACATCCTTACTCAATTTCTAGATCCTAAACCAACCATTAGTACTATATTCAATCATTTTTCTCAAAAAACCCCATTATTTATTATACAAAATATATTTTTACTAATATATCATGCGTCAACTTGATGAATAATTTGTTTTATTAATAAGTTAATACGAATTCAAGTCAACGTTTTCACTTTTTTTTTTACTTTATACCAATTTAGTTTAAGATTTCCATTAATATATTAAATTAAATATTGTCTTGAATCAAGAATTAATAATTACTTAAAACAAATTAATTACACCATATCATATTCTTTATTATTGTGAGTGGATTCTTTAATATTTATATTTAAATTCAATGTATATATGTTTTATATGAATCATGTTCATATTTCTTTTTATATCAAAACATTCATTTTTTTTAATTTGAAAGTATAAAATTTAATTTTGTAAAAATATTAAATATTTTATTTATGTTACACTAATCCATCTTAACATTCATATGTCACATGCTTAATCATACTCGTAACATTCATATGTCACATGCTTAATCATACTAGGACAAATCTATTAGAATGAATAACTATTTTTTTATAATATTATCATTGATTTTTTATGTTAAGAAACTGTTAGTAATATTTAAATTAATATATACAACTTTTATATATATGGTGTTTAAATTTATTTTATATCAAAATACCCTTTATTTTTTAAAATTGAAAGTATAAAATTAATTTTCTTAAACTATTATATATATATATATATATATATATATATATATATACTATTTATATTTCGCTAATTCATATTTATATTTATCTGTCACACAAGTATTCATACTAAAACCAATTTATATTTTTGTGATTTTTTAAATCATTGTTTTATGTCAAGACAATTTAAGTATTTATATTTAATTTTCACGCATTCAACTTTTATATGGATGATGTTTATTTTTTTTTATATTAAATCATTCTTCATTTTTTTAATTTGAACATATAAAAAATTATATATTTTATTTATATTGTGCTTACCTAAATTTACACTCATCCGTCGTATGAGTAATCATACTAGCTAGGGCAAATTCATTTGGGTGCATTTTTTTATAATTAATTTTTTTTATATCAAGAGACTCTAAAATATTTATATTTAAATTTAATGTATACAACTTTCATATGAATGATGTTTATATTTTTCATATCAAAACATCCATCATTTTTTATATTTCAAAGTATAAAAAATTATATATTTTAAACATTATATATTCTATTTATATTGCGCTAATTTTGCCGCACAAAAAATCATATTAGGACAAATCCATTTGAGTGATTATTTTTTATAATTTTTTTATATCAATGAAATTTTAGATATTTATATTTAAATTAATGTATGCAACTTTTATAAGAAATGTTTATTTATTTTTATATCAAAACATTCTTATATATATATATATATATATATATATATATATATATATATATAATATGAAAGTATAAAAAACATTTTTTTAAATAATTATATATTTTAATTATGTAATCCATCTTTTTATATCCATGAATCTATTTGTCACATGGATAACTACGCTAAAACAAATTCTTTGGAATGATTAATCATCTTTTTATAAACATTTGTTTTTTATGTTAAAAGAATCTTAGATATTTATATTTGTATTTAATTTATACAAATTTTATATTAATGATGTTTAAATTTATTTTTGTATAAAAAAATCCTTCAATTTTTATATTAATTGTGAAAATTATATTTTATAAACTATTATATATTATATTTATGTTGGGTTAATACATATCTACCCGTGTCACGCGTATTCATATTAAGACAAATTCATTTGGGGTATTTTTATATATAGATATGTATAATCATTGGTTTTTTTTATTTATTTCAAGTGTCTCTTATATTTATTTCAACTTTTTATGAATGATGTTTATATTTTTTTATATTAGAACATTTTTCATTTTTCCAAATTGAATGCATAAAAGTTATATTTTTATAATTTATTTATGTTAGGTTAATTCATATATTTATATCTATCTATCACACATATAATTATATTACGACAAATTTATTGTGATGATTTTTTTTTATTATAATAGTTATTTTTTAATGTTAAAAGACTCTTATATATCTTTGTATATACAAAGAGATATGAGTTGTGATAAGATTTTTTCTCATCCAATTGATGGACAATTTTGTCATTTCATTCTTCTTTATTTGGAAAGATTAACGTTATATATCAACTTGATTATGTAACAAAATTATAGTTTATTTAATTATAATACTTTCATTGTTATCTTTATATATTATATATTATAATAATAGTTTCATACTTATTTGTAATAGTAATTAATTTATACAATTGAGTTTCAAAACATGAACTTCCCCATGCACAACATATTATAAAGAAGTTTTTTAGAATTTGACTCAAGTAATTTTACAAATTTTTCAACATCATTATATTCATATATTATCGAAATATTAGTATATAAATTTTATTTGATAATCTTATTATTTATTATTTACAGAATAATGGAAGATAATTTAGAAAAAAAAGAATAATGAAAGATAATGATTGAATTCAAAGTGAAACTTTGATATCATTAATGCAAATGAATACTTTTATGTCATGGAAAGATCATTATTTCCACTTTGAGCACATTTAGTGGTAGATCCTAAATTGAGATCTTAGATAATTTTTTGGTGGATCCAATAGTGCCACATAGAATTAAAGATCTCTTAAGATTTGTGACATTTTTTTTCTTTAGTGATAGATCTCAAATTGAGATCTTAGATAATTTTAATGGATCCCACATGAACTCCACTTTTAAATATTTAAAATTTAATTTAATTTAATTAAATAATTAATTTTAATTAATAAAACATGGAAAAAATATATGAATATTAATATAGCATGTAATTAATTTTAACTTTTAATTTTATTTTTTTCATTTTTTTCGTCCTGTCACATAAAAAATTATTATTTTTTGAACTTCGTACAAATTTTCAGGGTTCTTGGGGAAGAACCGGATCTCCATATGGAGATCTTCATTTTCTCTTTTGGTAGATATGGGAAAAGAGAAATCTTCAGCTGAAGATTCCTCCCCAAAATCCACCACTAAAGTTATTCTAAGTTTTATGACATATATTATTACATCAAATTTTCAATTTCTTATATAAATAAATATTACATTCAATCATATCTATCATGAATTTACATAAAAATTATCTTCATTTATATATTTTATATTTTTTTAGATGCACCATTTTCTTGATACCAAAAGAAAATGCAACAATCATGTTTATTATATTAAGATCAATTATCTAAAATAATTTTTTAATTATATTTACCTAATATTTATGTATACATTATTAATGATTATGATATTTTTTTTCATATATAATATTATCTTATCAATATGTGATTTAATTTAACATCATTTTTTATTTTTTTTTATGTTTTTCAATAACTTAATATCTCCATACAAAAATGAATTTTATTGCAAATAAACAAACACATTCAAAATGTATTCCCCATGCATGCACGGGCCAAAAATATAGTTGAAATTAAAACAAAAATATAAAAATTGTCAATTTCTACTAACAAACTGACATAGAAATAGGAGAAGTTGATTGAGAAAGAATAACTTAGGTGGCTGGGGACAAAAAAAGAAACGAACTGAACCGAACAAAGATAGCGAGGTTGTCGGTGTGACATTTTCATGAAAGTACCAAGGAGTTCGGTTTCAGTTACAGAGGGAAAAAGAAGATGGGTCCTCTAACACCCACTCCAACAATGGATATCATCTATGATCTCATTGAAGAGGCCAAGCTCCGTTTTCTATGGTGGGCTCTTTGTATATTCGCCATTTCCTATTTCTTCACTCGTAAGTTATTCCCTATTCCTCCCCATTCCTTCTGTCTTTTTTTAATCTCACGTTCTCACAATGGTTCCTTGTTGTTGCAAAATGAAGCACGGATTTTGACATGGACACTTCGACATGCATAATATCTAAAATACAGGACACGGGACACCGCATACATACATAAACAAAGAGATTCTAATTAAATGAAATACGAGGAACATATAACAAAATATCTAAATTGATGGTATATTCATTTTTTAAACCAACATTTAATGTTTTCTCAAGTGTATTAGTTGTGTAAAGGTGATGACTTAAGTCAATCAAGCAAACAAGAAGTAATTTTTGAATCAAACACCTAAGAAGTGTAGGACAAATTTCGGGGTGTGTCGGTGTCGGAAACCTGTTCGACATGGCGACACTTTGAACAAGAGAGATGTCCATGCTTCATAGGTTGCAATTGCTGTTTTAGTGTTTTTCTATCTGGGTTTTGCTTTAAGGCTCCAAATTTTGAGTCCTTGATTGAAACTTGCCTTTTTCTCACCTGGGTTTTGCTTTAAGACTCCAAATATAGAGTCATGATCGAAACATGCCATTTTTCTATGACCAAAACTTAGATGCAGACATATATCCTTAATCGCTTTTGGTGTTATACTTCAGTCAGAATTTGAGTTTCAACTCGGTAAGTTATCTGATATTTAATACAAACCTTTATTAAGCAGATTATTTAAGTGAAACTCCTATTTTGATTAGAGAACAACACCAATAGTACCTAAGGAACTGCATCTAAGTTTTGTCCTTTTCCCACCTACTGCAAAATTTAGAGTTTTTAAATTTAAATTTTCTAATTTTCTATTTGGGTTATGCTCTTTAGACTGCCAATTTTTATTTATTAATTTATTCTTGTTCTTTGTTGTACACCACAGATACAAGTAAATCAATGTGGATGAATCTTCCCGTGTCCATTCTGTTTGTTTCTGCTCTGCGCATTCTTCTGAACAAGGTGGAATTCCATTGGAAGGTTCAGCCACCTAGATTACAGACTTACCTATCTCATTTGGAGAAAAATCAGCTGCCTTTGAATGACAAACGCCTCTCTTCTTCACCTCCAACTCCCAAATGGAAGAAGAAGATTGATTCTCCTGTTGTGGAGGCTGCCTTGAATGATTTCATTGATTTGATATTGAAGGACTTTGTGATAAATATGTGGTACACAGACATTACTCCAGATATGGAGTTTCCTGAGCTGGTACGTGACTTAATCATGGACGCTATTGCTGAAGTGTCAGCGAGGGTTAAAGAGATAAACCTCGTTGACTTGCTCACAAGGTGCAAGATTTTTCCCTCTTCAATTGTTTATTTGCTTCTGGAAGAAAGGAATTTGGCAAGTTCTCTAGTTTTGTTATGTGTCACTTATGATTGCAGGGACATAGTTGATTTAATAGGTGATCACATAGACCTTTTCAGAAGAAACCAAGCTGCTATAGGTGTTGATGTTATGTTAACCTTATCTTCTGAGGAGAGGGATCAAAGATTGAAATTCCATCTGTTGAATTCTAAGGAGCTTCATCCAGCACTAATATCTCCAGAGAGTGAGTACAAGGTGTGATTGGAGTGTCTAGATGTCATCTATGTTTTTCTTTTGCAAAATACATCTAATACCTTCATCTGATGATTTCTCTTTCTGTAGGTTCTTCAGCAGTTAATGAGTGGATTATTAGCTACAGTAATAAGAAAACCAGAAGTTCAATGTTCTGTCATTCGATCTATAGCTCGAGAAATTGTAACTTGTTTGATAGTGCAACCTGTCATGAATTTGGCTAGCCCTGCGTAAGCTGAATATTTTGTCTTAAATTTCACTTACTTTAAATCTTTCTTGTTGGGCCGATGGGCATTAACAATTTGTAATCTGTTGAAGGGTTTCCTTCGCCAATATCTTTAGATAGAAGTCAGACTTGGTATATATGGGACATAAATCACCTTCCTAGTTCCTACCATGGTTTTGTTCTGATAAGCTTCAAGGTTGAAATATAAAAGAGTGGACAGAAGTATGTGTTACTGGTACTTCCTGGCAGTAGCTAAACCAATTTGAACATCTAAGGTCTAGGGGAAATATTATGGGATTTAGGGTTTTAAGATTTGGATTGAGGAATGGGTCTTTAAGTATGCATATGAAGAAGAATAAAGTGTGCTGTGCCTGTGATCCCATCTACTAATTGGGATTCCTTTTTGAAACAATAGGTTTGGGTGTTTCCTATCAGTCATCTTACAGATGGTTGCTTTATCAAAGAGCACTCTCTAAACTTATGTGAATAACTTTAAAAAGTGTAAATAACTTGACAAAAAGATTTATATATAAATAACTTGACAAGTGACCATCACAGTAAATATCCAATAACATAATTAAAGATTATGTGAAGATCCAATGTATGGTGATCAATGCCCTGATTGTCAAAATTGTATGTTTAAGAATACTATTGGTAACAACTCAAGTGCTAACTAATAACATACTAACTATTTTGGAGAGTCCTCTTTGATGAAGAAGATTTCCCCCCCCTTAAGATGTATTTTTGTTTGTTTGGGAGACTGGAGAGTTAAACAAAGTACATGTTACTCACGTTAAACTCTCAACTGGGCTAATTTAATACCTAATTACCAGCCTAAAGTATCTTGTCTATTGATCCAAGAAAAAAAAAATTTAGCATGTTATCTAATCAGTTGAAAACACTTTAATGCACAAACATTGAAGAAACTGGATTTTCATCCTGATTAACCTGTTACTGTGTTACACTTATCTACGACTTAAAGTTTGTAGAGATTTAACTAACTTATTCCAATTTCTATTAATGTAAACATATTTGTCTTTATTATCAGGTATATCAATGAGCTTATTGAATCCCTTCTAGTTTTCCTTAATGACGAGTGTATAAATTGGACGGGTGGCGGCGATCATTCAACTAATACAACAATTCATAATCGTGGTTATTCTGGTGCTGCTGGGGGTGACCATGATAACCATGCAGCCTCTGCTGATTGGGCACAAATGCTGGAGGCTGCAACTCAGAGAAGAACTGAAGTTCTTATGCCTGAGAATCTTGAGAACATGTGGGCAAGAGGAAGGAATTATAGATGGAAACACCATAAAAAAACCAAAGCTGGCTTTCGGGACCCTTCTGTGAAAAATCCTGCTACATATGCAATTCCAGAAGGAAACTCTTCTCTGCATTATGTGAGTTCAGATCCCTTCCTAAATGCAGGAGGCACAAATAGGTCAGAGTCTCCACCAGATCATGACAAGGAATTGTTTTCTGAAGCAGATCCACATGTTGATGAGGTGAAGGATATGAAGGACTTAAGTTGTAATAAATATAAGGATCCACTCAAAAGATCTAGGAGTGCTTCTCTTGTGGGAATCCAAGCTTATAAGGGAGGGTCTCCAAGGTCAGAGTTCCACACTGCTGAATCTGAGAAACATGGTGAAGGAGTTCGAGGAAAGAGTAGTTCTGACATGGTTGTTAGAAGAGAGGCACATGTTGTTCCCAAGCTTCGGTGCCGGGTATGCACTTTTTTACTGATATTGTTGCAACTTCTGATTTATACTACTGTAAAATGTAAATCAATTTGGAACCTATATAATATTCACTCTAATAAATCAGAATGGATTTCAAGTTGTGATAGATGGGATGTTTTGCTTTGGTTCCTTTATTCAATTTGATTGTTGTTTGTTGTCTACTTGTACACTACAGGTGTTGGGAGCATATTTTGAGAAACTAAGATCCACTTCTTTTGCTGTCTATTCAATTGCAGTGACTGATGGTCAAGAGAAAACTTGGTTTGTTAGAAGAAGGTAGAGAGAGCTTGCTTACATTCATTTCTATGATAGTGGAGTGCACAAGTTATGTTTGTTTGAATTTGGATAGTTTCCAACAAGTTAATAAGAATTGGGTTTATATTGTTTGTAAATTTCTATGTTTGGATTTTAAGTTTTTAGCAAAGAATAAAATATGGGACCACTCAATTGTATTTTTTGTTGAACCATTAGCTTTTCCCCATTTTATAGTTTAAACTGATCCTTGATATTGGGGAATGAGTGTGATGGAGTTTCAAAATTGTTTTGTTCCATATTTATGTTTGTGCTTTAACATCACTGAACTTTCTTTTGGTGATATTCAGATACAGGAATTTTGAGCGATTGCATCAACATCTAAAAGATATTCCCAATTACGTGTTACATTTGCCTCCCAAAAGGATATTTTCCTCAAGCACAGAGGATGCCTTTGTCTATCAGCGTTGCATTCAATTTGATAAATATCTCCAGGTATTTTCATTCATTTCTACTATTCTTAATTTTTTTGTGTTGTGTTTTTTTAACATCTATATCATTGCATCAAATTGATGTCTTGCTTCAGGACCTCCTATCAATAGCTAATATTGCTGAACAACACGACGTATGGGACTTTTTGAGTGTTTCCTCAAAGGTTTGTATCTGCTCGTCGGCATTTCTTATCATAACATTGACAAGTGGCTATCGTATAATTTTTTCCGGTACTTAAAGATGGGGAAAACGACAATCTAACAAATTTTTTCTTTCCTGTTTTTCACCTGAAGAACTACTCTTTTGGGAAATCTTCTTCAATGATGAGGACCCTGGCAGGTATATGGTTTAAACATTTTGGATTTTTTCCATACTTGCTGTTTAAGTGCTTCGCTTATAGCTATTCTAAGCATGGTGACCCACAAGTTAGGATTCTCTATTATGTCCCCTCATGCAAGGGCCTTTGGGCTCAAAGCATGAACAATGCACAGGTCCACCTATTCTAAAAATCAACTTTTAATAAGAAAAATGAGGGGTGGCAAGCAAGGATTGAACTTTAAACCACTTGTCATAGAGGGCTTTGATACCATATCATGAACAAATTATCCCGAAAGCTTAAGTGCTTAGGTGAAGACACACGTGAATGGTTTTATATTGCATCTAGCATATTTATCATTGTTGTGGGCTTGTTGGCCAGGATTGATCAGGGGTGTTGGTAGCTTCTGTAATGTATTACATTTTTAACAATTGACAAAACCTTTCAGTTGATATAGAATATAGATCTTCTATGCCTTTAGTGTTTGGTATTTCATATTGGAGCCTAAACTGTATTTTTATAGAACGTTTTTCCAATGAATTGTTTATCTCAAATTGTTAGAAAAATGTTTTATAAATGACTTTTCGTTTCCATTTAGCATATAACAGAACTAGATTGCTCTAAAGCTACTCATGAGAAGATTGTGTGTTGAAATTTAATATGCCATTTTACTAAATTTGCATCATTCTTTCTTTGTTTTGCAACATTTAAGCAATTATTTATTGAAGTTAATCATTATTTGCAATGGTTTTTCCATGTAAAGAATTTTTTTTTATTGGTTTTTGCCTGTGTATTAATAATTCCAAATAGATCCCCTAGTAGTAACACCTATGTTACTAGGTAGGGGATGAGAAGTAGAGAATCAGCACGTGTGGGTAAGGACACAGGAGGACAGAATGGGAAATTTTCAAATATAGCATAATGGAATGCCTCTGTGGCAGTGGCAAATGAGGAGAAAGGAGAGAAATTCAGTTTGGGGATTGAGATAAATGTGAAGAACAAGAAGAGTAGTAGTAAGCCAAGAAATTGTGTGAGGTTTTAGGCTTTATGATAATGGAGGTTGGCAGACCCTCAAAGATCTGAGGGTGTTTCTATCTTTATTTTCCATTTCAGTTTAACTAGAGACATTTTACCTATTGGTACTAGCTATACTGTTGTCAGAAAATGAGTTCCTATTATAATGCTCAAACTTTTTTTATATTGGCAGTCAATGTAGACAATGCTGTGGATGATATTGTACGCCAGTTTAAAGGTGTTTCAGATGGTTTCATTCAAAAAGTTGTTGGTTCATCATCCCCTTCTACTGAAGTTTCTTCTACATCAACCAGTAGGAACATGTCCTGGAATGTGGATGAAATGGATAAAAGTATTTCAAGGCAAAATGCTTTAGAGTGTGTATTAAGCTCTGATAATGAGGAAGATGATGAGAATATTGATAAAGAAGTAGCAGAAGATAATGAGTGGAATTGTGACAATGAATTGAGCTCAAAGGATTATTCACAATACCTAATAAACCATGGTAGTGAATATGGTAACTTGGATCTAGATAGAAAACATGATGCAACAATGGAAGCCAAGGTTGGCAAGGATGTGCCAGCTACAAATTTCAATCTAGTTCCTGATACTTTGGAGGACGTTCCACCTGAGGTCTGTAGTCTGCTGGGATTGCTATCCTTTTTTTTATATGCACTGCACACTTGTTGATTGTGGTATTTGGTTTGTTGTTTATTACTTATTAATGTGTTCTTAAGTTATGCATTAGCTGCTTATTCTCTTTGGGATCAAGCTGTTGAATGTTATGCTGCCTACTTGGTAATGTTGGGAATGACATTTAGATTAATGATACATGATGAAAACTGTACAACATTACTATACTAGTGTTGATTTGTTATCTTGCATTTGGGGGTGGGGAGAATGATTCCTCCTTCAAATAAAATGGTAAGACGAAAATAAATCTGTGTTTATATTGAATTTGATTCCATTAACTGGCTAAAGGCTTGTTTTATTCGTTTGTGTGGTGAACTGATATGAAGCATCCTAGTTTTTCTAGATTTGCTCAAGTGTTTAAACCTCAGTTAGCCTAATTATTAATGGAATCTTTTCAACAGGATGTTACTTCCAATAGTGTTTAATTGTAAAAGATGAGCACCATGAGGCAGAACGATGGTGTGCCCTGAGAAAATATTTTGGAAACCCTCTGTCAATTCTAAAGGAAAGAGTAGTTATTTAAGAACTAGAACAAAGCAAGACTGAAGTTTTACTTGTGATAAGCAGGATGTTGTCAGGATCTTGGCTTTTCATTTGCTGTCCATTCTTTGATGATTACCTTTTCTTGTTAAATTAGTTGTGTCAGTCCCTCTACTTATGGAGAATATTCAAATACATTCCTACATTCAAAAGTTTGTAACTGAGTACGTATAATTTTAAAATATTATTTGAGTCTCTATAATTTCAAATTTCTTAAATCAGGAGGTCCCTAAAGTTAAAGCACAGTTATGGTGCTCTAAAATAGTATGCCAGATTATAGTACCCAATAAAAAAAATTGAAATTATGAGGATTTAAGAGTTTCTGATTTTGTCCCTATAATTTTTTTAAAAAAAATTAATTAATTGGATTTCTATAAGTTCAAACTTTTAATTTGAGTTCATGAATTCAGCCCTCCATTAATACACTACATAGGTACTCTGACAATAGGGACTGAATTAGAAATTTTGAAACTATAATGACCCAATTACAAATTTTATAGGGACCTATTTGAGCATTTTAAAAAATTACAGGGAACATGGATCAATTTAACCTTTTTATTTTTGGTTTAGAAGACACTATTAACCTTCATAATTTTAACTATTTTGCAGTGGACCCCACCTAACGTGACTGTCCCAATTTTGAATTTGGTTGACAAAGTATTTCAGCTTAAGAAAAGAGGATGGCTAAGGTATAGTAATCTTTCTGGTCTTGCTATAATTCAATGTTGACTGCTATTGTCTGTATATTGTCAAAAACTTTTAATCTTATGCCAATTCATAGAAGCTTCTGTTCGTGTTGCATTTAATGTTTTTAATATTATTAAAAACCAACTTGAAGGAGTAAAATAAAGATGCAAGCCAAGACAAAATCCAATTCCAACATGAACAATAGCAAGTTCACAAGATATAGCAAATATAGAAATTAACGAGTTAAGGGAAGACGGAATCAAGTTCAAAGAATTATCCTAATCCGGCCATCAACTACTTATGACTTATGTCCAATCCGATCCCCAAGTAGAGCTCAACACTTGCAATATTCGTTTACAACCTACTGGAGTTTGTGTTTTCGGAGAAAATGAATCAGAAGCTAAAGATATTATTCCACAATGAAAAATATAATAAAGTACATATTTATAGACTTCAGACTCTTAGAAGACTCTTTGAGAAGCTAGCTATATTGCTGCGTCAGCAATGGCTGGTGATAAACAGTGACAAAGGTGGCCAGAAAATGGCTGTTGGACAGAAGCAGAAATACCATGAGGAGATGCCAGAAGGACATTGTGGCAAGGTATGGCTGGAAAACTCGCAAATGGTGACTAGAAAAATGATTGTGGAGAGAGACAACTACTTTGAAGGAAGAATCAGGATAATAAAATAGAACTTTGGATTTGTGGAGACTCAATAGTGGAATAGTTTTTTTTTCCAGCAAAACATATATATTTATAAATTTATAGTGACCAGGGGTACCAAACCCTTTTACACAGAAGATGATACCACTATGAGACCATGTTGAAATTATAGACTTCTGGGTATTGAGAAACAATTTGAGAGAATAAACAGAAGAGAGACTTTGAATGATATTCTATTTTGGATTGTGACATATTACAATATGTTACTAAAACCTCAAGACTAATCATAAGCCTAACTAAATGGAGAAACAACTCATGAGATAAGGAAATATGGTAATAAGTTCAAAGAGATAATGAGTAAATATGAAAAACTAATCTAAAGGACAATCTAAGATACTCTAAGATATGAGAAGGATATTTTGGACATCTTCATATATTCTAATAAGAGACAAGACTGATTTCTACACTTTCACCTAACAGCTTAAGATTTTGGTATGTCCCATTCCCTTGCATGGTATAAGTTATAAAACCTTCATGGTGAAATGATTGCAATTTGATCCTTGCACTAATTAATATAATTTTAGCACAACTTTGTGATGATTGATGAATGTATGCTTTGTCATACTTTGAACCTAAAGGGAATTGTTAGACTTCAGGAAGTGCGATAGGAATAAAATCCACTCTTTGGGATGGTACTATCTTGATTTCCTTTTATTTTTTATTTGTCAAGAATACATAATCTACCATAGGCTGCTTAGGGTCAGCTTCATGTTTTGTTCAACATTCATGCTAATAACTAGATAAGTTAGATTTCAATCTTAGGCTAATTAGATTTGACAGAGCAAAATATAAAGTGCCATGATGCTGTTGATTTCTTTAATTTCCAGGACGTAGAAGTTACTAATGCTAGTTCCTTTCTGTTCATGCAGAAGACAAGTGTTTTGGATATCAAAACAGATATTACAGGTGGTGATGGAAGATGCTATTGATGATTGGCTCCTGAGTGAGATTCATTGGCTCCGCAAAGAGGAGACCGTTGCCCTAGGGATTCGGTGGGTCCAAGATGTAAGGATTGAACCAAATTTTTAAACTTATTTTACCGGGACATTGTTTACTTACCAAGAGATTTTTTTTAAAAAAAAATGCAAATTAACTGGATCACACCCTAAACACACTATTTCTCAATTTGATGTGAGCATCGAGACCACTGGATTGTTTTAGTGTATGTTTTACTGCTAGCTATACCCTATTTACTCTCACTGAAAGCTCTAAACACTAATCCAAAGAAACTGCTTCAAGATGAGAGCAAACCAAATATTCATCAAACACTTGAAAAGCTTACTTTGAGTGTAGGTGGTTTCTGGTTAGGCTGTTTCTAGTAGACATCCAAGATTGGTGAGTTTTTATGGATTAATGCCATTGCTTGTTCTCATTTTTGTAGTTTTTTTTTGTGCTCTTTTAATTTTGGCTTCTGTGTTTTACAGGACATCTTATCCTCTATGGTTTTTAATTTCAATAGATATTCTGATATCATCAATATAAAAAAATTCTGTCAATCTGTCCAACCTTCACCAGCCAAAAAAAAAAAAAGAAACATTATAAAATTATAGCCAATGGCTTGTGCTAATGTTTCTTGTTGTCTACTTCTTGTTTGCAGATCCTCTGGCCTGGTGGTAAATTTTTTTTAAGATCAATACAGACCCCTCAGGTGTTAATTGGTGGCAGTGCATGTGATCAAAAGCCTTCAGCAACCATAAGTGAATCTGGTGGAAGCAGTATCCCCAAATCACAGTCAGGGTCTTTCGAGCAACAGCTTGAGGCTACTCGTAGAGCAAGTGAATTGAAGAAACTGCTCTTTGGTTAGTTCTATTTTCTGTAGAGTCCTATGCTGATGCATTGAAATGTATCAGTGAATATTCTTGCTCTTTTGAAATTTTATTTAAATTTCTTTCTTGTATATCTTTATCTTCCTTCTTAGGCAAGTACAAACATCCTGTTCAAATTTAACCAATTTGCATAGACATCGTCAAGGTTTATTAATTTCTTGTAATCACCTCCCATGTTGTTCAGCAAATTATGTAATTTAGTAGTAAATAAAGGCATTTAGCAATTTTGATTATCCAGTACTCAAAAGGTACCAACTTCTAAAAATTATTGTTCCGTTATAATTAATTTGAGAGTAACAAGTTATTGTTATGTGTCTCTTCTTTTGGTTTTTATTTTCTATTTTTTAGTGATTTTTGTTGTAATCTTTTACTTGTTTCCTAAATTTCTTTCTCTGTTATCTTCCTCTATTATGGTTTTCCAGTTCCTCTTGGTATGAACAAAATATAGGATTCCAATTTAATTAATGAAAATTTTGAATTTCCGGTAAGTTAAATGTATATCATTTTTTTTGTATAGGAAAGGAGTTTTTTGGACCACTAGTATAGATTTTGTCATTTGAAAATGCAATTGATGAATTTAATGTACTGTTTCTCCAACCATCAAAGTATGTTAAAGTAAAAGTGTAATGGTGGAGCATTACTAGTTAGTTGAAATTCATGATGTAGTGAAGTATTCTAGCTTTGTAAACCTGTTGGAAGAAAGGTTGTTGGAAAGTCGCCTTAATTGAGGCCTCGTTAGGGGCTTCATTAATTGCAGTCTTAGAGGTGTGTTTAGTTCCAAATTGGCCAGAGATATGGTCAATGTAGTTCTTATAAGGTTTGAGAAGTCCTTACCTTACAAGCTGATTATGTGAGGTTAAGTTAGCCTTAAGTTCAAATTCTAAGATGATATGAGAGCTTATCCTAGCCTCTTTAATTGGGCTACTTGTATTGTCACACTCCAGGCCCATAACCTTGGCGTGAGGGAGTGTGTTAGAAAGATGCCTTGGCTTCTTTGGCTACCTTCATTGTAGCCTCTAGTACCTTCATTTTGAGGGATGTATTTAGTTTTACATCGACTAGTGATATGACCAATGTAGTCCTTATAAAGTTTGGACAATCCTCACTTTACGAACTAGTATTGTGGGGTCCAATATGGCCTTAAATGCAAATTCTAACATGGTATCAGCGTTTATGTTAGATTTATTACTGGACTACCTATACTGCCATGCTCCAAGCCCATAGCCATAGGTGTGATGGGTGTGTTGGAAGTCACCTTAATTGTGGTCACCCCTAGCATGCCTTAATTGCGGCTTATTTGGGACATCAATTAGATATATGACTTATGTTGAAAATGAAAGTATACATCTTTTATTTAGAGAAACTCAAGTTACAAATACTTTCACACACTTGAACTTTACAAGGACTACTTTGAGTTTCACTCACTCACTTTTGCTACTTATTTTCT